>OY757023.1:51244589-51679244 GCA_963580285.1 Lucinisca nassula | reverse complement strand
GATCGTATGGAGGTTAATCATTGCCAAAAATACAGACATGTAAACATTACATTGGTCAACGTTATAACTTATACATCGTAATGTGTAGTTTGAAACATGGAATGGGGTATAGTTATGAATTGTAAACATTACAATTGTCAAAATACAGACATGTAAATATTACATTTGTCAACGCTAAACATCGTAATGTGTAGTTTGAAACGTGGAATGGGGTATAGTTATGACTTGTAAACATTACAATTGTCAATGCTGAACGTCGTACTGTGTAGTTTGTAGTAGTACTGGAGAGTAGTTATACTAGTAACATGTTGTTTTAACATCTTCTTATACTTCTATCTGTGCATTACTGCAAGTACAAGTTTGTATCATTGACTTTCTACCTTTTGAAGACTTTCTAAACCAACAACGTCATCTTACGTCACGTTAACCGATGCAACGATTCAGAGGACTCGTGTAATTCAAAGCCTTGTATTCTGTAAGATCTACTGTGTTGCGTGTGCTATACATCCAGATGCAAAACGTACGGTTAAATAGGTTCCATCGCTCAATGAACAAGGCGAAAGTATATACTTGTAAAGTTATGGTTTGACATGTACATCTTTATCGAATTTTGCAATGCCCATATATGGTGTTGATTCCGGAAACTGTCGGTCTTCGTCGAAGTTGTATGGAAAATAAATATTTGAAATAAGGATCGCTCCCTGATACTTCCTGAATGCAAGGGAGACTACTTATCTAGACTATTTAGGTTGGATGATTTTAAAAAAAAAAAAAAAAAAAACCACCCTTCCCGATCGATTCCCCTAATATATTAAGCGTTGGCGGTGAACTGTACATTTTGTTTTTAGATGATAGTTTTAAGTACCGTATTTCTAAATCTTGATATAAATATTTAAAGATTTTGAGTCCAATTAGGTGGGTAATTAGCCGAGGATACTGGTGACATGGTTATGGTTCTTGCAGTCTGCGATTCCCCTCATTGCCCTCTATCAGTATTTCAAGTTTCACTTAATTACCTTTAATCCCTTTAGAGAAAGTGTGATGGATGGACGGATAGACGGATGAACAGTCAGACGGACGGACAAAGTGGCGACTATATGCTCTCCCTTCAGGGAGCATAAAAACACACACAAAATATTTGGATAGTATAACTTGACCAAGATGGTATATCCACCAAAAAAACATGCTATCAAAGCTGCAGTTTACAGGGAACAAATAGAAGTTGTCCTTGAACTGTCGCCACACAGACCAATATGCATCATCATAACACACACTTTCGACATAGCGCGTGTTTTCACATTTCCAAAATGGCTACTTTTCTGATGAAAATCAGTGATATCGTTTTTATGTATACTGCAAACAAAGGCTGTGGGTGTTCGTTAGAACCGCCTCATCGAGGCGGTTCTAACGAGTACCCACATCCTATGTCTCGGAGCAGAAAAAAATATACCCCGTAAACTCCAGTTTTGTCTATATAAAGTGGGGTTTATAGGGAGTGTTCATTTCACGGACTTGTTCAGGTGATGTTTGTCTCAATGGCGTCTTTCACACATTTACCTCATTACGAAAACACATGCGTGGGGCATAGTGCATCTTTTTTTATATCTCAAAAACGGACATTTTTTGATAAACATTTATGATATATTTCTTATTAATACTCCAAACGTAGACTGTGGGTGTCCAATGGCGCGGTTCTAACGGGTAAATACAACTTATAAACATAGATTGTGGGTGCTCAGTTAGGCGGTTCTGACGGGTGCACACAACTTTTGTCTTGGAGCAAAAATAAGGAATTTATGATTTACTTTTATCAATAGCATAGGTTGTGGGTGCTAAATGGGGTGCTTCTAACGATTACCCACAACCTATGTCTTGGAGCAGAAATAAGGAAATGGTGTATACCCCTTTTAACCATAGTCTACTCTATATTCAGTGGGGTTTCAAGGAGTGTTCAATACAGGACTTGTTAATATGAAGGTTTGATTTGCGCCCCCACCCATCGGGGCTTGGAGAAATAGTTTGGAATGCATGACATCACATGAACAAGTCCGCGAAATGAAGACCCCCCTTAATCCCACTTTATATAGAGAAAACTGGGGTTTAAGGGGGTAAACATTATTTTTCTTATTTTTACTCCAAGACATAGGTTGTGGGTACTCGTTAGAACCGCCCCATTGAGGCGGTTCTAACGAGTACCCACAACCTATGTTTGTAGTATTTATAAGAAAAATATCACAGATTTTCATCAGAAAACTAGCCATTTCGGAGATGTGAAAAAAATGCACTATGCCATACGGGCGAGTTATCGTAATGATGCTTCCACGCAGAGTTGAAACGGAACGCACTTGAGTACTGGTACATGTAAACCGCTCAGACGGTCTAACCCTGTCAAGAAAAGCTGGGGCGGTCTAACGAGTACATGTTCCCACAATTTATGATTTTAACAACAAACAAGAGGGCCATGATGGCCCTGGTTCGCTCACCTGATCCATATTGAAGAAATGAAATTTTAAGTAATATGTTAAGTTGGAGTGGAAGGTTTGAGCAATTTTGGTTGACAATGACCCAAGGAACATTTCTGTGAAATTTTTTCAAACCCATCGAATATTCCTATGATTTTTTTCCCTTTTCATTTTTGAGAACAAATCTTATATGAGTTTATCAATTTTAAGTTCTTGCGACCATCTTGTTCAGCAGAGTGGAGCAATTTGAGCAAATTTGACAGATGGTACCCAAAAATTATTCCTGTGAAAACATTTATAAACTAGAATAATGTCGATTGCGCGCCATCGCAAATCCCCACGCTTTTTACGGAGGAGCCTAGTACCGAAAACCCCTCACCCTGTGCCCTAATTTGACTCCAGGGTCAAAATATTACCTGTATTATATTCTACTAATCATGTCCTTCAATTTGATATGCCACATGACTATGTTCCAAAAAACTTAAATTTTGACCCTTTGACCCCTCCCCCAGGGCCCCAATCTGATCTCAGGGTCAAAATTTTACTTGTATTGTATTCTATTAATCACCCCCTTCAATTTGATATTCCATATGACTATACTCGGTAAAATTTGAATTTTGACACCCTGACCCCCCCCCCCCCCCCCAACCCCCCCCCCCCCCCCCACGAAGTCCGACCCCTTGGACATGACCTCGGGGTCGAAGCCAAAATCCCGTTCAATATGTGTTACATATATCATTAATAATTACTTATGCAAAGTTTGGTTTCAAAATCTATAAAATTGACTTTGAAATTGAATTTAATTGATATTTGACCTTTTGACCCCTCCCCAAGGCCCCTGGGGGCGGTGCCAAAAATAAATGTAACGTTGCACGCCCTCATCATGTAAGGAAGCTGTGTACCGAATTTGGTTACATTCCGACCAGTAGTTAAGGATAGCGTGACGGACAGACGGACGGACGGACGGATGTTCTCACGGTTGTATACTTACAGTGGCGATAACGTTCGACCTACCCATTTTTGCGTTTAGGGTCCGTTTTGAAACCGTTGCAAAACGTTTGCGTTTCGACAACGGTTCGAGCGTTTCATATCGTTTTGACCAATCAAAAGTCAAGGCGAATCGTTTCAGACAAACGGTAAATTTGCGCATGCGCTCTGAAAAGATCAAAACGCTATTGAAAACGCTTTCCAGTTTTGACCAATAGTATGACCGTTTGAAACCGTTTTATGACTGAGCCAATCGAATTGATGCAATAAGCGCGCATGCGCAATCGCTTTAGTTGACTTAAATACATGTGCATGTTTATTTACGATTATCTTCAATAGTTTAACATATATATTCACTACAATCGCGTCATTTAAAATTAAAGTTATATTTGAGAAAAAAAAATGAATATTCTGTAAGTACATGTATGCCATTGCTTAAGAAATGACATGATCATTGACTTTAAATACAGAGTACAAAGAACAATCTTAACTAAACAATACATATATAAAGAACAATCGAGAATGACATGGATAATACCTCAGCTTAATGCATGATAAATTTTCAGACAATACGTTCATCCTAAAAATCTTTATGGATTTTTTTCTAAAAGCAAAAGAACCCCCCAAAAAAAGAAAGAAAGAAAAACAAACAAATAAGTGTATCGAAGATTTAACCTATATGCCTAGCGGCCCTTTTGTGGAACATTGGCAAATAGTGCAGACCCAGATCAGACGCCACAAAACGCGACGTCTGACCTGGTTCTACACTGTTTGCTGAAAGTACAAACATTGTTGCAAAATGTGCCGCTAATAAAACAAACCTGGCAGTCCAATAATTGGAAATGGACCAATCCAAACTTACTAGGTGGGAGATTCCATCTTTGTCAAATACGGGTTAAGAAAATGCATTAACTGAGAAAATTAATGCTCTTTATTTGTTTAAATGTTAAGGAAATATTTGCGCCACACTGAGGCCAAAATTATTAGAATCCCTGTTTATTCTGGCAATTACAGATGACCGTATTTCCCAAGACATTAGGGTCATATAATAATATTGGCGAGATTTGTCACTGACCACACTTCACTTACGTTGCCATGCAACGCCAGGTAATGTGTTTACACGCGTGTGTAATATCTGCTTTCCGGAAACTGTTATACATTAGTCGATATTTGTTATATGTTAATTCAGAATTTCTAAATTATTCATCATCACCTCAACATGTCCAACTAGATCCCACATTATCTCAAGAGCATTGAATGTGGGTTTTTGTTTAAACCGATTTGTTGAAGCGGTTTTAAAAAGCACCCTACAGCTAATGCATCAGGATCACAAGTCCGTGAAATAGAAGGCCCCTCTAATCCCCACAGTATATAGAGCACATTGGGTTTACGAGGTATTCCTTTTTTCCTTATTTTTGCTCCAAAACATAGGTTACGGGTACTCCTTAAAACTGTCTGGACAGGGTGGTTCTAATGATCATTTTTTTTTAGAAAATGGGATTTACGGGGAATTCATTATTTTTTTATATTTTTGTTCTAAAACATAGATTGCGGATACTCGTTAAAACCGTATTACCAAGGTGGTTCTAATGAGCAGTCATAAATCTATAAATATGGCAGAATTAAAAAAAAAAAACATTTTCATCTGAGAAACGTTAGTTTTAGAGACATTTAGCGCACGGGAGCGTAATCATAATGGTTTGATGCAGATATAAGCGCGAATGATAATTATCTTTTTATTATTTTTATTTTTCGTCTGAATATTATGGAAGAATGCAGCTTGTCTCGTGCCTCTATTTTCCTAAAGCGAATTATGAAATAGAACGCGTTAATCAGTATTTGTTAATTAATAACCCTGCAACCCAACTTTTTTGAAAAACAAAGTACACGGCGGTTATAACGAGCTTTGTTGAATCTATGTTCCGAGCATAAAATTGATAAGTTTTCACTCGAAACTAAGAATAACTATTTTGGAGATTTCATCTTCAACGGTACGTGAACCTAAACATAGATTGCTGGTCCTCGTTAGAACCGCTTCGAGCAGAAATAGGAAACCGTTAACCCCAGTTGTACTTTATGAAAATGGGGTTCAAGGGGCTCAACATTATATAAACACTTTTCATGATGATCTTAAGAAAAAAATCTGACATTGGCGATGTATCCAAATCGCGGCTGTTAACCTGTGTGCGTTTGTGTGTTCGCGCGCGTGCATGTATGTGTGTGTGTGTGTTTGTGTGTGTGTGTGTGTGTGTTTAAAAACGGTGGCGGATATTCATGACTGTAAACCCAAATTTTGCGCTTAAGGAAGGTTTACGTGAGTGTTTGTTGCATAAAGTAATATAACAGACTAAAATATCCCTTAAGGCCATGCTCATGACGTACATGAGAAGATAAAAAGGAAAGAAACATAACCATCAGGTTAACAAGTCCGTGAAATGAAGTTCCCCATAGACCCCACCTTATCAAGAAAAAAACTGGGGTTGACGGGGGAATTCATTATTATTATTATTAGTGTCTGCTGACATGCCGGCAGACCTTTTCTAAAATCTTAGCAACCACAGAAGTCACATACCTGTATCGTAGGTGACCTAGCGTCCATACGACGTCTAGTCCAGCCCCGCCCCGCCCATTGGGGCTTGAAGAAATAGATGGCTGCATGATGCTTCCACGCAGAGCTGAAACCAATCGCACGTGAGTACTAAGCGTGCCCAGGAAAAGTGGTGCGAGTTGGACCGTCCATGCATATAAGCCATATTGGATTTATTAGGCGGTAGGGCTTGAGATGTCATATCTCAGTGTCGGGAATAAGTCCCACAATATCGGAACAACGTCTCCAAAATGACCTACACAGTGTTGACGGGGGCGTAAAACCCCAAATCAAACAAACAAATAAACGACGTCTAGTTGGCTTCGCATGGACGTCGATGCAATATCTCGTTTTGACGCTCGTGCGACGTTAACTTGCTGGGATTTGGTAGCTTCTAACAGGTATGTCGCCTACATGTAGCCTGAGAACTTGTATTGTGTAAGACAATGCCCCATCCAGTAATTCACTTTTATGCTATTCTTCACTTATTTGTCCGTCTATATATGTTTTATCATGATGAGCTGCATAAGCTTAAGCGAATAAAATTTGATTGATTGATTGATTGATTGATTGATTGATTATCTTTCTTATTTCTGTTCAAAGACGACGGTACGGCCCCGCCCATCGGGGCTTGAAGAAATATATGGACTGCATGATGCTTCCACGAGGAGCTGAATCCGACCCACACACGAGTACTGGTAAACTGCTTAGAGGATCTAAGCCTGTCCAGGCAAAGCGGTGTGAGTGTCGGACCGTCAGTGCTTATAAACCCTATTGGTTTTATTGGGCGGCAGGGCTTGAGATGTCATTTCATCTCAATGTCGGGTAAAAGTCCCACAAAATTGGAAGCAACGTCTTCAAAATGACTTTTACAGTGTTGATGGGGACGTTAAACCTCAAATCAAACAAACAAATCAAAGGCGTCGGTCGTGGGTGCACATTGGCACCGCCTCAATGAACCAGTTCGGATGAGCACCATCAGCATATCGTTTGAATATTGATCGATTGATTGTTTTTCTTATTTCTGTTCAAAGACATCGGTCGTGGGTCCTCATTAGCACCGCCTCAATGAACCGGTTCGAACGAGCACCATCAGCCTATCTTCTGAATATGCATAAGAATAGTATCACAGATGTTCATCAGTTAACATGCTAAAAATGCCCTATGTCACACAGATGTTTGATCGTAATGAAAGATGAAGACACATGATTTTATTTGCTTCTGATGCAACTGCCGGGTGATAAAGTAACAAGTGCGTTTTATGGAAATAACAAAACTCTTTATATATACAATTTTCTGGGTTAACAGTTATATACATTGCTATAATATTTCTCCTCAAAAGCGTGGATTGTGGGTACTCGTTAGATCCGCCTCCATTGAATGGTTGCAACGAGCACAGACATTATATGTTTGGTCCCATTACTGTAATATTTGCGAGTATTATCGATTTCATGCTCAGCATAGTTGAGCATGAAACATTTTTATAACTTAGGGGCCAGATTATATGAAAGAAGCAGTTTCATCCCACGAGTGTGTTTGGTAAGTGTATCCAAATTAGCAATTAGAAGCCTCAGTGGTGCAGTGGTTACGCTACTCGCCTTGTAAACTAGGGATCGCAGGATCGATCCCGGGCTTCTCCAGACTTTCGGATGAGTCTTTAAACCGAGGTCCCGTCTCCGTATGACCTTAGCTGTTGGTGGGACGTAAAACTAAAACTCACTCACTCACTCCAAATTAGCAATAAATAAATTAATACCGCAGAAAAAGTAAACGCTCAGTTTTTCGAAATAGAAGAAAGTATCAAGGTAACGACGTTGGTTCGTTTTACTGTGACGCGGCAAAGTACGTAGTCGACTCTTCATTCTGTGTACATGTCAATTCGCTCTATGCTTGAAGAAATATATGGGCTGCATGATGCTTCCACGCAGAGCTGAATCCAGCCCGCATACTAGTACTGGTAAACCGCTTAGAGGATCTAAGCCTGTCCAGGAACCGCAGTGCGAGGCGGACCGTCCATGCTAATAAACCCTATTGGTTTCATTGGGCGACAGGGCTTGAGATGTCATTTCATCTCAATGGCGGGTAAAAGTCCCACAAAATTGGAAGCAATGTCTCCAAAATGACATTTACAGTGTTGACGGGGACGTTAAACCTCAAATCAAACAAACAAACAATACACATCTTACGTAATCCGGTTTCAAAGACTATCCTAGTCCAAGCTGTTAAGCTATTTTCGATTTTTGCCCTCAGTCAACTTTTTGGAAAATATAACGCTGGACATACGCTACATAACGTATGGCATTCCCGATTTTGTTTTCTGTCGGATTCAGTAATAATAATAATAATAATAATAATAATAATAACAATAATAATAATAATGACACTCATCATCATCCAACGCTGGTGTGGATGTACATGTATATGGAAATAGTGTAGACCATAATTGGGTGAAATAGTGACCAGTGAAGACAATAAAAAACATAAAAGGAAATAACACACACACGCGGTCGCGCACTTTATATAGTAAATTGGCATTTACAGAAATATACATTATTTTTTCATTTTTCTGGCCATAAACGTAGTTTGTGGCCACTCGTTAGATCTGTCTCACTGGGGCGGTTGTAACGAACACATACAATCTAAATTTGGATTGAGATGAAAACATTACTTTTCATCTGAAAACTACGTTCTAATGATGTGACAGTTGAAATTTTAGCACTCGGGTGACAATAAAATTTGCCGCGACAAATAAATAAATATAACTAAATAAATAAATAAATAAAACATTTAGTACAACGGAAAAACCACTTTATCGAAATCGGACAACACAAATACCCACATTTCCCTATAGGTTTTTTTGCAGTGACGCGTCTCAGTATGTACCTGTCATACCGCTGCTAACCTAATGCCCTGCAGGTAACCGCACATCTTCTGAATACCGCCCCGTGTAAGCTGCCTTGTTCAATATACAAGTTCCTCATTAATACATTCGTGGGAATAATAAGCAGGAAATAACCATAGTAACGTTGTTGAGTTGAATAATAATGTATTATAAAATCAAACTACACCATGTTTTAATAATATTTTTAAACTACACAACACCCGACGTGTGTGTGTGTGGGGGGGGGGGGTGGGGAGGGTGTTAAATCATTCGCATATACAACTCGCAGTGGTAAACATATATGACGTACGTATCATCATCATCATCATCATCATCATCATCGTGACCACCGTCATCATCAACATCATCATCATCATCATCATATATGACGTACGTATCATCATCATCATCATTATCATCATCATCGTCATCATGTGTGACCAGCGAGGATAAAGCCTAAACTACGCACATATATACAAATTCTACTAGAGAACCATTGGTTACACATGTGGTCGGTCTCGGTGACCCGGTCTGACAGAGCAGTGGGTTCTATCCCCGATGGGCCCAGTAAACTTCTTTCGTGGTGATTGATCCTGAAATATCCCTCGCTTCCACCGATTCTAAAGGGCAAGATGCAACTTTCTGGTGATATAATGTGTAATGTGCTGATCAAATGGTGTTGGTCCAGGAAACAATAAGTGGCTTAGAAACTGACTGGCCGGCTCGATATGACCTTAATATAGCTAACTGGACGGTAACAGCGAAGCATGCGAAAGCCTAGGAATACGCAATCTGATATTAGTTTTCCCTAAAACAAACTGGAACACTTGCTTTATGCAGGCCTCGGAAGCATAGTCTGATGCGCGTCTGACTGGTGATCAGGGTTTGCGAGTTCGGTACCTGCCGGCCGGGCAACATTAATTCGTGGGTCTGTAGCAGTCTGACGCGCGTCTGACTGGTGATCAGGGGTTGCGGCTTCGGTACCTGCCGGCCGCGCAACATTAATTCGTGGGTCTGTAGTAGTCTGATGCGCGTCTGACTGGTGATCACAGGTGGCGAGTTCGTTACCTGCCGACCGGGCAACATTACTTCGTGGGTCTGTAGCACAGTCTGATGCGCATCTGACTGGTGATCAGGTGTCGCGGTTTCGGTAGCTGCCGGTCGGACAACATTAATTCGGGGACCTGTAGTACAGTCTGATGTACGTCTGACTGTTGACCAGGTGTCGCGGGTTCGGTAGTTGCCGGTCGGGCGACATTAATTCGAGGATCTGTAGCTCAGCCTGATGCGCGTCTAGCTGGTGATCAGGGGTCGCAAGTTCTGCCAGCCGGGCAACATTCTTACTCCTTTTCCAAAAACATAGATTGTGGGCACTCGTTAGAACCGTCTGACTGATGCAGTTTTACCAGAACCTGCGATCTCTGGAAAATGTGATAATTTTGCATCCTAAAATGTTAGTGGACATAATGGTATCAGACCGGTTGACATAGTGAATGAAACAAAAACAAAACAAAACAAAAAAAAAAAAAACGGACAGTTTTCCGACGATAAAAAACAATGATATTTGTTTGATATATTATCAAACATTGTGTTTGGTGTTCGGTAACGAGTACCCACAATCTATGTTTTAATTTCTAAATTAGCAAAAATAAAGAAAATATTGTAGATCCCTGTAACCCCATACCTTTGTCTCAACGATGTAGGATGCTAAGGAGCACTCATAATCTGTGTTTCGAGCAAAAAAGATGGTTATTAAGGCCATGCTATCGACTTTACACAATTCATGATTTCCAAAAAAAAAAACAAAAAAAAAACGCACAAACCGTATTGAGGCTCCACGTTAGATCCGCCTCTATGAACAGCACGAGAATTATCATATGTCATACACGGTGAAGAGTGTGTGTGTGTGTGTGGGGGGGGGGGGGGGGTTAGAAGGTAGTTGATGACAATTTAGGATAAACGTCTTCATTTCTCCGAAAAAAATGTTGTGGATATTAATGGGTTTTGCCTCGCCGAGGCAATTCAAATCACTACCCCTCAATCTCACATTTAACTAGAGTTCTGCATGTCAGAATGCAATATATGTATACGAGTCGAAATAAACGAAAATAGCAGACTCGGTTTTACTGAGTCTG
Organism: Lucinisca nassula; assembly: GCA_963580285.1. Classification (NCBI taxonomy): domain Eukaryota; kingdom Metazoa; phylum Mollusca; class Bivalvia; order Lucinida; family Lucinidae; genus Lucinisca; species Lucinisca nassula. The sequence continues at coordinate 51,668,192 of OY757023.1, read as the reverse complement.
TTCGTGACCAGTACTGATTTGTTTGTTTGATTTGAAGTTTAACGTCCCCGTCAACACTGTAAATGTCATTTTGGAGACGTTGCTTCCAATTTTGTGGGACTTTTACCCGACATTGAGATGAAATGACATATCAAGCCCTGTCGCCCAATGAAACCAATAGGGTTTATTAGCATGGGCGGTCCGCCTCGCACCGTGGTTCCTTGACACGCTTAGATTCTCTCAGTCGTTTACCGGTACTAGTGTGCGGGCCGGATTCAGCTCTGCGTGGAAGCATCATGCAGCCCATATATTTCAGTACTGAAATGTGAAAACCGCTTACAGGATCTATGCCTGACCAGCAAAAGTGGTTCGAGGCTGGCCGTCCCTACATATAAGCCATTTTTGTTTGTTTGGGCGACAGGGCTTGAGATGTCATTTCATCTCAATGTATGGTAAAAACACACACACTCAAAATGGGAATCAATGCCTCAAAAATAAAATAGTGTTTATGGTGGCGTAAATTCAAAATATCAGAATTTTCACGAGTGCGAAGCGTGAGTGAAAATTCTGATGTTTTAGACAAAATTTGTTTGGCATTTATGAAAAAAGAATATTGAAAAAGTAGTCCAGGCTGCCACTGTGAAGATATCGCGATCATATTTATTGTTCACAATAGGTTCATACCGTGTTTTCACGACATCATGAAAACAAGCCTATATTATTTTGAGCCCTTAAACCAAACATTTATATAATATAACTGGAATTTACATGGGTTTACATCATCGTGTGAAAAAGTCCGTGAAATGAACACCCCCTTAAACCTCACTTTATATCGAGAAAATGGGGGTGAACGGGGGTTGACATTATTTTTTCTTATTTCTGCTCCAAGACATAGGTTGTGGGTACTCGTTAGAACCTTCGCATTGAGGCGGTTCTAATGAGCACCCACAACCTATATTTGCAGCATAAATGAAAAATATCACGGATTTTCATTAGAAAAGTAGCCATTTTGGAGATCTGAAAAAAAAATCCACTATGTCGCACGGGTGTGTTATTGTGATATTTCTTCTTAATTCTGCTTATAACATAGATGGTGGTTACTCGTTAGAACGCCTCACCGAGGCGACTCTAACGAGTTCTCACAATCTATGCTTTGAGCAGAAATATAAAAATATAATACTTTTCTTAGATTTTTGGTAAAATTTTCAAAATACGAAAGTGCGTGTTTTTGTAATGAGGTGAAGCGATGATTTTTATTTGTTTCAGATATAAATTGATTTCGCGGCTTAGTATTTTATAAAATTATAAATGAAATATTTTCACCGCCGAAATATATATATATAAAAAAAGATAAAATATTAACGTGTGTCTGATTCTGACAGTTCAAATACAATTTATTTTTGTTCCATTACGAAAACAAGCCTAATCAAATAAATTGAAAACTTCTACTCTACAACAAAATTGTAAATTTTGGGATAAAAGTTCTGATATTTTTGTCCAAATATCTACTCAAAACATAGATTGTGGGTACTTGTTAGAACCGCCTTGGCGATGCGGGTTTAACGTTTACCCACAGGATATATTTGAGTAGAAATAATGTAAAATAATTAACCCTGTCAAGCCAAGTTTTTCAATACAAAAGTGGTTTTAAGAGAGTCAAATTTATAAAGGCGTGTTTTCGTGATGATTGAAGAAGACATCTGTCATCGAATGATAATTTGATGACGGATAATTATTGAGATCACATATACTGAAAAATCATGTTAAATGTCAAATTCATTGTATATTTTTTTTTCCTAAAATATAGCGGCCGTACGTAATGGGTGAGAACAATAAATTCCCTCACAAAAACCATTCGAAAACTATAGAAAACAGAGTCTTCTCGGTTAATGTTTTGTCCATGTATGAAAGGTTCTTGTGTAGTTTGTTTTTCACCGGCAAGCATTGAACCCGCAAATCTGGATCAACAGTTAAACGCGCATCCGACTGAGCTACAGAATCCGGAAACATTTTCTTTCTGTTAAACACAATTTGCTGTTTATTGCAGGAGATCCTCTTTACCTTAAAATCATTTCGCTATTATTTTTTTTATCTATTTTCTGTTTCATAATAAAAATAATCAAAATAGTAATAAATAATAATAATAATAATAATAATAATAATATTTATTTTTATTTTTATTTATTATTATTAATTATCATTATTATTATTATCATTAAAGTGAGTCTACGGGATTTTATTGGTTAACGAAAAAGAACATATGAAACCAGAAACGGTTTCCATGACAGCGTTTTTCGAACGCTAATGTGATTGGTTGATATACGAAACGCTTGAAACGTTTCAGAAACGATGATCTGATTGGTTGAAAATGTAAACGATCGTTTAAGCGTGGTCTCAACGCTGCGTTTTCAAATCGTTGAAAAGAGTTTTGCATCCGTTTCCGTGGACAACAAAAACTAAATCGCCACTGTATGTGGCTATTTTTGGCAGGATTGATACTTAAGTGGCTACTTTTAGCCACAGAAAAGAAGTATTTTTGGTGTCTAACGGAATAAATCCCATAGACTTACATTGATTCTGTCCATTTACATAGCCACCTAACTATACATTTGTTGGTGCGGTCATACAGACGGACGGAAGCGTTCACAATATCCCCGAACGCTTTTTTTTAAAAAGCGTGGAGATAATCAGTAGCTAGAGCGATCACAAAAGTTTTGTTTCCTACAAATAGCCAGTTACCTTGACATTGAGCCCCAATACCTGAAAGTTGAACTCGCTCAAGCTAATAAAATTCCCAACATTTATGTGAAGTGATATTAAAATACATTGATAAATGTAAAACTATTTAAACTAGAACGCTGACAAAGTTTTTTTTTCGTGAAAACAGCCATAATGACCTCGGCCTTCATCCCAGCAACCTGAAAGTCGCATTTGCTTGATATATTATCATACCAAACATTTGCGCGAAAGTATATTAAAATCCATCCATAAATGTAGGCACAAGAGCCTTAACAAAGTTTGCGCGAAGGTATATTAAAATCCATCCATAAATGTAGGCACAAGAGCCGTAACAAAGTTTTTCCAAGAATAGCCATAATAACCTTGATCTTGTGTCCAGACCCTAAATGTTGATCTTGGTTCAGATATTATCATACCTAACATTTTTGTGAAGTTACATCAAATTCCATTGATAAATGCAGGCGCTAGAGCCATGAAAAAAAAATCTAAAAATAGCCACCGTGACCTTCATTTAAGCTCAGGACACTGAAAGTCAAACTGCTCAATATATTATTATACCTAGCATTTGTGAAAAGTTACATTAAAATATATCAATTAATGTAGGCACTGGAGCGATGACATTTTTTTTCTAAAATAGACCTTTACCTTGAGCCCAGTAACCTGATGGTCCAGCTTGCTCGAGATATTATCATACACAACATTTGTGTGAAGTTACATAAAAAATCTTTTGATAAATGTAGGTGCTAGAGTGAAGTCAAAGTTTTTTTTTCTTCTAAAAATAGCCACATTGACTATGACCTTGCACCCAGGACCCTGAAACTCTAACTTGCTGGAGAAATTATCATACCAGCATTTGTGTGAAGCTAAATTAAAATCCATCAATAAATCTAGAGACTAGAGTGAAGATTATAACATGTACCATAGACGGGCAATACACAGAAATGTATTCCGAAAAATTCATTGGGGAAGTTCCGAGCAAATCGCCTCACAATATATGCAACAAGTGGCTATATTTTGGGTTGGGTACCCTGGTTCGAGTCACCGTGAGCCATAGCCTGGGAGTTTTCAGAGTGACCATATTTTGTGGGTATTGTGTACCATAGACGGGCAATACACAGAAATGTTTTCAAAAAAATTCATTGAGGAAGTTTTGAGATAATCGCGTCCCCACATGTGCCATATATGACTAAGCGCGAATCTACGGGTGGGGGTACCCAAATTCGACGCTCCGGGGACCATAGCCTGGGAGTTTTCAAAGTGACCATATTTTGTGGGTATAATGTACCATAGACGGGCAATACACAGAAATGTTTTCCGAAAAATTCATTGGGGAAGTTCCGAGCAAATCGCCTCACAACAATGCAATATCTGGCTTTATTTTGGGTGGGATGCCCTGGTTCGAGTCTCCGGGAGCCATAACCTGGGAGTTTTCAGGGTGACCATATTTTGTGGGTATAGTGTACCATAGACGGGCAATAAACAGAAATGTTTTCAAAAAATGTCATTGAGGAAGTTTTGAGAAAATCGCGTCCCCGCATGTGCCATATATGACTAAGCGCGAGTCTACAGGTGGGGGTACCCAAGTTCGACGCTCCGGGGGTTATAGCCTCGGAGTTTTCAGAGTGACCATATTTTGTGGGTATAATATACCATAGACGGGCAATACACAGAAATGTTTTCCGAAAAATTCATTGGGGAAGTTCCGAGCAAATCGCCTTACAATATATGCAATATCTGGCTATATTTTGGGTGGGGTACCCTGGTTCGAGTCTCCGGGAGCCATAACCTGGGAGTTTTCAGAGTGACCATATTTTATGGATATAGTGTACCATAAACGGGCAATACACAGAAATGTTTTCAAAAAAATTCATTGGGGAAGTTTTGAGAAAATCGCGTACCCGCATGTGCCATATATGACTAAGCGCGAGTCTACAGGTGGGGGTACCCAAGTTCGACGCTCCGGGGGCAATAGCCTGGGAGTTTTCAGAGTGACCATATTTTTTGGGTATAATGTACCATAGACGGGCAATACACAGAAATGCTCAGAATGTTCATGTTTACAATATTTCGGTCAAGTATGATTATTGGTCATGTCTGATTAGAAAGTAGGTCAATAGATCAAATCATAGAAAAACCTTGTGAACATGCTAGATTTCATACCACAATTTTTGTCCAATCATTGTGACACTTGTTCAGAATAATCATCTTGACAATATCTCGTCAAGTTCAAATATGGGTCAGGTAGGGTCAAAAAGTAGGTCAGTAGGTCAAAGCAAAGGAAAACCGTTTGAAAACGCACGAGGCCACAGTTTTGGTCAATTCATCATCAGGCGTGCTCAGAATGATCATTTTGACAATATCTCAATGCTAGGCTAAGCGTCAAGGTCGCGGTATCTATTTTAGAAAATAGTTTGCTTTCAATTATTGATGGATTTTAATACAACTTCACACAAATGTTCAGTATGATAGTATCTCAAACAAGCAATACTTTCAGGATGTTGGGATCAAGGTCAAGGTCCTTGTGGCTACTTTTTGAAAAAAAATCTTCACTCTAGTCTCTAGATTTATTGATGGATTTTAATGTAGCTTCACACAAATGCTGGTATGATAATTTCTCCAGCAAGTTAGAGTTTCAGGGTCCTGGGTGCAAGGTCATAGTCAATGTGGCTATTTTTAGAAGAAAAAAAACTTTGACTTCACTCTAGCACCTACATTTATCAAAAGATTTTTTATGTAACTTCACACAAATGTTGTGTATGATAATATCTCGAGCAAGCTGGACCATCAGGTTACTGGGCTCAAGGTAAAGGTCTATTTTAGAAAAAAATGTCATCGCTCCAGTGCCTACATTAATTGATATATTTTAATGTAACTTTTCACAAATGCTAGGTATAATAATATACTACTCAAAGTTTGATAGGGATCACTTTTTTAATGTAAAATAATTTTTGGATGAATTAGTCAGCTGAATCCAAATTTGATACATAATGATAGAACACGTATCCTTCACAAAACCTAGTGATTAATTTTGTCAACTGGTACTGCATTCAAGCGTGACAACAGCGACCGTCTTGGCACCCCCAAAATTTAATGTAACACGAAGGGATTTGGACAACTGATTTTTCACAAATTTCCTAATTTGTTTAGACAAACGTGCCTAATAACGTGTATGGCGTCCACGGGCATCAATTACAGTACGACATCGCCTGCGCATGCTCGTAATCCGAGTCTGTATCCGGTTTTGTTGAATCAGCTTTCATTCAGTAACCAATGCATCTTTGAGCTCCTGTAAAGTCCTCGGATGCACAGGTCGGGCTGAAACAGCACGCTGAAGCATGTCCTGCGCATGCTCAATCGTATTTAAGTCCGGTGACCGAGAAGGCCAGTCCATACGAACGATTGTCTCACGTTCCAGATAGGAATCAGTGACGTTGGCACGGTTGAGGCGGGCATTATCGTCCATCAGAATAAAGTCCAGGCCGGTAGCATCTGCATATGGTCTCACAAACTCATCAAGAATATCATTACAGTACCTCACTGCCACTAACGTTCCGTTTTCAATGACGTACAAGTCAGTATTACCGTTCACGCTTATCCCAGCCCAAACCATGACTGACCCCTTTCCATAGCGATCGTGCTCTGCCACATCCAAGTCGTCGAATCGCTCTTTAGACATTCGCCACACTAATTGACGTTTATAAGTGAAGTTTAGACAGAATCTGGACTCCTCAGTAAACAGTACTGGCGTCAAGTCACGAACCGTCCACCTGTCGTGAGTTCTAGCAAAGTCCAACCGGTCTAGCACGTGCTGTCTCGTCAACGGAACACGTACAGCAGGCCTCATGGCATTAAGTCCGAACTCGTGGATCCCGTTTCTGACAGTTTGTGTAGAAACTCGTACTCCAGTTCCGTTCCTAAGCTCGTTATGCAAACGCGTAGCGTTCAGGAACCGTTGACGTCGAGACTGAATCAACAAGAAACGGCCCTGACGTTGAGTTGTAGCCCTTTCTCGACACCGCCGTGTCTGTGTGAAGGATTTCCATGGGTAAGATGCCGACTCCACATTCGGGAAACCACGCTCTGAGACACATTCAGAATCCCAGCAACACGACGTTGAGAGACGCCAGATTCCAACATTCCGACGCCACGATTCATTTCTTCGGGGCTCAAACGGTTTCTTAATTGTCAGTTTGATTGGTCTGTTGGAAAGCAGTTCTACGCAAGATTTTGGGGGTGCATGAATTCATTTGCGAAGTGTGAGAAGTGTGCACTTTTATGAGTACTGAACTGCACATGAGTTTCTATTTAAGATATTTACCAATATACCGAGTACAAATTCTGTCAAGAAATTTTAAATTTTCAGTGCAAAATTTGGTATATAAAAAGTGATCCCTATCAAACTTTGAGTAGTATATATTGAGCAGTTTGACTTTCAGTGTCCTGAGCTTAAATGAAGGTCACGGTGGCTATTTTTAGATTTTTTTTTTCATGGCTCTAACGCCTGCATTTATCAATGGAATTTGATGTAACTTCACAGAAATGTTAGGTATGATAATATCTGAACCAAGATCAACATTTAGGGTCTGGACACAAGATCAAGGTTATTATGGCTATTCTTGGAAAAACTTTGTTAAGGCTCTTGTGCCTACATTTATGGATGGATTTTAATATACCTTCGCGCAAACTTTGTTAAGGCTCTTGTGCCTACATTTATGGATGGATTTTAATATACTTTCGCGCAAATGTTTAGTATGATAATATATCAAGCAAATGCGACTTTCAGGTTGCTGGGATGAAGGCCGAGGTCATTATGGCTGTTTTCAGAAAAAAAAAAACTTTGTCATCGTTCTAGTTTCAATAGTTTTACATTTATCAATGTATTTTAATATCACTTCACATAAATGTTGGGAATTTTATTAGCTTGAGCGAGTTCAACTTTCAGGTATTAGGGCTCAATGTCAAGGTAACTGGCTATTTGTAGGAAACAAAACTTTTGTGATCGCTCTAGCTACTGATTATCTCCACGCTTTTTTAAAAAAAAGCGTTCGGGGATATTGTGAACGCTTCCGTCCGTCTGTAATGTTCTCACGGTTGTATACTTATGTGGCTATTTTTGGCAGGATTGATACTTAAGTGGCTACTTTTAGCCACAGAAAAGAAGTATTTTTGGTGTCTAACGGAATAAATCCCATAGACTTACATTGATTCTGTCCATTTACATAGCCACCTAACTATACATTTGTTGGTGCGGTCATCCGTCCGTCCGTCCGTCCGTCCGTCTGTCCGTCACGCTATCCTTAACTACTGGTTGGAATGTAACCAAATTCGGTACACAGCTTCCTTACATGATGAGGGCGTGCAACGTTACATTTATTTTTGGCACCGCCCCCAGGGGCCTTGGGGAGGGGTCAAAAGGTCAAATATCAATTAAATTCAATTTCAAAGTCAATTTTATAGATTTTGAAACCAAACTTTGCATAAGTAATTATTAATGATATATGTAACACATATTGAACGGGATTTTGGCTTCGACCCCGAGGTCATGTCCAAGGGGTCGGACTACTTTGTGGGGGGGGGGGGGGGGGGGGTTGGGGGGTCAGGGTGTCAAAATTCAAATTTTACCGAGTATAGTCATATGGGATATCAAATTGAAGGGGGTGATTAATAGAATACAATACAAGTAAAATTTTGACCCTGGGATCAGATTGGGGCCCTGGGGGAGGGGTCAAAGGGTCAACATTTAAGTTTTTTGGAACATAGTCATGTGGCATATCAAATTGAAGGACATGATTAGTAGAATATAATACAGGTAATATTTTGACCCTGGGGTCAAATTAGGGCCCAGGGTGAGGGGTTTTCGGTACTAGGCCCCTCTGTAAAAAGCGTGGGGATTTGCGATGGCGCGCAATCGACATTATTCTAGTTTATAAATGTTTTCACAGGAATAATTTTTGGGTACCATCTGTCAAATTTGCTCAAATTGCTCCACTCTGCTGAACAAGATGGTCGCAAGAACTTAAAATTGATAAACTCATATAAGATTTGTTCTCAAAAATGAAAAGGGAAAAAAAATCATAGGAATATTCGATGGGTTTGAAAAAAATTCACAGAAATGTTCCTTGGGTCACTGTCAACCAAAATTGCTCAAACCTTCCACTCCAACTTAACATATTACTTAAAATTTCATTTCTTCAATATGGATCAGGTGAGCGAACCAGGGCCATCATGGCCCTCTTGTTTGTTGTTAAAATCATAAATTGTGGGAACATGTACTCGTTAGACCGCCCCAGCTTTTCTTGACAGGGTTAGACCGTCTGAGCGGTTTACATGTACCAGTACTCAAGTGCGTTCCGTTTCAACTCTGCGTGGAAGCATCATTACGATAACTCGCCCGTATGGCATAGTGCATTTTTTTTCACATCTCCAAAATGGCTAGTTTTCTGATGAAAATCTGTGATATTTTTCTTATAAATACTACAAACATAGGTTGTGGGTACTCGTTAGAACCGCCTCAATGGGGCGGTTCTAACGAGTACCCACAACCTATGTCTTGGAGTAAAAATAAGAAAAATAATGATTACCCCCTTAAACCCCAGTTTTCTCTATATAAAGTGGGATTAAGGGGGGTCTTCATTTCGCGGACTTGTTCATGTGATGTCATGCATTCCAAACTACTTCTCCAAGCCCCGATGGGTGGGGGGCGCAAATCAAACCTTCATGTTAACAAGTCCTGCATTGAACACTCCTTGAAACCCCACTGAATATAGAGTAGACTATGGTTAAAAGGGGTATACACCATTTGCTTATTTCTGCTCCAAGACATAGGTTGTGGGTAATCGTTAGAAGCACCCCATTTAGCACCCACAACCTATGTTTGATGTATTGGACTATTGATAAAAGTAGATCATAAATTCCTTATTTTTGCTCCAAGACAAAAGTTGTGTGTACCCGTCAGAACCGCCTAACTGAGCACCCACAATCTATGTTTATAAGTTGTATTTACCCGTTAGAACCGCGCCATTGGACACCCACAGTCTACGTTTGGAGTATTAATAAGAAATATATCATAAATGTTTATCAAAAAATGTCCGTTTTTGAGATATAAAAAAGATGCACTATGCCCCACGCATGTGTTTTCGTAATGAGGTAAATGTGTGAAAGACGCCATTGAGACAAACATCACCTGAACAAGTCCGTGAAATGAACACTCCCTATAAACCCCACTTTATATAGACAAAACTGGAGTTTACGGGGTATATTTTTTTCTGCTCCGAGACATAGGATGTGGGTACTCGTTAGAACCGCCTTGATGAGGCGGTTCTAACGAGCACCCACAGCCTTTGTTTGCAGTATATATAAAAACGATATCACTGATTTTCATCAGAAAAGTAGCCATTTTGGAAATGTGAAAACACGCGCTATGTCGAAAGTGTGTGTTATGATGATGCATATTGGTCTGTGTGGCGACAGTTCAAGGACAACTTCTGTTTGTTCCCTGTAAACTGCAGCTTTGATAGCATGTTTTTTGGTGGATATACCATCTTGGTCAAGTTATACTATCCAAATATTTTGTGTGTGTTTTTATGCTCCCTGAAGGGAGAGCATATAGTCGCCACTTTGTCCGTCCGTCTGACTGTTCATCCGTCTATCCGTCCATCCATCACACTTTCTCTAAAAGGATTAAAGGTAATTAAGTGAAACTTGAAATACTGATAGAGGGCAATGAGGGGAATCGCAGACTGCAAGAACCATAACCATGTCAACAGTATCCTCGGCTAATTACCCACCTAATTGGACTCAAAATCTTTAAATATTTATATCAAGATTTAGAAATACGGTACATAAAACTATCATCTAAAAACAAAATGTACAGTTCACCGCCAACGCTTAATATATTAGGGGAATCGATCGGGAAGGGTGTTTTTTTTTTTTTTTAAATCATCCAACCGAAATAGTCTAGATAAGTAGTCTCCCTTGCATTCAGGAAGTATCATGGAGCGATCCTTATTTCAAATATTTATTTTCCATACAACTTCGACAAAGACCGACAGTTTCCGGAGGCAACACCATATATGGGCATTGCAAAATTCGATAAAGATGTACATGTCAAACCATAACTTTACAAGTATATACTTTCGCCTTGTTCATTGAGCGATGGAACCTATTTAACCGTACGTTTTGCATCTGGATGTATAGCACACGCAACACAGTAGATCTTACAGAATACAAGGCTTTGAATTACACGAGTCCTCTGAATCGTTGCATCGGTTAACGTGACGTAATATGACGTTGTTGGTTTAGAAAGTCTTCAAAAGGTAGAAAGTCAATGATACAAACTTGTACTTGCAGTAATGCACAGATAGAAGTATAAGAAGATGTTAAAACAACATGTTACTAGTATAACTACTCTCCAGTACTACTACAAACTACACAGTACGACATTCAGCATTGACAATTGTAATGTTTACAAGTCATAACTATACCCCATTCCACGTTTCAAACTACACATTACGATGTTTAGCGTTGACAAATGTAATATTTACATGTCTGTATTTTGACAAATGTAATGTTTACAATTCATAACTATACCCCATTCCATGTTTCAAACTACACATTACGATGTATAACGTTGACCAATGTAATGTTTACATGTCTGTATTTTGGCAATGATTAACCTCCATACATAAAAGGCCCAATATCTCAGAAACCGTTCAGATCCCCACCCCTAAACCATATAAATTCTTGTTCCTTATGTTAAGATGCATTCAGTGATATCAACCTAAGGATCTCCCAGGCCACACCAGGGCTATGCCCCAACCTTCCACTTCATAAAAGGTGATATATCTCGGAAACCCTTCAGATCCCCACCCCAAAACCATGTATATTCTTGTTACTTATGAAAAGACGCATTCAGTGACACCAATCTGGGGGTCCCCTAGGATGTGCCAGGGCTATGCCCCACCCCCTGCACTTAGTAAAAGCCCAATATCTCAGAAACCGTTCAGATCCCCACCCCTAAAGCATATAAATTCTTGTTCCTTATGATAAGACGCATTCAGTGATACCAATCTAAGGGTCTCCCGGGCCGCACGGGGGCTGTGCCCCACCCTTCCACTTCATAAAAGGTGATACGTCTCGGAAACCATTCAGATCCCCATCCCAAAACCATATATATTCTTGTTTCATATGATAAGACGCATTCATTGAAACCAACCTGGGGGTCCTCTGGGATGTGCCCGGGCCATGCCCAACCCCCTGCACTTCGTAAAAGGCTCAATATCTCGGAAACCATTCAGAACCCCCAACCCTAAACCATATATATTCTTGTTCCTTATGATGAGACACATTCAGTGATACCAACCTAGGGGTCTCTGGGGGTGTGCTGGGGCTATGCCCCACCCTTCCACTTCATAAAATGCAATATATCTCAGAAACTGTTCAGATCCCCACCCCTAAAATATGTATATTTGTGTTCCCTATAATAAGACTCATTCACTCACATTGATGCGTCTATGTGCTAGGGCAACATGCTGATGCCATAGCCCACACCTCTACTTCATAAAAGGCCATATATCTCAGACACCATTAAGATCCCCACCTCATAATCATATATATTCTTGTTTCTTATGATTAGACACGTTCAGTCACACAAACTTGGTGGTCCACAGGGGCCATTCCTCTCCTCATCATTTCATAAAAGGGCCTCATATCTTGGAAACTGTTCATATCCCCACCCCTAAACAATATATTTTCTTGGTCCTTATTATAAGACACATTCAGCGACAACAATCTTGGCTTTCCTGGGGTCTGCCAGGGCTATGCTCCAACCCCTTCTTAGCTTAAAAGGCCTTATATCTCAGGAACAGTACACATCCCAACCCCTAAACCATATAATTCATGTGCCTTATGATAAGATGGATTCAGTGATACCATTCAGGGCTCTGTTGGGTCCATGTCTCATCCTTCCTCCTCATAAAAGGCCTAATATTTCAGATACAGAGTCCACATGGGTGCTCATTTTGAAATGGGGGTTTGTTTGGGAGACTTTATAATCAATAAATTAAAACCTGAAACCATACATGGCTGCCAGTGGGCAGTGTCCGCCTGAGTTCTGGTGAGCATTGTGGCCCATGGGCCTCTTGTTTCAAAAACGCTTTGTTTCCACCATTGCTGTTCACCATGATGGTAAAAAATACAGAAAAATCATGTAGCACTATCGATTGCAATTTTCTATGGAGTTCCCATTGAAAGCAGCATTTGCACACACATTATAAGAATTGGAGGTCAATATGTGATAGCCTGTTTCTCGTAGCTGATGCAACTTAAGTTCCAAATCTTTTGTGAATAGACGCAAATGGTATCTAAAGAAATGTAACATGTATCAAATTTTAGAAATGTGGGGTACAGGGAAATTTTGTGATGTTATGTTTTAATGATTTTCTTTGCGAAAATGACACAGGTACCCCTTGGGTGTCTAAAGCAATAGTCTACGGTGATGTGTTTACGAAAACAAAAACGAATGGGGCTTTTGCAAGGAAAAATGAGTCTTCTTACCAAAACGTAACAAACTTTGTGTAGTTTTTAACTGTAGTAGCTATAGTAAAGGAAGCAATTTTACGTATAGGAACTTTTTTGACTGAGTATAGATTCTTATAGCTTCTTCATTTCTTCATTCATATTACATACAAGCTGGCCGGGGGTATATGTGACCCACTGGTCGCTTTCTCTAGTTTGAACAGAAATAAGAACAATATCACAGTTTTTCATGTTACAATTTTCCTTTTTTTTCGGCGTTAAAACTTACAATGTATTTATAAAGGTCCCGTCTCCGTATGACCTTAGCTGTTGGTGGGACGTAAAACTCGAACACTCACTCACTCATTTATAAAGGCATGTTTTCATAATGATGCTTTTGAAATGCAGTCTGCCAAATGTGCTTATTAGGTTTAACCGTTGTGGTTCGAGCCTCGTTCAGGTCACATGTCAGCGGTCAAGTTCTGCAACAGAAGGTCAGGTGGTTTTTCTCCAGGTAATCCATTTTTTGCCCACCTCTGATAAACTATCAGATCGAAATAAGTGAAATAATCTTGAAATGGCCGTAAAACCAAAATAAAACAAAACAAAAAAAAAAATGAAGGGTTGAACAAGATATGTTCATTCACACTTAACACAGATGAACAAAAAAATTAAGCAATTCACTCCCTGTTATATCCATTTAACAAAGAGTATGCTTTCTATTCTCCAAAATGGTTAATTTGTCTGTTGAAAATTTGTGATATTGTTTTTATTTACACTCTAAACATAGGTTGTGGGTACTCATTAAATTCTAAAGAGTACCCACAACATAAGTTTTAGATAAGAAACAAGAAAAATAATGTATACACCTGTAAACCCTTGGTTTCTCTATTATAAAGTAGGGTTTAAAGGGGTTACACAGACGTGTTTACATGATGGGAGTTGGCAGCCTATATGTTGAGTTGAGAAGTTACTAAGGTGACTAGTCTGATATTTATGCTAAAAAAACTTTCATGACGAAAACACGCCTATATTATTTGACCCGCTTGAACCCCACTTTTATTTAGTAAAACTGGGGTTTACAAGGGTAAACCTTATTTTCCTATTTCTGCTCCAAAAATAAGAAAATTATCACAAATTTTCATCTGAAAATTTTCGTTTTTTTTGGCCGGTAACATTTACAATGTATTTGTATAGGCTTGTTTATGGAGTAGCTTTTGCATTTGCTTTTGCAGGACTAAAACGGCAGATTTACAAGAAAAGGCAAGCCCAGATTTGAAGATGGATGAGTCCCCTTGTAGGTTTCAACAAGGGATGAAAGGGCTAAACTTTTGAAGAGACAGAATTGTCTTAGTTTGTCTTTCTAATTTCAGAAACTTACGAAGCGACAGCATGACCAACAGGAAGCTATATGGGAACTGCTGCAGACAGAGTTACACTATATACAGTCATTACGGGTTATTACAGATGTAAGTTTATCCCTGGGGTGGCACAGACCTGGGAAAGACATGGGGATTGGGCTTTATCTGGAAAAACCATGGAATTTAGAAAATTTGGATTTTATCATGGAAAATTCATCGAATTTTACAAAAGAAGTGCATAGGAAGTTTAATGCATGTTAGTGCATAAAAAACTATCCAATCAATTGAAATGTGAAAAAATAAAAGTCAAGAGCATAGATGCAGAGTTACAAGCATGGCATTGAAATTTACTTTTAACTCAGGTGTTTTACTCAAGTATGCTTGGATGGTATCATGGAAAACTAAGCCCTGTCATGGAGAAATCAGGAATAATTAAATATGGGTTTCAGCAGTTTGTATGAACACTTTTTATGCCCCCCGCATCGGCATGATGCCGGGGGCATATAGTTTTTCGGTTTGGTCTGTACGTGTGTGTGTACGTACGTACATGATCCTGTAACCTCAGATTAAGGTTTTTGTAACAAGTAGAGCCTTAACTTTTAGAACTCATATTTTCCTAACCATTTGATGGAACTGGTTCATCTTTGGTGTGATGATAGATATAGGTACAAAGTTTTATTAAGCAAAACCCCCACCCATGCCTGTGACCTCAAGGTCAAGGTCACAGACTTAGAAATTTTCAATGTTAAAGACTCAGGTTTAGGTTTGTGTAACAGGAAGACCTGAACATTTTAGAACTCATATTTTCCAAACCATTTGATGGAATTTGGTATGATTATAGATATAGGTCCAAAGTTTTATTCAGCGATACCCCCGCCCATGCCCATGACCTCAAGTTCAAGGTCATGTACTTAGAAATTTTCCATGTTAAAGACTCCAGTTAAGGTATTTATACCTGGTAGAACCTGAACTTTTAGGATGGCTTTGGTTCATATGATGATAGATATAGGTACAATGTTTTATTCAGCAATACCCCCACCCATGCCTATGACCTCAAGGTCAAGGTCACAGACTTAGACAATTTTAATGTTAAAGATGTTAAAGAGCTCAAATTTTCCAAACCATATTATGGATTTGGCTTATATATACTATGATGATAGATACAGGTCCAAATGTTTATTTGGCAATACCCCCACTCATGCCTATGGCTTCAAGGTCACAGACTTAGAAATTTTTAATTAGATATTTTAAGAGTTGATATTTTCCAAATCGTGCGATGGATTGAGTTTATATTTGGTATGATGTTAGATACCTGTCCATTTTATTCAGCGATACCCCCACCCATGCCCATGAGCTCAAGGTCAAGGTCACAGACTTAAAAAATTGTAATTAGATATTTTAAGAGTTTATATTTTCCAAATCGTACGATGAACTCAGTTTATATTTGGTATGATGATTGATACTGGTCCAATACCCCCACCCATGCACGTGCCCTAAATGTCAAGGTCACAGACAAAGAAATTTTTTATTTAAAGTTTATTAAGAGTTTATACTCACCAAACCATATAGATTTGCTTCATATTTGGTATGATGATAGTTACAGGTCCAAAGTTATTATGCTTTTAAAGTTTTAGGGCTCATATTTATAGATTGGCTTCATATTTGGAATGATGATAGATACAGGTCCCAAGTCTCATTCACCCATACCAAGGACCCTGTCCATGACCTCAAGGTCAAGGTCACACACTTAGAAAATTTTGTTGCAACATGGATTTTCGGGGTGAGGCGGGGGCATCTGTGTCGTCTGAACACATTTCTAGTTTTTTTTGGGGGGTTGTTTATTTATCAGTCAACCCAAAGTTACTAAGCAAAGTAGCTTTATGTTGTTTAAAGTCCACATGATTATCCCTTATTTGAATGGAATCTAGGAAATGTTTTTGTTTTTTGTTTTTTTTATTGAAAATTGCCTCCCAGTTCTTATTACTGTGTTTACCCTTAAAACGTGGACGCTGTTTGCATTGTATCTTTTGACCACAAAGGGCTTAATTAAACATATTTCATTCAGAAGATTTGTATAATGCAATTCTTTACAATTGAAAGTTATTCTATGTGAGACCAAAGGCGGATTATAAATAGCATAACAAAATTATAGCAGACAGCTCCTTAGGAGCAGTTCTGATCTGGGTCTACACTGTTTGCACTGCTGAATAAATTAATTTAGCCACACCCATTTCTGAATTTCAACCAATCAGGTTAGTTGATGTTATTTTTATTGCTACAAATTCACAAACTGAATGACAAACATTGTAGACACAGATCATGAAGAAGCCATCTGATCTGTGTCTACACTGTTTGCAAATGATAGTGCATATTATTCAGTTCCAGTATAACAAAGGTTAACGTTTTGTAGTTAACGATGTTAAAAAAAAAGATAAAAGATAAACAACAAGAACTGCATAAAACAAAAATAAAATCTTACAAAAAAGAAAAAAAACGTAAAATTTAACGACAGTGTTTATAAAATTTGTGAAATACAAACTGAATAATTTCAGTGTCTTGGTATTTATACTGTCTTGTTTTGGGGGATATAAAATGTTTTGAATCATGCTTCAAGCAGTCATAAAGATTCAAATTTTGATGTTGACTTTTACACACTCATAATTTCAGTAAAAAATTCTTGGTTAGTTGAAAAGTACACAGAGTACTGATGTCCTCAGCGTCCACAAAGTATACTTTAACCCTTTTTGTACCAAATTGGGATGTCCTCCTTATATATAACAGGAGTCCGTTTCAAAATTTAGGGGTGTCAGGTGGTGTTTTCTACAAATTTGATTAGGAAAATGGCTGAATTTTTTGCAAACAGTGTAGGCCGTGATCAGATGCCGCGTTCTGCGGTGTCTGATCTGGGCCTGCGCTGTTTGCCAGTGTACCCGGCACAAAAAGTGTTAATAAGAAGTAGAAATTTCAACTCAACACCTAAGATGACAAGAAAAAATGCATCTGATGATGTCATCTGTTGAGGCCATCTGCTGCATCTTGTGGCAAACTTTTGAAACATATTTTTGTATACAGGCAAACAGTGTGTACCCTTATCAGACTGCTCCTAAAAGAGATGTCTGATCAGGTTCCACATTGTTTTCAAGTAACCAGAAGACAACAAAGCAGATGACAATTGTTGTGATCGGCATTTGTTGTCATTCACCATTTTCAAATATCAAATAATTTTCTTTTATTTTTCAGAGAAAAGCAGATTTGACATTTCAATTGAATCATTTGCTGGAAGATGCTACACATGAAGTGTCAAGCCCATTTTTATCTCCCTTAAGGGGAATGGATACACCCGGCAGATTTTCTGCCGTTTTTCAAAGGGAGACAATTTTTGGGACTTCCTGTTTGGTTTTCTACAAGTCCTGTCCCACCGAAAAAGGGGTCTACTTCTGAAAGGAAAGAATTTGCTCCTCAGGAGCAAATTCTTTCCTTTAAGAGTTGACCCCTGTTGATATGGGAGACAGAAATACTTTTGCAAGAGTTGCCTCCCCTGAAGGTGTATCCATTCCCCTTAAAAAAGATAAGGGGAAATTTGAAAAGTCATCTGAAACACAGTTTCTTTTGATGCTGTAAAGGCTTAATCCTTATTCTGCTGAATATGACAGCCCCGACCTTTATGAACAGTGTAGATCCAGATCAGATGGCTTCTGAAGAAGCCATCTGATCAGGATCTATACTGTTTGCCACTTAGTTTGCAAATGTCGTTGAATATTTCATAACAAGCCATTTGATTGGCTGATGGTCAGAAATTGGTGTGGCTAAACTAATTTATTCAGCAGGACAAGGGTTAGACTCTTGCTAGAAATCAGTAGATAAAAATAACCTGTTTTGTTTCTTTCTTTTTTCAGTTATTTTTATGTGTGGTGCTTAATATACAAAACGAACTACTATTAAATGAGGTAGGTGGCATATATTACATATATATCTCTTTATAACAATGTTCATTTTAACCAAAATGACTTATATAGTGTTGACAAGGACGTGAAACATAAAAAATCTGGGTTTGAGTGTGAGTTTTACATCTCACCAACAGCTAAGGTCATACGGAGACGGAACCTCGGTTTAAAGACTCATCTGAAAGTCTGGAGAAGCCGGGGATCGATCCTGCGATCCCTGGTTTACAAGGCGAGTAGCATAGCCACTACACCACAGGGGCTTCTAACAAAACTGGGTTTTGAATATAACACAGTTTGAATAGAGATCTCCTATATAAATAACATCACAAAAACATGTCAAATAATTTTGACCCCCTTGAACCCCACTTTTAAATAGTAAAACTGGAGTTTCTGGGGGTATACCTTATTTTTAGCTCACCTGTCACGTAGTGACAAGGTGAGCTTTTGTGATCACATTTTGTCCGTCGTCCGTGCGTCCGTGTGTGCGTCCGTAAACAATTTGTTGTCCGCACAGTAGCATCTTCATTAATGATTTGATTTTAACCAGACTTGCACACAACTTGTACCCCCATGAGATCTAGGTTCCTTTCTTGAACCAGCCATATCCCATCATGTGTTACCGAGTTATGGCCCCTGAAAGGGCAAAAATTGCCTATTTTGGTCTTGTCCGCACGATAGCATCTTCATTTATGATTTAATTTTAACCAGACTTGCACACAACTTGTACCACCATGAGATCTGGGTTCCTTTCTTGAACCAGCCATATCCCATCATGTGTTACGGAGTTACGGCCCCTGAAAGGGCAAAAATTGCCTATTTTGGTCTTGTTCGCACGATAGCATCATCATTTATGATTTGATTTTAACCAGACTTGCACACAACTTGTACCCCCATGAGATCTAGGTTCCTTTCTTGAACCAGCCATATCCCATCGTGTGTTACTGAGTTATGGCCCCTGAAAGGGCAAATATTGCCTATTTTGGTCTTGTCCGCACGATAGCATCTTCATTTATGATTTAATTTTAACCAGACTTGCACACAACTTGTACCACCATGAGATCTGGGTTCCTTTCTTGAACCAGCCATATCCCATCATGTGTTACGAGTTACGGCCCCTGAAAGGGCAAAAATTGCCTATTTTGGTCTTGTTCGCACGATAGCATCTTCATTTATGATTTGATTTTAACCAGACTTGCACACAACTTGTACCCCCATGAGATCTGGGTTCCTTTCTTGAATCAGCCATATCCCATCATGTGCTACAGAGTTACGGCCCCTGAAAGGGCAAAAATTGCCTATTTTGGTCTTGTTCGCACGATAGCATCTTCATTTATGATTTGATTTTAACCAGACTTGCACACAACTTGTACCCCCATGAGATCTAGGTTCCTTTCTTGAACCAGCCATATCCCATCATGTGTTACTGAGTTACGGCCCCTGAAAGGGCAAACATTGCCTATTTTGGTCTTGTCCGCACGATAGCATCTTCATTTATGATTTGATTTTAACCAGACTTGCACACAACTTGTACCCCCATGAGATCTGGGTTCCTTTCTTGAATCAGCCATATCCCATTATGTGCTTCGGAGTTACGGCCCCTGAAATGGCAAAAATTGCCTATTTTGGTCTTGTCCGCACGATAGCATCTTCATTAATGATTGGATTTTAACCAGACTTGCACACAACTTGTACCACCATGGGATCTGGGTTCCTTTCTTGAATCAGCCATATCCCATCATGTGCTTTGGAATTACGGCCCCTGAAAGGGCAAAAATTGCCTATTTTGGTCTTGTCCGCACGATTGCATCTTCATTTATGATTTGATTTTAACCAGACTTGCACACAACTTGTACCACCATGGGATCTGGGTTCCTTTCTTGAACCAGCCATACCCCATTATGTGTTACGGAGTTACGGCCCCTGAAAGGGCAAAAATTGTCTATTTTGGTCTTGTCTGCATGATAGCTGTTTCATTTATGATTTGATTTTAACTTGACTTGCACACATTTTGTACCACCACAAAATATCTCGGTCAAGATCGAATATGGGTCATGTTGGGTCAAAAAGTAGGTCAGTAGGTCAAATCCTAGAAAAACCTTGTGAAGACACTAGAGGCCACAGTTTTGGTCCGATCATCATCAAACTAGCCCAGAATGATCATCTTGACAATATCTCAGTCAAGTTCGAATATAGGTGTTGTCGGGTCAAAAAGTAGGTCATTAGGTCAAATCATAGAAAAACCTTCTGAACACACTAGAGGCCACAATTTATGTCCAATCATCATCAAACTTGCTCAGAATGATCATCTTGATAATATCATAGTCACGTTCGAATATGAGTCATGTTGGTTCAAAAAGTAGGTCAGTAGGTCAAATCCTAGAAAAACCTTGTGAACACACTAGAGGCCACAGTTTGGCCAATCATCATCAAACTTGCTCAGAATGATCCATCTTGATAATATTTTGGTCACCTTCGAATATGGGTCATGGCAGGTCAAAAAGTAGGTCAGTAGGTCAAATAAGAGAAAAACCTTGTGAACACACTAGAGGCCACATTTTTGCTCCAATCATCATCAAACTTGCTTAGAATGATAGTCTTGACGATATCTCGGTCAAGTTCGAATATGGGTCATTTCAGGTCAAGAAGTAGGTCAGTAGGTCAAATCATAGAAAAACCTTGTGAACACACTAGAGGCCACAGATTAGGTCCGATCATCATCAAACATGCCCAGAATGATCATCTTGACAATATCTGAGTCATGTTCAAATATTGGTCATGGCGGTCCAAAAAGTAGGTCAGTAGATAAAATCATAGAAAAACCCTCTGAACACACTGGAGGCCACAGTTTTGGTCTCATCAAACTTGCTAAAAATGATCATTTGACAATATCTCAGTTAACTTTGAATGTGGGTCATATCTGGCCAGTAAGTAGGTCAGTAGGTCCGATTGCTGAAAAACCTTGTGTACACACTAGAGACCCCAGTTTCGGTCCGATCATCATCAAACTTGCTCAGAATGATCATCTTGACAATATATGGGTCATGTCGGGTCAAAAAGTAGGTCAGCAGGTCAAATCATAGAAAAAGTTTTGAACACTCTAAGAGGCCACAGTTTTAATCAAATTATCATTAAACTTGCTCAGAATGATCATCTGGACAATATCTCAGTTCAGTTCGAATATGGGTCATGTCAAATCAAAAAGTAGATCAGTAGGTTATTTTGTCATAACTTTGAACTGTTTGAGATAGAGCCTTCATATTTGGCATGTAGGTTCCTTGTGACAAGGGCTTCCCACTCATATAAAGATTTGACCTGTGACTTTGACCTGTGACCTACTTTATCATAACTTTTGAACCATATGAGATAGAGCCTTCATATTTGGCATGTATGTTCCCTGTGACAAAGTTTTCCCAATCATTCAAATTTTTTTAGCCATGACCTTGACCTTTGACCTACTTTGTCATAACTTTTGGAGCATTTAAGATACAGCCTTCATATTTGGCATAAAGGTTCCTTCATAGGAGTGAGTGTTTGAGTTGAAGTCTCACCGAAAGCTAAGGTCATACAGTGGTGGGACCTCTGTTTAAAAACCAATCTGAAAGTCTGGAGAAGCTTGGGATCGATACTGCTACCCCTGGTTTACAAGGCAAGTAACATGACCACAGTACCATGAAGGCTTCTAAACTTCATTGGAATGTTGTGTAGATGACCCTCTAGGAAAATAGCATAACGATTAACAAATGGTCACAAGAGCTAAAAATAGAAAAAACATTGTGAATTTGCTTCAAATGCAAACTCCTTCTAAACCTTTGGGCCAATTGGATTTTAAACTTCACAGGAATGTTGCCTAGGTGACTCCCTACCAAAATAGTTAAACTATATTCCACTCCAATGAACAAGATGGCTGCCAGAGCTAAAAATAAAAAAAAATCTTCAAATGACAATTCCTACTGTACTCTTGGGCCAATTTCATTCAAACTTTGAAGTAATGTTGCTTAGATGACCCTCTACCAAAAAGGCTAAAACAATCCCGCTCTGATGAAAAAAATGGCCACCGGAGCTAAAAATAGAAAAATATTGTAAATCTGATTCAAACGTGAACCCCTCCTAAACCCTAAGGCCAATTTGATTCAAACTTCACAGGAATGTTTCCTAGGTTACTCCCTACCAAATAAGCTAAAATCACTGCTGATGGCCACCATAGCTAAAAATAGAAAGTACTCGAGACAGTGACAGACAGGTGAGCGAACCAGGGCCCTGTGGGCCCTCTTGTTCTTATTTCTGCTCTAAAATATAGATTGTGGGTACTCGTTAGAACCGCCTCGATGAGGCGGTTCTAACGAGTGCCCACAATCTATATTTGGAGCAGAAATATGAAAAATATCACAATTTTTCATCATAAAAATTTCATTTGTTCGGCGATAAAGGTGGCAATGTATTTGAAAAGGCGTGTTTGCATAATGATATCTATAGCTTTTATAGAAAAATGACCATAAATACTTTTTCCATAAAATCTAGATCTTAAAAATCAGTTTCTGCTTAATTGACCCCACTAAGTGTTATGAAGAGGCTGTTCTCTGAAGTCAAATGGTTATAAAAATTATTAATTACCGTATGCAACCCATTTACCATATGGAGCGCTTAATTCTAGTATGCTTTTTGTCATTTCTGCTATAATCCATTGTATGCTAGTGGACACTTCCATTGCTGAGGCGGTTCTAACGAGTACCCACAATCTTTATTTTAGAGCAGAAATAAGAAAAATAAGATTTACCCCTGTAAACCCCAGTTTTACTATATAAAAGTGGGGTTCAAGGGGGTCAGAATTATGTAGGCGTGTTTTCATCACGAAAATACACCTACCATATTCAACCTATTTACCGCACATGCTCCTATAAGCGCACACCCAAGATTTTCTGAAAAAAATACACAAGCGCACACTTTACAGTAACCTCCCAACAAATTCATATTGAGTTTTGCTGCATCTTTGACCCAGACAATCATATGTATATGTGGTGAACCCCTATGCTGAAATTCAACTCTATAAAATAATCATATCGGAAGTTTTTTTTTTTTTTTTTTTTTTTTTTTTTTGTATTTTTTTCGTATTGATTATGTGCTTATTAGGTAAATATTTCACCACAATATTTTCATACAATTTTGTAAAAAATAAGCACATGGTGTGGTAAATAGGTCGAATACTGTATATAATTTTGACACCCTTGAACCCCACTTTTATATAGTAAAACTGGGGTTTCCGGGGGTATACTTTATTTTTCTT
Source organism: Lucinisca nassula (assembly GCA_963580285.1). NCBI lineage: Eukaryota > Metazoa > Mollusca > Bivalvia > Lucinida > Lucinidae > Lucinisca > Lucinisca nassula. The sequence goes on along the minus strand of OY757023.1, from coordinate 51,644,373 downwards.
ATTTCTGATCTAAAATATAGATTGTGGTTACTCGTTAGAACCGCCTCAATAAGGCGGTTCTAACGAGTGCCCACATTCTATATTTTGTCCAGAAATAAGAAAAATATCACAATTTTTCATCATAAAATTTTCATTTTTTCGGCGATAAAGGTGGCAATGTATTTGTATAGGCGTGTTTGCATAATGCTACTTTCCGATAACAATAACACACCTGTGTGCTAAAATGACGTCTCTTTTATCTCTAGAGAGAACTAGCATGATTAGTATACAAGTGTCCACTGCTCGTAAATGGGTTTCCCACATATAAAGGGTATACAACCGTAAATGCAGGCAATGGGTTGAGATGCAAGTTTCTCGGCACTTAATGGTTAAACAGCTGGACCCGGGAGCTATAACTCTAGACTCGGTACACTGATGCTGCAGTTTCATTTCAAGTATTAGATTTTGATTTGTGTTATGGTATGAAATTGAGAAAATTAATAATGTAATTATCATTTGAATCTGGTTACAGTCTGGAAATGAAATTGAAATGTTACTGACCCCAATTTTTTTAATATCGAAACAAAACTAGCAAAAGCGGATACTAGTTTATTGTTCACAATCTTATTGGACTCGAACATTTACAAACATATCAAATTATTCATCAAATAAATGATGGCTGATTGCATCTGTATTGAACCCGCTATTCTGCTGGTCAATGAACCAATCTCAGCTTTAGCTATAAGGAAAAATTTGGAGCAAATTCCAGCTTAATTTATTTCGTTACTTTTATGAGAAAATCCGGCTTGACATTAAGAAAAAAAACTGTTTTCTGCTAAAGTCATACAGGAACATTGCATATAAATATGACATTGCGATAACATATCCGTGTGATATTGTGCATTTTTTCAAACCCCAAAAAAGTTATATTTTCTGATGAAAATTTGTGATATTTTTCTTATTTATACTCCAAACATAGGTTTTGGGTGCTCGTTAGAACCGCCTCATTGAGGCGTTTCTAACGAGTACCCACAACCTATGTCTTGGAGCAGAAATAAGGAAAATAACGTATACCCCAGTAAACCCCATTTTTTACTATATAAAGTGGGGTTTAGTGGGGTCTTTATTTCACGGACTTGTTCACGTGATGAGTACCTTAAGTCTCCATATAAGAGGTATCCCACTCTCATGGATAGCCGGACCAGGTTTTGTTAGACATTAACATGCATGCCTTACGACCTCTTTAGAAACAGGTAAAAGTCCATAAAAAACGATAAAATTGTGGGAAACTGTTTCCTGAAAAATACTGAAGATACATTTTGTGAAAATTAAAATTTGTAGAAAAATGACAATTTTTCGAGAAGCAATAAATATTCGTAAATTGAAATAATAATCTAAATGAAATAATTATCTAAATAACAATAATTAGGGCCCCGCACTGAAAGTGTGGGTGCCCTATAGTAATCACTCTGTCCGTCCGTCTGTCTGTCTGTCTGTCTGTCCGTCCACAAATTTCTGATAGCGCTGCCGGGGCCCTAGTCAGTTTCACTGACAGCTCTAGTTTCAATAAATGTCAGTGTCTTGACATTTATTCAGTATATAAACTAAACTTTCAGCTTGTGCTGTTGAAGTCTTATAGATGAAGAAAAATGCTTCTTCTCAAGAAAATTGAAAATTTCCAAAATTTTGCCAAAAAAAATTGATCGGATGTGTTCTAACACAAACTTAAAAAATTCAGTAACTTCAAACATGTTTCACAATGCTGCAAAACAATTTGAAGTTCTTGGTACAAGTGTCTGAAACAATAGACATGGTTCATTGTTTATGTTACACTGCTGTCAATGAAAAAATACTGAGTGTTTATTTAAATAATTTGAGCAGTGTAGCAGGCCCCCGCCTATGGCGGCTTGAAGAAATATATGGGCTGCATGATGCTTCCATGCAGAGCTGAATCTGGCCCGCACACTAGTACTGGTAAACCGCTTAGAGGATCTAAGCCTGTCCAGGAACAGCGGTGCGAGGTGGACCGTCCATGCCAATAAACCCTATTGGTTTCATTGGGTGACAGGGCTTGAGATGTCATTTCATCTCAGTGTCGGGTAAAAGTCCAACAAAATTGGAAGCAACGTCTCCAAAATGACCTTTACAGTGTTGACGGGGGCGTTAAACCTCAAATCAAACAAACAATTGAGCAGTGTAGCTTGAGATGGCTTACCTTTGCTGAGTAACTATTTCTTACTTAACCTTCACCACTCTCTAGGGTAATTCAGCAGACGACAAATTGTTGATATTTTTCTTATTTTTTCCCATAAAACAGGACTTGACATCTCATCCAAATTGTCTCCATAGGAGACAATTTGCATGAGATGTCAAATCCTGTTTTCTGGTATGGAGACAATTTGCATGAGATGTCAAGTACTGTTTTCTTTGAAAATAAGAAAAATATTTCAAAATGTCGACTGCTGCAAAAAAAAAAAATACCCAGCATGCAGAGCCTTAAACCACAGCCTCTTTTTATTTGCAGATTGACACAGACAAATTGTTCAACAATATCAGTGATATTACAAATGCTAACTGTGAATTCTGGAGGAATCATTTGGTGAAAGTGCTAGAGGAATCTCGGTCATCAGCATCTCTTCTCAATCCATCTGTGATGAAGGAAGGATTTAAGAAAGTGAGTGTTTAAGTTTTGAGATAAATGTCCCATATTATTTAAGCTAAGTATTTGGACACCTCATTTCCTAACCATACTTGTTCTAAACTTTTTGAACAAGTACAATATACCACCTGATGCTGTGTCTAATCTAGCTGGATGAGTGTAGCCCATCCAACAGTTTATCAAACAAATAGACTTGCAATTTGCGGTGTCTCATCCGGGTCTTTGTTTGTTTGTTTGATTTGAGGTTTAACGTCCGCCTCAACACTGTATAGGTCATTTTGGAGATGTTGCTCCCAGTGGAACTTCTACCCCACATTGAGAGGAAATGCCATCTCAAGCCCTGTTGCCCAATGAAACCCATACGGTTTATAAGCATGGACTCACACTGATTTGCCTGGGCAGGCTTAGAGCCTCTATGCGGTTTGTTTCAGCTCTCCGTGTAAGCATCATGCAGCCCATCTGTTTCTTCAAGCCCCAATGGAGGCCCAGATCAGTCGCTGCAGAATGTCATCTGACTGATCAGAGCCTAGTCTGTTTGCAAAAAAGCTCAGCCATTTTCCAAATAAATTTTGAAGAAAAGAACCTGACACCACTAAATTTTAGAATGGATTTTTGCTATATAAAGGTGGAAGATTCCAATTGGTACAAAAAGGGATAAGTGCATTGTGTCCTTCGTTTTTTCATTGCAAGGTAATAAAGGTGGGGTTTCAGCCTGTTTAATTTTGGTTCTCATCTCTTTTCAGTACCACGATATATTCCAGCCTTATGTGTGCTACTGTGCTAAACAGAAAGTCTGTCTCGACTACATGAAGTCACAATACACAGAAAATGATCTTTTCAAAACTTTTGTGATAGTAAGTACAAACAATTGTTACATAAGGTTAACAACTCCATGTACTCTCTTTGATTTGAGGTTTATCATTCCCCTCAACACTATATAGGTCATTTTGGAGAGTCTCTAAGATGATTCCAGTTTTGTGGGACTTTAACCCGACATTGAGATATGAAATGACATCTCAAGCCCTGCTGCCCAATGAAGCAAATAGGGTTTATTTCCATGTACAGTCAACACATATGTGTAACATACACCAAAACCTCTTTATAACACTATTAATGGGGTCCAAAGCAGAAACTGTGTTGGTTAAACAACCGTGTTGTATCCCAAAAAAAATGTATAGACCATTTATGGTCATTTTTCTATATAATCTATTCATTTTTGGGATCCATCTTGAAACAGTGTTATATCCAAAATTGTGTTATAACGAACCGTGTTGTAATGAGGTTGTGGTGTAGTGCATTCTTTCATACCTTTGAAACGGTTCTTTTTCTGATAAACTTTGATAGTTTTCTTATTTGTACTCTGAACATTGTGGCTGCTTGTTAGAACTGCCACATTGAGGTGGTTCCGGGTTCTAACAAGTTGGTTTGTTTGTTTTGAAGTTTAACGGCCCAGTCAACACTATTTTAGGTCATTTTTGAGCTGGTCAGTTTACCTATCCACACCAGGCTTATATGTAAGCGGTTATCCAGTACAGTGCACATTCTTTCGCCAGAAACTGACAACTGCCCTTCTTGAATAAGGGTAAGGGAGAGAATGACTGTAGAAAAGATTTCATGATCAATCTCTATGAAAGAAGTTGGCTGACCCGGCAGGTATCGAACCCATGATCTCCTGATCACAAGTCAGACGTGTATCTGACTGAGCTTTTCAGGCCGGCTGGTTCTAAAAAGTACCTCCAACCTATGTCTTGGAGCAGAAACAAGTAAAATAATGTATACCCATGTCAACCCCTCTTTTCTGTATATAAAGTACATATACTTGTTAACATGATGATAGATCCAGACACATCAGGTTAGCACACTCGAATCATATTATAAAACTCTTACATGGGTGGATATAAGAAGCCGTCCCAAGGATCACTGTCTGGCATCATGTTTTTGGCATTATATGAGCCCCGCCAAGCGAATTTGTGTCTTCGAGCATTCCGTCATGACAAATTTTAACTGCGCATGCCCAACCATTCAGAGGGGCCAGGTATATGGCTTTCTGTCTGAAGGTTCCTCTTGATTCACTGCTTGTATGAGCGAGCAGCAAAGGTTCTGGCGAGACTGCGCGGATGCGCAGGCTCGCCTGAACCTTCGCTGCTCGCATAGGCGATAAGTACCAAAATCACTTGACGGGGCCCATATGATAATTTGACATTTTGTTCTTCAACTGTTAATTTTGTTGCACTTTTAGTTTTGAGATAGTTTTAAATTTCTTGTTTTTCATTCTGCAGTTGATGAAGAACACAGGTTTAACACTTTTTGTGCCAAAAACTGGTAATTGGCAAACAGTGCTAGCCCAGATCAGACACTGCAGAATGTGGCGTCTGATCAGGACCTACCCTGTTTGCAAAAAGTATGACCAGTTTTCAAATTAATTTTGGAGAAAACAGCCAGACACCCCTAAATTTTGAAATGAACTCCTATATAGGAGGAAAATTACATTTGGTACAAAATGGGTTAACAGGTTTCCACTGGACAGGTGGCCTTGGTATTTCAGTCAGATACAGGTCTGACTGGTGAACAGGAGGTCACGGGTTCAATATGGGTCAGCAACATCCTCTTCTGACTGATCATGAAAACTTTTCTGGGGTCATGCTCTTCTGACTGGCTACCTGTAAAACCTGGGCTGGGTCTGGGCTCGAATTTTTGGGCTTGAATGAAAATGGGTTTGACTCAGGACATAGGTGAAATAGGGTCAGTTATTGACCTTTCAACTTTGTTTGTTGTCTGGTTGGAGGAACTGTTAAAGAGAATTGCTCCCAAGGCCCCTGTCAAGATTATAATTACAAAGTTTGTTTTCCTGCTTGATTTGAGTTGCACCAAGCAAAAACCTGGATTACTAAAATCTGCATTACAACATCAAAACACAGGATTCATTCTTTTTTTTAATTGAGCCAGAAGATGCCAAAGTTCCAATAAGACCTATGCAATCACCAAAAATTCAGAACAGACTGTGCAGATGTGCATGCTGATCCGAGATTTCAGTGGTCGTGCATTTTGGCTTCACAAACAGTGAAAACACAGATCAGAGGCATCATGTCAAGGGTTCAAAAGTGGGATACTGAAAACAGTGAAGATCCAGATCAGAGGCAACATATCTAGGGTTCTAAAATGGGATCCTGAAAAAACAGTGAAGACACAGATCAGAGACCATGTGTCTTGGGTTCCAAAATTGGATACTGACAAACTCGTTAGACCCAGATCAGAGGTCACATGTCTAGTGTTCTAAAATGGGATACTTACAACAGTTAAGATCCAGATCAGAGGCCACGTGTCTAGGGTTCCGAAATGGGGTACTGGCAAACAGTTAAGACCCAGATCAGAGGCCACGTCTAGAGTTACAAATGGAATACTGACAAACAGTGACGACCTAAATCAGAGGCAATATGTCTAGGGTTCCAAAATGGGATACTGACAGTGTAGACACAGATCAGAGACCACGTGTCTAGGGTTCCAAAATGGGATACTGACAAACAGTGAAAGCCCTAGATCAAAAGTAACATGTCTAAGGTTCCAAAATCCAATACTGACAGTGTAGACCCAGATCAGAGGCAGAATGCCTAGGGTTCCAAAATCGAACCCTGACAAACAGTGTAGGTCCAGGTCAGGTGCCACATGCCTTTGGCTCAAGGATAAGATACTGTCAGACAAACAATGGAGACCCCGATCAGAGACCACTTGTCTCGAGTTCCAAAATGCGAAACTGACAGTGTAGATCCAGATCAGAGGCCACATGTCTGGGGTTCCGAAATGGGATACAAACAGTGTAGACCCTGATCCACTTCCAGGGTTCCAAAATGGGGAACTACCAGTTTGAACAGGATCTTCACTGTTTGCTTGAAGTACAAAAGAAAACAGTCTAAGTCCAGACTCTGAACCTCTTAAGAGACAAGCGACCCTCTAGTGGTACAGTATAAACCCGTACCAGATACCGCAGAAATGGGTGCAGGACAGCCTCTACACTATTTGCTTATAAAACTACAGGAAATATCCTCCCGTTCTTTTAGTGCTAATTTAAAATTCCTTTAATGAGACCATCTTTAATACTTTTCAAATGTGGCCTTTTAAAGACCACTTTTGAACAGTCCCAAATGTGGTTACTCGGTTTAGAAAATACAAAGAAAGATAACTGAAATCTCTGCAATTTGTTTTTAAAATCAGACTAGTCTGTATGTAGGTAAGTAGTTTATATTTTCTTGTCCTTTGGGATCACTGATTCCATTGTTGAGTTTTGAAAATATCTGAGGGTCACTGACGAGGCTTAACTGGCCGAAACTAACTAGTCTGGCTCAGAAAACATGACAGTACACTTCATATTTTCCAGTTCTGTGGTGTATTCCTTGCTTCCAAAGGATAACCCTTTCTAGAACATATTTAGTCTTTATTTTAGTTGGTCTTAATATTAATATTAAGCGGAACTATATGAGACTTTCAACAGTTCTTTTGTATCAGACAAACAAACATTAATCAAACTTGTCAAAACAGCAGGGCCTGGAGAAAAACACTTTCCATAGCAGGTTGGATTCCACATGGATACATGGCATAAAAGACAGTAAGAGTTCGACACTTCATGATTTGGTAAATCTACAGACTGTTCCGTATTTTCATACAGAACAGGCTGTTTCAGTTTATTTCAGAATTTATTGTTAGCAGTCTATAGCCGGCCCTGCAGCTAAACTTGAGTTATAAATTTGCTGGTCACATAGATCTGGGATGTCTTTATAATAGTATCTCAAAGATTTAGCAAGGCAGGTTAAAAGTCATGTAATGGTGCCACTAGTTGCAGCATATAGCATTCACATAGTATGTACACTGCTGCCTCCCACCCATCGGGGCGTGAAACAGATTGGGCTGCATGATGCTTCCACACAGAGCTGAAACCTACCACACATTAGTACTGGTAGACCGCTTAGGGGTCCTAAGTCCAGGAAACGTGTTGCACGTTTGACCGTCCATACATATAAAGCATATTGGTTTCATTGGGCGGGAGGGATTGAGATGCCATTTCATCTCAATGTGGGGTAAAGGTCCCACAAAATTGAAGCAACGTCTCCAAAATGACCTATACAGTGTTGACGGGGACGGTAAACCTTAAATCAAACAAACAATCTTCGTGACAGATGCACGGATCATATACCATCCAAAGAGCAGCTGGAACAGCCTCTTGTCAGAAGGTGAAGAAACACAAACTGATGTCTGCTTTATCTTTTTAACTAACCCAGCCCCGCATTTTGTAGAATTTTCCTGCACAGCAGTGCAATTAAATAGCCAAATGATTCTGACACTGCATCTCAAGGGACAACTGGCCAGGATGTAATAGCCTTCACCTCAAAGGTAAACATTCTGAGTGCAGACTAACCTGATATTACCCACACTAGAGAGTTAAAATTGACCTTATAAAGGCTTTCACCTCAGATAAACCTATATCCATTCGAGCCCAAAAATTCGAGCCCAAGCCCAGCCCACGCGCCCAGCCCAGGTTTTACAGGTAACCCTTCTGACTGATCATGAAAACTTTTCTGGGGTCATCATTCACTCCCTCCTGCTGATTAAAGAAGGGAAGTTTTCAGTCCCTGGTGATGAAAGTGTACAGATAAACCCTTTTAGTACCAAATGGAATCTTCCTCCTTATGTATAGCAGGAGTCCATTTCAAAATTTAGGGGGTGTCAGGTTGTGTTTTCATCAAACTTTATTTGGAAAATAACTGAAATTTTAGCAAACAGTGGAGGCCCTGATCAGATGCCACGTTCTGCGGCATCTGATCTGGGCCTTCACTGTTTGCCAGGGGACCCGTTTTGGGGTTTCTGGTACTAAATGGGTTAAAAGCTTATGTAGAAGCCTGCTCAGGAAAAATGTGATAATGTTAACTCAGACCAGCTGTTAACATAATATCATGTTATTTTTCAGTGGGCAGAAGCCCAGAAACAGTGCAATCGGTTAAAACTTACAGACCTGTTGGTGAAGCCCATGCAGCGGTTGACAAAATACTCACTCCTACTTCAAGCCATACTCAGGAAAACAGACGATGAACGACAGAGGAAAGATCTCTTAGAAATGGTAAGAAAAGCGTAATTTTCGAATGTAGTGTACAGTGCAGCTTCTCTGCAGCAGCCACCATTGGGAAGGTATACATTTAGTTGTAGTAGGCAGGTGACCACTATGGAGAGTTTATATATATATTATATCTTCATTTTCACAAATTCAAAACCTGGCTGTTGTTGGGAGGAGACTAGTTTATGGAGGTTACACTGAACTTTTTAACCCTTCATTAAACCTCAAATCAAGCAAATCAGGAAACGCAGAGGGTCTTACACTCGTGGTCATTTCATACGAAATTTATGAAACGTGCCTTCGGCAAGTTTCATAAATTTCATATGAAATCACCATGAGTATAAGATTCTGTTTATCATATTACGATTTTGTATCGGATTTTATCCTCGAAGAAGTTCAAAAGAAAATGTATGGCATGATGCTTCTATGCAGAGCTGAAACCGACCCGCACCGCTTGGAGGATCAAAGTCTGCCCAGGCAATGCGGAGCAAGTCGGCCCGTCCATCTTATAAACCCTATTGGTTTCATGGGGTGGCAGGGCTTGAGATGTCATTTCATCTCAATGTCGGGTAAAAGTCCAAATAAATTGGAAGCAGTGTCTCCAAAATGACCTTTACAGTTTTGACAGGGATGTTAACTTCAAATCAAACAAACAAAATAATAACGACGTTATGATAAAAGAAAATAAGGCAGTCTGAGTTTGGGTCCACACTGTTTGCAAAAATGACTTTTAAATTAACCAGCAGACGACAAGCAGACAACAATTGTTGTGATTGGCATTTTATGGGTTAAAATGGTGTAAAGATGATGTATGGTGCTTGTTTTATGTTGACTTTAGTCCCTTTAGTACTCTACTCATTATAACACAGTTTTGGTTATAACACGGCCAGGTCTTGCATCCCAAATTGTCATTTTATTATAATTTCTATATATAAAAATACCCCTTTATAACACGGTTCACTTATTCCTGTTGTATACATAGCATTTTAAAGGGACTGCACTGAAGTTACATTTTTTCCTGTGAATGTCTTGCTGACTTAAAGGAATGAAGTTAATATGGGGCTGTTAGCAGGAAAACAAATATATTTTATATATGTGTCAAACTAATCCTTATTTAGTCATTTTGCAATCTACGTAAACAAAATTTAAAAGCAGTTGAAATTATTGTCTTGCTGTCGACCACATTACTCCAGCTGTTTACCCAATGAAATAAATTTCTTAACCCATAAAAAGCCAATCACGACAATTGTCGTCTGCTTTGTCGTCTGCTGGTTACCTTAAAAGTCATTTTTGCAAACAGTATGGACCCAAAATCAGACTGCTCCTCTAGGAGCAGTCTGATTTGGGTCCACACTGTTTGCCTGCACATAATTTTTTTTTTTAAACATTTGCAAAAAAATTCAGCAGACGCCATAAGCAGACAACATTTTCAGATGTAGTTTTTCTTAGCATCTTAAGGGTTAAGTTGGAAGACCACAAGTATAAAAGGTGTGAAGTTTCAACAAAACCCATGAGTGGGGAGAGTAAATGGTCCCCACCCCACTTCAGCCCCTTTGCGACTTCTGTTTGTTCTCTTAAAGAATGAAGCGGTTCAAAATGGGGTATACTTTAAGGAAAGAATTTCCTCCTAGAAAGAAAATTCTTTGCTCGTTACCCTCGTTTCTTAAAGAAGACATGTCCAAGAAATTCTCGTTATGCTCATTACAGTCCAAATGAGGAGCAAATGGTATTTTCCCTATATACCCTCAGTTAGTTTGTTATGTTACGTAGAGAGAAAATATGCCCCATATTTTTGCTCATTTAGGATCCAAATGAGGATTGATATCGAGCTCCGAGGTTCGTGCCTATTTATTCCATTTGTTACGCATAACGAAGGGTGCCCCTGGAAAATTTTACGTACTTTTTATGCATTATATGATGTATTAACCCATAAAATGTCAATCATGACAATTGTCGTCTGCTTTGTTGTCTGCCGGTTACTTTAAAAGTCATTTTGCCTCTAGGAGCTGTCTGATCTGAGCCCACACTGTTTGCCTGATGAAAAAATTTTTCTAAAGAAGATTCAGCAGACGACATAATCAGACGACATTTTCAGATGTAGTTTTTCTTGGAAGCTTCAGAGTGAAGTATAAATAAGACTGATATTACAAATTTTCATCAGAAAATTGAGTATGTGTAGACAAAAAAGAATGCCTTATGTTACATGGTTGTGTTATCGTAATGTTATCGATTTCTTCCTACTGTCATTTTAGATTGCCAGTGTAGATCGTTTCGTACATCACGTGAACTCAACGTTACGTCAACAGCATGAGGAGGAAAAATTACAAGCGGTCGTAGATAAAATAGAATCTTATGATGCCGTGGAGGCACCAAATGATGAATGTCTGAAGGTAGGAAGTTGTTGATTGGTCATCTGGGCACACATGTTCGAAGCTTACAAAGCTGTTAGTTAACATTGTTGGAGCCTCTATATCATTAACCCTTATCTTGCTGTTCATGACATCCCCTATCTTTGCAAACAGTGTAGATCCAGATCAGATGGCTTCTGAAGAAGCCATCTGATCAGGATCTACACTGTTTTGGCTTCTGTTGGTTTATGAATTTGTAGCAATAAATTACATCAAGTAATTTGATTGGTTGATAGACAGAAATGGGTGTGGTTTAAATGAATATTCAGCAAGATGAGGGTAAATAGATAAAAAAAGCATTTTTGGTGAAAAAAAATATCAACCAAAAATAATTTTTGCTGAAAAAAATGTGAGTACCTTTTGCAGTGCAAAAGCTACTCACCATTTTTTTTCAGCAAAAGAATACCAGAATTTGCTAGAACATTTTGACCACTAAGGAGTTTGGTAAGCTAAAGAGGGTTTGAATATGTGAGCAATAAAATTACATAACATGAACATGCCTATGCAACAATTGATCTCTACAGCTGAACATTTTCTTTTGCAGGTGTGAATTTCAGACACTTATACCATGAGGGGGTCCATACTGAGTCCAATTAATTACAATAACACACCCGTGGACATAATGTAATTTTAACCCTTCTCTTGTTGAAAAGTCAGTTTAGCCACACCCATTTCTGACTTTGAACCAATCAGATTACTTGATGTAATTTATTCCTACAAAGCCAAACACTTAATGTCAAACAGTGTAGATCCTGATCGGATGGCTTCTTCAGAAGCAAGATAAGGGTTAAATCTCCAAAATGGTTACTTTTCTGATGAAAATCTGTGAAATTTTTCTCATTCATACTGCAAACATAGGTTGTAGGTGCTCGTTAGAACCACCTCAATGAGGCCGTTTTAATGCTTACAAACTGCCTATTTCTTAGAGCAGAAACAAGAAAAATAATGTAAACCCCTGTAAACTCCAGTTTTCTCTAAAGAAAGTGGGGTTTAGAGGGGTGTTCATTACGCAGACTGGTGAAATTATTTGGATGAAATATTTTCTTGCCCTTCAGGAAACATGAAAAATCCTAACTTGTTTATTACATTTAACCAGAAAAAACTATCTCTCTTTCACACTAATGGTAACAGAATGATTCATTATCTGGTAAGATTAAATTTTAAAGACAGCTGTCACCCTCTTTTCACCGTCTTTCCAGGGGTCCAGCACTTTTATTTAGGAAGCATGTTATCATGCAACTGTTGTAAAATTGCATTGATAATGGGCTAGATAAACTTAGATTAAAACTGAAAATGGGTTCCTTCAGTGTATAAGATGAAAGAGTTTATTCTGGATAAAACAGGATTTTTGTTACTTCATCGACATCTTCCTAGTAGTAGTAGTCTATTACAGTAAAATTCCCTACGATAAGACCACCTTTGGAACAGTCCAGATGTGGTCTTAAAAGTGAGTGATCTGAAATGAAATAGAGGCCTATTTTGGGATTAGGAGTGGGGACCTTCATATCAGATGGTCATTATATCAGATAGTTGAAATATCAGGTGGTCTTAATATCAGATATTATTAATTGACCATCCTGTATTGATCGGAGGTCATCCACATTAACACAAGGTCAACCAATATAAACCGAGGTCAAGTGAGGTCAAAAAATCAATAATCATTATTTTTTAATTGTGTCAATTAATAAAATTGTCATTAATCAAGTAATTTCGCATTGACCCAGTCACAGTCAGCTGCATTGGCCCTCGGCCTTCGGCCTCGGGCCAATTCAGCAGTCCTCGGACCTGTACCTGGGTTAGTACGAAATTACTTGATTTATTACAGTATATGATTAATTGACTATCCTGTATTGATCAGAGGTCATCCGTATTAACACCAGGTCAACCTATATTAACTGAGGTCAAGTTAGGTAAAAAATCAATAATCATGATTTTTTAATTGTGTCAATTAATAAAATTGTCATTGATCAAGTAATTTCGCATTGACCCAGTTACAGGTCCTCGGTCAACTGCATTAGCCCTCGGCCTTCGGCCTCGGACCAATGCAGCAGACCTCGGACCTGTACCTGGGCCAATACGAAATCACTTGATTAATAACATTATAATCTAAATATCAGTTGGTGTTAATATCAGAAATATCATATGGTCTTAATATCAGAGGGTCTCCGTATCAGATGGTCTTAAAAGCGGAATTTTATGATGAATAGAATAGAGCAGTAAATGGTACTGATCTTTTCATTTCACTCAACACTGTAAAGCATGTTTACATGCAAAACTTCAATGGCATAACTGTCCATCCATGGAACCATTTGATAATTTGTTTGAGATAGGCATAGATTGAGCCACTGAGGATTACCGTAAAAATAAAAAAAAATTGGACATGTTGAGGTCTTGCTTTTGTTCTCCTAAAATTTTAACAAATTTGTTTCACAATCCAGCAAGGAGTCCAAAAAAGGTGCAGGCTGAATGGCAAACAGTGTAGATCTTAATCACACTGCCAAAGCAGTGTTCTGGGCCTGCACTGTTCACTTTGGTATGTCTGTCCAAATACTTAGGATCATTGCGGAGAGTTTAGAGTGTTTTTGAGTTTTACGTCCCACCAACAGCTAAGGTCATACGGAGATGGGACCTCGGTTTAAAGACTCATCCGAAAGTCTGGAGAAGCCCCGGATCGTTCCTGCCATCTCCGGTTTACAAGGCGAGTAGCGTAACCACTACGCCACAGAGGCCTCTAGGATCATAACGGAACTCACAGTCCCAAGTCAGGTGACATGATAATTGAAATTATTTAAGGTTGTCAAACTTAACCCTAATCCTGCTGAATAAACTTATTAGCCACAACCATTTCTTACTATCAACCAATCTCAAATAGCTTGATATAATTTATTCACTCAGATTTGCAAACGGAATGACAAACAGTGTAGATCCTGATCCGAAGAAGCCATCTGATCTGGATCTACACTGCGAAGGTAAGGTTTATCATGTTCAGGAGGATAAGGGTTGAGGTCTTTGGTTTGTACTCATTAAAATTGCATCATTGAGCTAAGTAGTGTTGACAGGGAGGTAAAACCTCACCTGAAAAAAAATACAATGAATAAAATGACTCGGAACCATTGAAGAATATGTGTCCGAATTTGTAATGATCCCCCCACCCCCATCACAAGAAAACCTGTCTTCATGGTTTCCACAGGTCAGACATAAACCCACCTGCTCAGTAGCAAGAGTCTTGAAAACATTACGAAAACACTCCTATACAAATACATTGTAAACTTTACCGCCAAAAAAAAGGAGAAAATTTTAAGATGAAAATTTGTGATATTTTTCTTATTTCTGCTGAAAATATAGATTGTGGATACTCGTTAGAACTGCCTTATCGAGGCTGTTCTAACAAATACCCATAATCTGTATTTTAGAGCAGAAATAAGAAAAATAAGCTTTACCCCTGTAAAGCCCAGTTTTACTATATAAAAAAAAGGCGTTCAAGGGTGTCAAAAATATATACGGGTGTTTTCGTGATGTTTAGATAGAGAAACTTAACGTCTTGTACTATCCAAGCTGTGAACACTAAGGAACTGATCAGACTGCGTGGAAGCGAAGCGCAGTCTAATCGGCACCTTTGTTTTTCCAAAATGGCAAAAACCAGTTTTGTCATGATGCTACGCATTGCTCATAAAAAAATTTTTTTCCAGATAATTCAGCCCTATAACTACAATTTCAACTTGACAGCTCCGATGCCAGGTTGTGATATTACTCAGACGAGGGCCCTTGTGATGCAGTCACCTCTGAAAATGAAAGAATACCAGAATAGGGTAGGTATGGTAGGGTCTTTTGAGTGATAGAATGAGCCCTTCATCAAAGCACTGACAGCATTGATGGGCTGATCATTACAATAACACACCCGTGCGACATGGTGCATTTTTTCACATCTCCTAAATGGCCATTTTTCTGATGAAAATCGGTGATATTTTTCTTATAAATACTGCAAACATAGGTTGTGGGTACTCATTAGAACTGCCTCAATGAGGCGGTTCTAACGAGCACCCACAACCTATGTCTTGAAGCAGAAATATGAAAAATAATGTATACCCCCCTAAACCCCAGTTTTCTCTATATACAATGGGGTATAGGGGTGTCTTCATTTCATGGACTTGTTCACTTGATGTTGTCTCTGGTTGCAGACTTGGAAAAATGGCAACGAACATGGACTTAGACTGTTATATTTATAACCCTTAAATTCCAATATTGCACTAACTTTGATTTGGTGTATCTACTTACAAAGTCATCCACTGTCGAATCTGTTTTTATGCCAAATCGGCCAGGAAGCCTGAATGCAAAAAAGTCATTACAATAACACACACATGTGCAACATAGTGCATTTTTTCACATCTCCAAAATGGCTGCTTTTCTGATAAAAATCTGTAATATTTTTAGCTCTGCTGTTTTTGAAGAAAACAATAAGGTATTGTCATAGCTCTGGTGTCCTCCTCGTGCAAAAACTTGGACATTTTGTAATATCTCTGTCATTACAGAACATATTTACTTGAAACTCGGACTAGTTGTTCATTATGAAAAGGGGAACTCATACCAATAGGTGAGCAAAATATTTTTGGCACAGTTATGCCCCTTTTTCGACTTAGAATTTTTGCAGCCAAACCCCATGCAGTGCTTCTGTTCTTATTTATACTTCAAACATGGGTTGTGGGTACTCAGTAGAACTGCCTCAGTGAGGCAGTTCTAACGAGTACCCACAGCCTTAGTCTTGAAGCAGAAATAAAAAAATAATGTATACCCCCATAAACGCCAGCTTTCTCTATATAATATGTTCAATTCAGGGACTTGTTTACATGATGGATGATGTGCGGTTAGGTAGATATTTTGCGGAATTTTTCTCGATTTTTAGCTCAAATTTCTGGATTAAGATTACAAAGATTGAAAAATAAAAATAAGTAAAATACAGCAAAATAAAAAAAAAAAAAATGCAGATAAATTGTATGGTGCCAGGTGGAAAATTTTGCCCTAACGCGCTTTTGTTGAACAGAGCAATTTTACTAATGCACCACTTAAATTCCGGTTGTCTAATCCAAGTAATGTCAAAATCAACCAACCTATTTCGAATGACCATTGTTGCAAGATCTTTTATTTTGTTTTTGCAGATGGATGTAGAATGCCTGTTATTCACAGATCTGATGTTGATATGTAAAGCCAGCAAAAGAATGGACAAGTATAAAATAGTGAAACCCCCAATGAGAGTGGATAGGATTATAGTGCATGAATTAAAGGACAAAGGTACATGATAGTGACAGCATGAAAGGGCTTTAACCCTGTTTGCACCAAATGGAATCAAGAAGCCTCCATTGTGTAGTCACTACGCAACTTGCCTTGTAAACCAGGGGTCGCAGGATCAATCCTGGGCTTCTCCAGACTTTCGGATGAGGCTTTAAACCGAGGTCCCGTCTCAGTATGTCCTTAGCTGTTGATGGGACGTAAAACTCAAACACTCACTCATTCACTCGCCAAATTGAATCTTCCTTCTTATATATAGCAGGAGTCCATTTTTAAATTGATGGTTGTCAGGTTGTGTTTTCTTCAAAATTTGTTTGGAAAATTGCTTAACTTTTTGCAAACAGTGTTGGCCCTGATCAGATGCGGCAATCTGCGGCATCTGATCTGGGCCTGCACTGTTTGCCAATTACTACAAGTTTTGGGGTTTCTGGTATAAAATGGGTTAAGGATGAAAGATCAGGGGAGGCAACTCTTAAACTGTTTTACCTGCCTATCAGTTCTTTCCTTTAAGAGAAGACGCCTCTTTCACTGTGGGGGAAACAAACTCAGTGGTATTTTTATGCCCCGCCATTCAAAAAATGGCGGGGTATTATGTTATACCCTCTGCACTTTTGGGTGTCTGTCCATCCGTCAGCACCTCAAACTTTTCTAGTTTGAGTCTTATATTGAACAGTGTTATAAATTTAAGTTCTTAAATGAGTGTTCATGCATTATTGAATTTTTTAAAGAAGTTGAAGAAAAGGGATAAAATTCGAGGATTTGCCAAGCATTTTTTCCTTTATCCTCAACGAGTTTGATAAATTTAATAATACATGAACACGGATGCAAGATTCTGTTTATCATATGACATTTAAAACGCATTTTATTCACAATTTTTAGCAAAAATGTTAATATTCTGCCATTAGTGTACAAAGCATCTTTAAGGACATTGAATCTTTAATGTTACGGGATGTATCAAACTAATTTGCATATTTGATCTACTAGTGGCTTACATGGTGGTTTGTTTTATTTGAGGTTTAATGTCCCCGTCAACACTATTTAGGTCATTTTGGAGACGTTGCTTCCAATTTTGTGGGACTTTTACCCGACATTGAGATGAAATGACATCTCAATCCCTGCCTCCCAATGAAACCAAAAGGGTTTATTTGCATGGGCGGACTTACACCACTTGCCTGGGCAGGCTTAGACCTTCTAAGTGATTTACCAGTACTCGTGTGTGGACAGTTTCAGCTCTGCGTGGAAGCAATATGCTGCCCAGTCTATTTCTCCAAGCCCTGATTGGCGGGGCTAAACATGGCAGTAAAACATTTTCAGACACAACGTCACATAATAAAAGGCATCACGTGAACTCCGTGGCCTAGTGGATAAGAGCGCTGACTCTTAGTCATTAGGTCTCTCACCGCCGTAGGTTCGAGCCTCGCTCGGGCCACGTGTGAGACGCCAAGTTCTGCAACGGAAGGTCAGGTGGTTTTTCTCCGGGTACTCCGGTTTTCGCCCACCTCTGATTAACGATCGGCTCGATATGAGTGAAATAATCTTGAAAGGGCCGTAAAACCCAAACCAAAAAAAAAAAAAAAAAAAAATCACGTGAACAAGTCCATGAAATAAAGACCCTCCTAAACCCCACTATATATAGAGAAAACTGGGGTTTACAGGGGTAGACATTATTTTCCTTATTTCTGCTCCAAGACATAGGTTGTTGGTACTCGTTAGAACCGCCTCAATGAGGCAGTTCTAACGAGCACCCAAAACCTATGTTTGGAGTATAAATAAGAAAAATATCACAAATTTTCATCAGAAAAATTGTCTTTTTTGAGGTTTGAAAAAGGTACTATATCACACGGATGTGCTATCGTAATGGGTATATGTGATTTTAGCTTAATTTTCACAATTACTTGTTATCTAATCCTAATTGATTTTGGTACATTTTTTCAGGGAGTTTCCTGCTAATTTACGTGAATGAATATCATGTTCCAGTTTCGTCTTTCACTTTCCACGCTGACCAAAATGCGATACGAGTCTGGGTGGATTATATCAGAAAAGCTCAGGTGAGTAACACCATCCAGTATAAAAAAAAGGATTTAAATGACAAAATTAGTTGTTAACAGTTCCATCCTTTCAACTCTTATTGTGGGAGGTTGGGTCGGTTTGAATTGAAGCCGAGCTGCTATGTAGATTACAGTGCCCTTGAACCACTGGCTATTGTATTCCAGGAGTGGTCAAAGTAACTAACCAGTCTCTCATGGCCTTCATTGTTGACAGGGCCAAAAAACGACAGCACACATCTGGCACACTGTTGATCACAACCGGTTAACAACTCTGACCCGCACACGAGTACTGGTAAACAACTTAGAGGATCTAAGCCTGCCCAGGCAAAGTGGTGTGAGTGTTGGACCGTCCATGCTTATACACCCTATTGGTTTCATTGGGAGATAGGGCTTGAGCTGTCATTTCATCTCAATGTCGGGTAAAAGTCGCACAAAATTGGAAGCAGCTTCTCTAAAATGACCTTTACAGTGTTGATGGGGACATTAAACCTCAAATAAAACAAACAAATAACAACATTTTCAAGGTATTGTTTCCTGTTTTTCAGAGTCAATAAGGCCTGGCAAACAATTCAAATGGAATATCAAATCAAGCCTTGTGTTTAATTTTTCACTTTTTCTGAAAAATTGGAAGGAAAAAAAAATAGATTGTCGTCTACCCCAGCAATTTCGGCCACATTTTGAGAGTTAATTGCAGGCACACTGAAATAGTATTCAAATTCTAGAAAAGCATTATGTCCTTCTTTGAAGATCTTCTGCTTTCATTTTTCCCTTCATTTCATCATGATAACAAGACTGTAAAATAAACACCCCTCTAAACCCTAGTTTATATAGAGAAATCTGGGGTTTACAGGGGTTTACATTATTTTGTTTATTTCTGCTCCTAGACTTTTGTTCTATGTACCAGTTAAAACCACCTCATTCGAATACCCACAACCTATGTTTGCAGTATAAATAAGAAAACTCTCACACATTTTCATTGGAAAAGTAGCCATTATGGAGATATGAAAGAACGCACTTTGTATCGTAATGTAAGCCTTTTTAGCTCACCTGTCGAGGTGAGCTTTTGTGATCACTTTTTGTCCGTCGTGCGTGCGTGTGTGTGTGCGTGCGTCTGTGCGTAAACTTTTTCTTCAAATGACATCTCCTCCTAAACCACTGATCAGATTTTGACCAAACTTCACAGAAATGATCCTTAGGTGGTCCCCTTTCAAAGTTGTTCAAATGGTTCCGGTCCATTGCACATCTAGCTCACAGGAGCTAAAAATAGAATTTTTAAACGAAAACTTTAAAAATCTTCTTCTCTGAAACCACAAGGCCCAGGTCTTCGATATTTGGTATGAAGCTTCATCTAGTGGACCTCTACCAAGATTGTTCAAATTATAGCCCTAGGGGCCAAAATGCCCCCGCCCCGGGGGCCTTTGCTTTTACATAGGCTTATATAGGGAAAATCATTAAAAAATCTTCTTGTCTGAAACCACAAGGCCCAGGTCTTTAATATTTGGTGTGAAGCTTTACCTGGTTGACCTCTACTAAGATTGTTCAAATTATGCAGTATAAACACTACAAATGTTCAGCCACAGATGACTAGTACCCCCATGGTGACAAGACCTACCACAATGTCCTTGCCCACAATTCCTCCTGTGGAGACCACTGGACTTCAAAGATCCCCTGTGGAGAGGCAGATGGTTGCAATCTTGGAATCCCTGGCTTATCACTCCAAAATGATTACCTCTCTACAGGAACAGCTAACTACACTTACAACTGAAGTGATCAAATTACAACAGCAGACATCTGGAAGAAAGGCCACATCAAAGGAAAACTCAACTGAACCACCTGCTAGGTCAAGGACGTTTTCAGTGTCGTCAATGGAAAGTGATTCCTCCAGTGTACTAAGTGTGAACCCTAATGAGCAACAGAGTGTAAATGTAGATATTGAACAGACACCATCTCTTCCAAGGCCGAAGCGATCAAAACGTAAACAAACACAAAAGAAACAACAAAGCCCCAGTACACAAACTAACACTACTAGAAATACTCCACAACAGCCCAAGGTAATGTCAAGAGTTAAGAAGACCCTTATATTAGGAGACTCAATTATAAAGGGCATTAATCCAAGGGGACTGAAGAACAATGTTCACTGTAATGGTATCTCAGGGGCTACTGTTGAAGAACTGCTAGATCAGATTTCTGTCTATGATCTGAAGAATTTCTCAACAATAATAATATATGTAGGTGGGAATAATGTATCCAATGGTTCGAACATCGAGTATGTGGAAGAGAAGTACGACCAGCTTCTCCAATATATCAAGAAAGCCAATACTGATCTGAACGTCGTACTATGTACAGCTGCCCCAAGAAAAGACTGTGTTGTTACTGAACTCAATGAGATCATCAAGTCACTAAGTGAAGAACACAGAACAAAACTTGTCCAGATGGAAAATTACTTCTGTGACAGTAATGAGAGTCCTGTCCTCAGATATTATGGAAAGGACAGGATACATTTATCAAAGTCAGGAATTCGAAGGTTGTTGAACACTATTGAAAAGTCAATTGATTGTTTATCTTTAGTGGAGAACTTTGAAGCATGTGTGTACAACCAACCTGCAGGAAAACAGATGAAGACATATAACCGACCTGCAGGGAAACAGAGGACTCAGCAAAGAGCTGGTTCCCAGAATCGACGGCAACAAAATGGAAATGGAGAATATCAACGCTCGGGACAGAAGAGGCCAACAGCTAACTGTGTAAAGTGCGGTGAATCCAACCATGTCACATTTGACTGCAAACATAAATCTCAAATACAGTGTCATTCCTGTGGATTTTTCGGCCATAAAAAGTCAAAATGTCCAGCCCAATAGGAGAATGGCAAAGAGGCCTCTTCTTTTGAATCTTCAAATACATTTAGTCTATTACAGTCCATATGTACAGAATGTGAAAGACAAACCTGTGACTGTTTTTTGAAATTGACAGAATTTAATGTGAACAACAGAACTGAATATGATAATAAAGGTGAAAGAACAGTATCCAGCATTTCTCACAATACTAGCTTCAAAAGGTTTCCTTCTATTGATTATGATAGTACTGGTAATATTTCACCATTTTTATCTGACAATACCAGCAATAGGTATGAAGAAGACACTTTTCTGGATACAAACACTTTTAATTCAGCAGAAACTTCTAATTATGTAATGTCCGATTGTTCTACTGTGCATGATATTTGTTCTCCCTTGTCGGCCCACAGCAGCATTGTAAATTTAAGGCTACGTGGTAAAGGTATGCGACTGGGTCATTTTAATATTAGAGGCATTCGATCTGGAGAAAAAATGGAACAAATAAAATTAATGTTGCAGTCTAAGGAAAACAATATAAGTATGTTAGGTGTGAGTGAGACTAAACTTGGCACTGAAATACCAGATAGCTTCATCCAAATTCACAATTTTCAATGCTTCAGAAAAGATAAAATAAAAGGGTCTGGAGGATTGGTTGTTTATGTCAAAAATGAAATTTCATGCAGTCGCAGAATAGATTTAGAGAATGAGCACTTTGAAAGTATATGGCTTGAAGTCTTTCCAACAAACAGTAAGTCTTTCTTAGTAGGGCATTTTTATAGAAATCCACTCTCCAAAATTGCCTGGAATGAGGAATTTGACGAGCAGATGGAGAAGGCAATTGAGGATGAAAAGGAAGTATTTTTATTAGGAGATTTTAATAAGGATCTACTAAATCAACATATAAAACAGCAATGGCTTGACTATATGACTTCACATGGTGTTACGCAGCATGTAAATGAACCTACCCGAGTAGTACCAAATTCCTCTATAACATTGATTGACCATATCTATTCAAACTTTTCTGATAATATTCAGTTCATTGACATTCCCAAAATTGGGCTGAGTGATCACTACCCAGTCTTTGTGACTCGAAAAGTTAATGCACATGTCCCAAAAGTAATTCATCACACTATTAGGTATAGATCTTTCAAAAACTTTGATGAAGCAAAGTTCAATGAAGATCTTAAATCAATCCCATGGGATGTTATAAAAGTATTTGACACTGTAGATGATGCCTTAGATGCATGGTATTCCCTATTTAGTGATGTAATCGATAAACATGTGCCCCTAAAGCAGCATAGAGTTAAAAATGCTAATCAGCCAAACTGGCTCACTCCTGAAATTATAGACAGTATGAAAACAAGAGACCGATTTAAAGCAGTTGGTAACATGGATCAGTTTAAAACCTGGAGAAATAAGGTTGTCAATTTGATAAAAAGGTCAAAAAAGTCAAATTATGAGAACCTCATAGAAGAAAGCAAAAATCAGCCCTCGACAATCTGGAAGATTTTCAGTGAGTTGGGAGCAGGTAAGCAAAAATGTAATTCTGGTAGCATTCTTCAGTCCCTAAAAATTGGAAACAATGAAACTAATGGACCAGCTAATATTGCCAATGCATTTAATGATTTTTTTTTTATTAACATAGCTGAAAGTTTAAAAGAGCCCAGTGACCCAGCAAATCATGACAAAATTAAGGATTTTTGTGGTGCAAAGATTCCTGAAAATGTCATCTTTGACATGCCTCTCTTAAGTGAAGATTACGTATTAAAATCACTTAAAAAAATTGATATACGAAAATCTACTGGTACTGATGAAATTGGACCGAGACTTCTAAAAATGGCAGCACCTAATATTGCCGAAAGCTTGACTTATATATGTAATTTAAGTGTTAAGTCAGGCACTTTTCCAGAACGGTGGAAGGAAGCAAAAGTGAAGCCACTCCATAAAGGAGGCCCAACAAACGATCTCAATAACTTTCGGCCCATTTCAATTCTTCCTGTGCTTTCAAAGCTATTTGAAAAACATGTCCATGAGTCATTAATGAACTATCTTGAAAGATATAAACTAATTTACAATACCCAGTCGGGATTTAGACCGAATCATTCCTGTGAGACTGCCTTGATTCACATGGTTGAAAATTGGCTGATAGCCTTAGACAGAGGTGAATTAGTTGGTGTACTTTTAGTGGATTTCCGAAAAGCTTTCGACCTAGTTGATCATTCTGTATTGCTTAAAAAGTTGGAATTCTATAAACTTAATCAGAACTCCTTAAAGTTTTTTAAATCCTATCTAACAAACAGACAGCAGTCAGTGTTTGTCAATAATGCTCAATCAAGTCATGCATCTATAAAGTATGGTGTCCCTCAAGGTTCTATATTAGGGCCACTTTTGTTTCTGCTTTTTATAAATGACCTCCCCTTACATACTGGCTTGAAGACTGACCTCTATGCCGATGATGCAACGCTTTATGAAACAGGTAAATCAACAGAATTAATTGAAAGAAAATTACAAAATGCACTTTCTGACTTAGCTTCATGGGGTAAACAAAATGGAATGCTCATTAACACAAACAAGACTAAAGCAATGTTAATAACAACTTCCCAAAGAAGAAGTAGGATAAATAACAATTTACAACTATCACTAAATGGTATACAACTGTCTACAGTTTCAAATGACAAAGTGTTAGGCGTTCAACTTGACAATAACCTATCCTGGGGAGATCACATAAGCAAAGTTGTCAAGAAGATGTCTACTAATATCTGGTTGTTGTCTAAAATTAAGAATTATCTATCCTTGAATCATAGAATAGCCTACTACAGGAGTTACATTCAGCCACATCTCGATTATGCAAACATAGTTTGGGGAGGTACTACGAAAACAAATTTAATGCAAATTGAAAGGCTTCAGAAAAGAGCCTGCAAAATTATCCTAGACTACAATGTTAACGATGTATATCAATCTCTTAATGATTTAAGAATAATGACAGTCTCAGAGAGAGTCTTTTTCAGGAAAGCAAAATTTATGTATAAAGTTTCAAAAGGAATGACTCCAGATTATATCAATAATATGTTTTCGAAAAGGCCTCGTATAAATCACATTGGCAATGAAAGTTATAGTCTACGATCCATTGCAGTGGAAAACTTTCTCCTACCAAAACCTAACTTAGAACTATATAGAAATAGTTTGGCATTTTCAGGGCCTATTATATGGAATTGTTTATCCAGCGATGTAAAAAGTGCACCTTCTACTGAATCATTTCATAACAGGTGTATAAAGTGGATGAAAAATGGGTGACAGCCATAGTTATAGCTTTGTATGAGACCATTTGCATCAGTGTGCAGGTGTACGAGAGTGTGTGAATGTAAATTTGTAAATTCTATTTTCACTCATTTATTTGTTCATTCATTCATTGTTTAATCACCTAGAATTGCTTGTTTGTATATATAGTGTATTTCATTCATTCATTCATTCATTCATTCATTATTTCATTCATCCATTCATTCATTCATTATTTCATTCATTTTATATGTGTGTAACACATCTTTGTGTCAGTGTGTGTTTGTATGGTGTTTCTTAGTATTAATCAGCTTAACTGCTCACTGTGTATAACTTGTAATTATTGAGGGCCGCAAGGGAGATTAGTTCTGTACTAATTGTGTTACCCTCTTGAAATAAAGTCTTTATTATTATTATTATTATTATAGCCTTGGGGCCAAAAAAGCCCCCGCCACAGGGGCCTTTGATTTTACATAGGCTTATACAGGGAAAATCTTTAAAAATCTTCTTCTCTGAAACCGCAAGGCCCAGATCTTTGATATTTGGTGTGAAGCTTCATCTAGTGGACCTCTACCAAGATTATTCAAATTATAGCCCTGGGGGCCAAAATGCCCCCGCCTCAGAGGCCTATGGTTTTACATAGGCTTATATAGGGAAAATCATTAAAAAATCTTCTTCTCTGAAACCACAAGGCCCAGGTCTTGAATATTTGGTGTGAAGCTTTACCTGGTGGACCTCTACTAAGATTGTTCAAATTATAGCCTTGGGGCCAAAAATGCCCCCGCCCTGGGGGCCTTTGGTTTTACACAGGCTTATACATGGAAAATCTTTAAAAATCTTCTCTGAAACCGCAAGGCCCAGATCTTTGATATTTGGTGTGAAGCTTCATCTAGTGGATCTCTTCCAAGATTGTTCAAATGATAGCCCTCGAGGCCAAAATGCCCCCGCCCCGGGGGCCTATGGTTTTTACATAGGCTTATATAGGGAAAATCGTTAAAAAATCTTTTTCTCTGCAACCACAAGGCCCACCTCTTTAATATTTGCTGTGAAGCTTTACCTAGTGGACCTCTACTAAGATTGTTCAAATTATAGCCTTGGGGCCAAAAATGCTTCCTCCCCGGGGGCCTTTGGTTTTACATAGGCTTATACAGGGAAAATCTTTAAAAATCTTCTTCGCTGAAACCGCAAGGCCCAGATCTGTGATATTTGGTGTGAAGCTTCATCTAGTGGACCTCTTTCAAGATTGTACAAATTTTAGCCCTGGGGTCGAAAATGGCCCCACCCTTGGTCCCTTTGGTTTTTCATAGGCTTAATTAGGGAAAATATTTAAAATTCTTCTTCTGTGATACCACAAGGCCCTGGTCTATGCTATTTGATATGAAACTTCAACTAGTGGACCTCTACCAAGATTGTTCAAATTATAGCCCTGGGGCCTTTGGTTTCACATAGGCTTATTCATGGATTATCTTTAAAAATCTTCTTCTCTGAATCCGCAAGGCCCAGATCTTTGGTATTTGGTGTGAAGCTTCATCTAGTGGACCTCTTTCAAGATTGTTCAAATTATAGCCCTGGGGCCAAAAATGCCCCCACCCCGGGACCCTTTGGTTTTTCATAGGCTTATATAGGGAAAACCTTTAAAAATCTTCTTGTCTGAAACCAGAAGGCCCAGGTCTTTGATATTGGGTATGAAGCTTCATCTAGTGGACCATTACCAAGTTTGTTCAAATTATAGCCCTTGGGCCTATAATGTACTGGAGACACTAATTCTCTGGTGAGCGATCCAGGGCCCTCTGGGCTCTCTTGTTTTAATTAGTGGAAAATTACCGTAGAAAATTTTCGTGTTTATTTTCCATGAAAGAATGTTGCCACCCCCAGCAGATATCGAACAAGTGACCTCCTGATCCCAAATCAGATGTACATCCGACTAAGCAACCGAGGCTGCTTGTAGTGATTGGTGCAATATAGTTAACACAGCATTTCAGTCCGACCTGCATTAAACAATCACTCTACGGGATAATCAAAATGTGCTTGCTTAACCCTTATTCTGCTGTTCATGACAATCCCTACCTTTGCAAACTGTGTAGATCCAGATCAGATGGCTTCTTCTCAGATGGCTTTTGAAGAAACCATCTGATCCGGATCTACAGTTTGTCATGCAGTTTGTGAATTGAACAAATATATCATATCAAGTAATTTGATTGGTTGTTAACTAGCAATGGGAGTGGCTTGATTAATTTATGCAGCAGGATAAGGTTTAGGACAGGTGCTTGCTTAATACAGTTGAGGTCTATTTAATGCTGTCTTTGTTTTCTCAAACTGACCGGCCCCGATAGCTCAGTTGGTAGAGTGTCCGCTCGGGGAACGGGAGGTCTCGGGTTCGATCCCGGGCCGCGACATACCAAAGTCGTTAAAAATGGTACTAGCTGCTCCTCGCTTGGCACTCAGATTTACGGGGTAGAGCTAGGACTGGTCGATCCAGTGTCAGGATAATGTGACTGGGTGTGGTATCATGTAATGTGTCTGGGACATGATACTTCAGTGAGGCAGCACTATAAACGTGAGCATTGAGCTCCCTGTCGCAACCAGACACCGTCGTGATATGACTGAAAAATTGTTGAAAGCGACGTTAAACCCGAATTCACACACACACATTTCTCAAACTGAGTGCAGGTTTGTTTAAAACAGGTTGCTTGCTTAGTAGAGGTGACTCTGATGACAGGTTTTACTGTACACAATAATCTCCTCATAACACCATTCATTATAACACAGTTTTGAATATAACAGGGTTCAAAGTTGGTGTAGATTTTAATGAACAAATGGTAATTTTTGGACGGATTTTTCAAGGAAAAATTCCGTCCTTTAGAATAGCAATATCAGTGTGGGCGGGCGGGTGGCCTTCTGGTTAACCCTGAAAAACCCGTCCATAATGCCATTTGCCGTTTTTCTTGTTCTATATAATTTACACTTTTTTTTTTGAGGTGCGGGGGTGGGCTGCGGGAGCTGCAACATGGTTGTTAATCTAACAGTTTTTCCTATAGGCCCCAAAAATACTGTTATTAACCTTTAGTGTATTAACCTCTTGCTAAATCAGCAGATGACATATTTCTCAGATAACAGGACTTGACATCTCATGCATGAAATATCACATCCTGTTTTCTTGGAAAAATAAAAATATTTCAAAGTGTCATCTGCGGAAATATATACCCAGCATGCAGAGCATTAAAGTGTTGTTTTGTATTTGTACTTTTAGGACATGTACAGAGAGGCTAGACAGGTGGCTGTCGATCATACAGAAAAAGCCTACCCGCAGTCTGAGATAATCACAGAGGAGGTTATTGGCTACACCCCTCTATTACTTCACGACAACTCCACAGAGCAGCCACCACTGTTCCAATTTACACGCTGTTCTAGTGAAGAAACTGATCAACAACAATCTGAAAACAGTCCTTCTATAAATAGGTCAAGTTCGTGGAACGAAATGGCAAATTCTGTAAACACTCATTCTGATAGTGCAACATCCCTTCATTATTCACAGTCACAAAGCGCCATTCACTCAACGAGTAGATCGGAGCCAAAGTTAGAAAACTTAACAAAAGACTCGCAAGCCACGAGCAAGTTCCTTACTGTGCAATATTCTCAATCATATCCTTCAGTAGTGCATCAGTATTCGGAGGAAGACAACACAAATCCCCCAGAATCCCCTCTTGCCACTGGGTCGGGGGATGTTGATATGTCATTGCCGGAGTTTCTCGATGAAAACATGAAATCAAAACTGTACCCTCGACGAGGGTCACGGACAGAGAAACGCTACCACACTGCTGATGCAATCCAAGAAATGCAGAAAAATGAGAATCGTGATAACAGTATATATAAGAGATTAAGTTGGAATATTCCTAATGGTGATTTGTCAGCAGATAAACAGGGTGTGCTACGGAATAAGGTAATGAGCACAGACTCAATACGTAGTTTTCATAGCTCAAGTGGTGTATCATCGACAGGCTCCTTACATCTTAGTCCAGAGGATATTTGTGAAGAAAACCAATATGAGGACGATATAATCGAATTTGACGATAGTGAAATGGAAAAATTGCCGCAAGATTTAAATGAAAATGAAGTAAAAGAGCGATTATTTATAGATAACAGGCAGTCAAAATCCAAATCTACCTCGGATATAGTGAGTCTCATGCAGGAATTAAATACAAGTGATATGAAAGATGGAATATCATCTGTGGATTTACCAGTGATACCAACTGAACAGAATCTGAAACTAACACATGCCCAACTCTTGCGAATGAAGAAGCAGTTGCTACTAAGTAGCACAAATATTGAAGCCAGGTAAGACCACTGTAGTACAGGTAGACTTCTCTGTAGTACAGGTAGACTTCTCTGTGGTACAGGTAGACTCCTCTATAGTACAGGTAGACTTTGCTGCAGTACCGGTAGACTTCTCTGTACTACAGA
Source organism: Lucinisca nassula (assembly GCA_963580285.1). Taxonomy (NCBI): domain Eukaryota; kingdom Metazoa; phylum Mollusca; class Bivalvia; order Lucinida; family Lucinidae; genus Lucinisca; species Lucinisca nassula. The sequence continues at coordinate 51,615,328 of OY757023.1, read as the reverse complement.
TGGACTTCTCTGTGGTACAGGTAGACTTCTCTGTAGTACAGGTAAACTTCTACAGTCTCTTAGTACAGGTAGACTGCTGTGTAGTAACAGACAACTGTGTAGTGCAAGTAGACTGTTCTGTAGTACAGGTAGACTGCTCTGTAGTACTAGACTTCTCTATAGTGCAAGTAGACTGATCTGTTTTCCTACACTGCTCTGAAGTGCAAGTTGACAGTTATGTGGTACAGTTAGATTACTCTGCAGTAAAAGTAGACTGTTATGTAGTAGAGGTAGACCTCTGTAGTACAGGACTGCTCTGCAGTGCAAGTAGACTGCTCTGTATTACTATACTGCTCTGTAGTGCAAGTTGACAGTTATGTGGTACAATTAGATTGCTCTGCAGTGAAAGTAGACTGTTATGTAGTAGAGGTAGACCTCTGTAGTACAGGACTGCTCTGAAGTACAGGTTGATGGCTCTGTAGTACAGGACTGCTCTGCAGTGCAAGTAAACTGCTCTGAAGTTCAAGTAGAGTTTCTGTAGTACTAAGCTGCTCTGTGATACATGTAGACTACAGTGTAGTACCAGTAGACTGCTCTTCATTAAAGTAGACTGAATTATAAGTAGACAGCTCTGCAATACTAGATTGCTCTGTTTTACAAATAGATCCCTCTATAATACACAGACTGCTTTGCACTACAAATAGACTGCTCTGTGAGACAAGTAGGCTACTCTGTACATTTAGACTGTTCTGTAGTACAAGCAGACCCAAGAAATTGTGTTTGTGAAACAGCCATTTTATATACAAATAAACATGTGTACATTACATAGAAGAAAAATCCATTTGTGGTGGAAAAGTTTCCATTTCCATTGACATAGACTCCTGGCCAAGCTTACACATAGACAGCTTAAATAACCAGTACAGTACACATCCTTTCACCAGAAATAAACAAGTGAATCAGAGGAAAAGGGAGATCATGATTTTTTTTCTAACAGAAATTTTATGATCTATTGACATGAAAGACTGCTGCTTAAACCTGTGACCTGATCACAGTCAGTTTGATGCACATCTGACCAAGTGATCAGGAGGTTGCGGGTTTAATACCTGCTAGGTCGGCAACATACTTTTTTCAGATTGATTATGAAATATTTTCTAGGGTCATTCTCTCCCTTTCCCTGTTTCAGAAGCCTCTCGGGTGTAGTGGTTATGCTACTCTCCTTGTAAACCAGGGATCTCCAGACTTACGGATGAGTCTTTAAACCGAGGTCCCGTCTCCGTATGACCTTAGCTGTTGTTGAGACACCAGCCCCGGTAGCTCAGTTGGTAGAGTGTCCGCTCAGGGGAACAGAAGGTCACGGGTTCGATCCCGGGCTGCAACATACAAAAGTCGTTAAAAATGGTACTAGCTGCTCCTCGCTTGGCATTCAGATTTACGGGATAGAGCTAGGACTGGTTGACCCAGTGTCAGGATAATGTGACTGGGTGTGGTATCATGTAATGTGTCTGGGACATGATACTTCAGTGAGGCAGCACTATGAAAGTGAGCATTGAGCTCCCTGTCGCAACCAGACACCGTCGTGATATGACTGAAAAATTATTGAAAGCGACGTTAAACCCGAATTCACACACACACACACCTACATAAAACCCAAACACTCGCTCACTCACTTTCCCTGTTTCAAGAAGTGCTGCCCAGAGAGTCTGGTTAAGTAAATTGTTCAGCTCGATATAGCCCAAATAGTGTTGACTGAACCATAAAACTCTAAGAAAAAAAAAAAAAAACATGAAAAAAAAAGGTGGAGACCTGACTGAGCCACAGAGGCTATCATAATGTGGCAGCAAGTGTTTTGAGAGTAAGATATTTTACATAACTGTTTCTTCTCCTTTTCAGTGAAGTATGAAGGTCTGAAGTTAGAGGAATCTGGAACCAGTCCCAAAGACAGACTGTGATACAATTTACTGCATTTCATGACCCTTTAGAATGGCAAAGAATGGAGGACCAGTCTCCAGGATGTATTCATTCAAAAGAAGCAGAAGATAGACTGTGTTACAGTGCTTTTAACCCATTATCCACAAAGAATGTTTTCTACAGCTCAGAAAATTATTTTTGAAGCGATTATTTAGGGTTTTGTTTTTCACTTATTCCACCTTGACGAGGTTTGTTGTGTGTACTCATTAGAATTGCCTCGTTGAGGCAATTCTAATGAGTACACAACAAACCTTTATCAAAAGATGTCTGAAAAGATATCTCTAAATTATCGCCATTTTATCACCTTTCAAGAGTTATAAGCAACCCTCAGTTGCTCGTACTAACCGGTATGTCGGACAAACGTTTGTGCTCCGAAAGGTTTTCCACCATATCATGTTAACAAGTCCGTGAAATGAATACAATTCTATACCCCACTTTATTTCGAGAAAATAAACTGGGGTTTTGTTCGTTTGATTTGAGGTTTAACATCCCTGTCAACACTATTTAGGTCATTTTGGTACATGTTGTTTCCATTTTCTGGGACTTTTACCCGACATTGAGATGAAATGACATCTCCATCCCTGCCGACCAATGAAACCAATAGGGTTTATAGGCATGTTCGGGCTGACTCGCACCCCTTTGCCTGGGCAGGCTTAGACCTTCTAAGGGATATATATTATTTTGCTTATTTCTACTCCAGGACATAGGTTGTGGGTACTCGTTAGAACTGCCTCAATGAGGAGGTTCTAACATGCACCACAATCTATGTTTGGAGAATAAAAAAGAAAAAATATCACGAATTTTGGCCATTCAGAAGAAATGAATGAAAGCACTATGCCAAACTGGTGTGTTACAGTTTGTTTGATTTGAAGTTTAACGTCCCCGTCAACACTGTAAAGGTCATTTAGGAGATGTTGCTTCCAATTTTGTGGGACTTTTACCTGACATTGAGATGAAATGACATCTCAAGCCCTGTCGCCCAATGAAACCAATAGGGTTTATTAGCATGGACGGTCCGCCTCGCACCGCGGTTCATGGACAGGCTTAGATCCTCTAAGCGGTTTACCAGTACTAGTGTGCCGGCCAGATTCAGCTCTGCGTGGAAGCATCATGCAGCCCTTATATTTCTTCAAGCCCCTATGGGCGGGGGCCGTGTGTTACCCTAATTAACTGATTATGGGTTAAGAAAGCTAGGAGATTTTCTAGCCTCCTTGTGTGCTATTGAGGACGAATAGCATTCTTTTTTATGGTACCTCCTTGTGAGTCTCCAGCCAAAATATTTTATATTGTAGTAGTGTATTATACACGAAATATCATTATATGTGTTCAGTTTTCAGCATAGTAGTCACAAAATATACATATGTCTCATATGCAATATGTAATTTGTGATAGTTTATTGTGTACATGAAGCACATGAGAAGAATTTCACACCCTTCATCTCAGACTCATAAAGTTCAGGACTGTCCTTAGGTCAATCCTTCAAGCACTTAGCAAACCACAGTTTCAAGTGTTTTTTTTTATTTTTCAGCAACGAAATGGCTTGATTGACTGCCCCATTTTTTTTTTTCAGCAAAAATATGGCTTGACATTTCATGTGAATCGAATGCCAGGGCAGTCGATTCCTAGGCAAATTTCAAGCCTTATTTTTGCTGAAAAATAATCAGATTGCCCTCAGCTGTAGAATTTTCTGTAGGTCAAAAGGTAAAAGCTGACAGAGACAATATAAACTGGATGGGTCACATCAACCAGTCTCCACGGCCCCCGCCCATCGGGTCTTGAAGAAATAGATAGGCTGCATGATGCTTCCACGCAGCGCTGAAACTGACCCGCACACGAGTATTGGTAAACTGCTTAGAGGATCTAAGCCTGCCCAGGCAAAGCGGTTCGAGTCGGCCCGTCCATGTTTATAAACCCTTTTGGTTTCATTTGGGCAGCAGTGCTTGAGATGTCATATCATCTCTGTGTCGGGTAAAAGTCCCACAAAATTGGAAGCAACTTATCCAAAATGACCTTTACGGTATTGACTGGCATGTTAAACCTCAAATCAAACAAACAACCACCTTAGTTGTTGGTAGATTGCTCATTACATGGACACGTTATCATTACGAAAACACACCTATTCAAATATATTGAAAATTTTACCACTAAAAATGAAAATTTTCAGACCAAAAAATATATATAAATTTTTCATATTTCTTCTCAAAACATAGATTGTTGGAACTGGTTAGAACCACCTCAGTGATGTGGTTCTAATGAGCTCAACAATCTCCTATGTTTTTGAGCAACCCTAGTTTTACTATATAAAAGTGGGGTGTAAGGGGGTCAAAATTAAATAGACATGTTTCGGTGATGTCTTCTTTCTGTTTAGAAATACATAGAAATTTATTTTCCAAAGGGGAGACCCCATTTCATTCCAAAATTATTTTCATACATTTGGCAGACATATCATAAACAATCTCTTATGCTCATTCATTGTGCTCCAAGGGAGGTAATCAACTTTCACAATGTAGTCATGGTTGTTTCCCTTGTTTGTTTTGTTTTGTAGCTACACCATAACATCTTTATAACATTGTTCAATATAACACTGTTTTGGATATAACATGGTTTGAAGAAAATTCCCAAAAATATACACAGATTATATAGAAAAATGACCATAAATGGTCATTTTTCTATATAATCTATACATTTTTGTTTGGCTATAATTTGTTTGTTTGACTTGAGGTTTAACGTCCCCGTCAACACTGTAAAGGTCATTTTGGAGACGTTGCTTCCAATTTTGTGGGACTTTTACCCGACATTGAGATGAAATGACATCTCAAGCCCTGTCGCCTAATGAAACAAATAGGGTTTATTAGAATGGACGGTCCGCCTTGCACCGCGGTTCCTGGACAGGCTTAGATCCTCTAAACGGTTTACCAGTACTAGTGTGCGGGCCAGAATCAGCTCTGCGTGGAAGCATCATGCAGCCCATATATTTCTTCAAGCCCCTATGGGCGGGGGCTTTGTTTGGCTATAAACATGATTGTTTAAATAGTATGGTTTCGGATTATGGACTCAACAGTGGTGTTCATTAGGAAAACTTGTCCATGTGATATAATGGTGTCCAACATGGTGTCAGAAATGACAAACATCAGATAAAAAGTGCAACATCTTTCTTATTTCTGCTTTCAACATAGATTGTGAGTGCTCGTTAGAACCGCCTTGATGAGGCAGTTCTAACGAGCACCCACTACCGGTATCTATGATTTTGAGCAAATAATAAGGCAAAAAATGTATATCCCCATAGACCCCACTTTTCTATATATAAAGTGGGGTTTTGAGGGGTCTTCATTTCGCGGATTTGTTATTGTGGTGTTGTAAAGAGGTTTTGGTGTATTAATATAAATTGAAATGTGTTCCACAAAGATATAAATGTACATGTACAATAAATTATTAATTTTTGTTGAATTTATTTATGCATATTATATATGTATATTATCCTTGTATGCATTTTGTACTTAATAATTGTTGTTTGCAGACTGTCAGTTTAGAAAAAATTATGATGGCATAGTGTTTGATGTACGTTGCAAGTCAAACTGTCTTAAATTCATCATATGATCAAGTCCGTGAAATGAACAGCCCCTTAAACCCCATTTTATATAGAGAAAACTAGGTTTATGGGGGTGTACATTATTTTTCTTGATTCTTCTCCAAGACATAGGTTGTGGGTACTCGTTAGAATCACCTCAATGAGGGGGTTCTAACGAGTATCCACAACCTATGTCTAGGGCTAGACACACATCTTTTCGCGTAACTTCTTGCATGGAAGTACTCCTGTAGTGAACAAAACTGTAAACCTGAGATGTCATTTCATCTCGATGTCGGGTAAAAGTCCCACAAAATTGGAAGCAACATCTCCAAAATGACCTAAATAGTGTTGACAGGGGGACCTTAAGCCCCAAATCAAATAAACAAACCCCACTTAATACAGAGAAAGAGGTTTAGAGGTGTATACATTATTTTTCTCATTCTTTCATTTCTCAAACAAGGTACTTTTCGGGTGAAAATTTCTGATATTTGTTTTTAATTTTTACTCCGAACATAGATTGTGGGTGCTCATTAGAACCACTTCAATGGCTGTTTTAATGAGTACCAACAACCTATGTCCAGGAGCAAAAACAAGAAAATAATGTTTAATCCTGCAAAACCCAGTATTTGCCCAGAATATAAAGCGGGGTTTATAGGGGTGTTTATTACACAGACTTGTTAATGTGATAGAAAGAAAACCGCCAACTCCAGTGGCTCAAACAGCCTTGGGACTAAAAAATATTTGAGACATGGGTTGTTTGAGCCACTGGGTTGAGCAAAGCACTAAGTCCGGAGGCATTCTGGGTATTTCTTTATTAGTTTCTTTCATCATGTGAAAAAGTCTGGCTAAACCCCAATTTATATAGAGAAAACTAGGGTTTACGGTGGTAAACCTTATTTTTCTTACTTCTGCTCCAAGACGTAGGTTTGGGTGCTCGTTAGAGCCACCTCAATGAGGCAGTTCTAACGAGCACCCAAACCTATGTTTGCGATATAAATGAGAAAAATCTTACAGATTTTCATCGGAAATGTAGTCATTGTAAAGATATGCAAAAATGTACTATGTCAAACAGGTGTGTTACATTACAATAACGTACCCGGTGCGATATAGTGCATTTTTTCACATCTCCAAAATGGTAACTTTCCTGATGAAAATCTGTGATATCTTTCTTACAAATACTGCAAACATAGGTTGTGGGTGCTCGTTAGAACCGCCTCATTGAGGTGGTTCTAACGAGTACCCACAACGTATGTCTTGGAGCAAAGATAAGAAAAATAATGTTTACCCACTAAACCCCAGTTTTCTCTATATAAAGTGGGGTGTAAGGGGGTGTTCATTTCAGCGTGTTATCTTAATGAAAAAAGTATGTCTTATGTGCATAAGGAGGTGAGCACACACAACATGCATTTTTAAAATGAGAAAAGTTTCCCTTAGTTATCCCAAATACAGTGAAATTCCAAAATTAAGACCACCTTTGGGCCTGTTCAGCAGTGGTCTTAAAGATCATTGTGAACAGTCCCAAAAGTGGTCTCTTTCAAGATGACTGTGTTTAGATATAAAAACAAAGAAAACTGAAAGCTTTTAATTTTTAGCTTGGCTGTTTTCGAAGAAAACAACGAGGTATTGTCATAGCTCTGGCGTCGTCGTTGTGCAAAAACTTGGACATTTTGTAATATCTCTGTCATTACTGAACATATTTACTTGAAACTCGGACTAGTTGTTCATTATAAAAAGGGGCTGCATCCGAGCGTTGGCACCCATATGGGGTGCTCTTGATTTTTGTAAAAGATCTGGTCTTAGTTGCAGCTGGTCTTAAAAGTGGAATTTCACTGTTTATTAATACATGTATCACCAAATTTTTCCGAGGGACTCAAGAATGAGTTCGAAATAGTCATGGTAAACTGGTCCTAAGATTATACACCTGTGAACACAAATCTGATCATTTTGATCTGAAGTTTCATTCAATATTTCCTTACATCCTGTCTGTCAACTGCAAGACTGGAATAAATTCAAAACACAAAGTGTTGTATATTTCATTGTAGACCCTGCACTGTCCAATCAAAATACATCTCAAATGTCATTCAGATCTAAAAATGGAAAAAAGTGCTTGCCACAATAAGACCATTCAATGTATATTGCTTGATCCAGTTTAAGACTACTTTGATGAATGACATTTGCTTGTCAAACTAACTTGATGCAAAGAGATTCATTGAAAGGTACTTCATGGGAGTTTGAACGCTTTTGTGCCCACAGGTGAAAACTTCTTTCATGCTCAACTTGGCTAAGCATGAAATTTATAATGCTCATAAATATTAAAATATAAATGAGAGGCAATGTTCCTCCTCAGATCACCACATAATGTTGTTTTTCCTGCTTACAAATTTTAAAATGCCAACAATTGATTTTCCTGCTTATAAATTTTAAAACGACAAGAATTGATTTGTCCTGCTTGTAAATTTTAAAATGCCAACAATTGTTGGCATTTTAAAATTTATAAGCAGGACATATTTCATGCTCAAGTGAGTTGAGCATGAAAAAAGTTCTATAACCTCGGAGCTTGGCTATCAAGTACCATGGAAATATCACGTGATGTAGAAGTTATAAAGTTGATGTTAACAAGTCATGAGTAAAAGACAAACAATAACAATAAAAAGATATAAAGTTCTATAAATAGCCTTATTTTATTCTTTGCTGTACCTTATCATACCCCCTCTAGACCCTTTTGCACTAATAATAGGAAGAGGCCACCGCCCATTGGGGCTTGAAGAAATAAATGGGCTGCATGATGCTTCCACGCAGAGCCGAAACCAACCGCACACGAGTACTGGTAAACTGCTTAGAGAATCTAAGCCTGCCCAGGCAATGCGATGCGAGGCGGACCATCCATGCTTATAAACCCTATTGGTTCCATTGGGTGATCGGGCTCGAGATGTAATTTCATCTAAATGTTGGGTAAAAGTCCCATGAAACTGGAAGCAACGTGTCCAAAATGACCTATAGTGTTGACGGGGACGTTAAACCTCAAATCAACAAAACAAATATAATAATAGAAAGGCTCATAATATCATAATGTATCAGAAAGGCTCAGTGGTCTAGTCGGTAAGAGCATTGTCTTTTATTAGGTGTCTCACCACTGGGTTCAAGCTTTGCTTCGGCATGGTGAGATGCCAAGTTATGCAACGGAAGGTCAGGCAGTTTTAATCTGGGTGCTCTGTTTTTGCCGAGCTCTGGTTAATCTGACAGCTCAAAATAAGTGAAATACATCTACATGTAATCTTGCAAGTGCCGCCAAAAACTGAAGAAAATGACGTTTGGATTAGGCATTGGCTAGGGGTATGGGTCCATAAGCTGTCTATACTAGGTATATGGGTCAGTAATCCTAGCGTTTATATAGGCAAGGGATATGGGTCTGTACCGCTAGCGATATGGCACTTTCAGGCCTATTTAACCCATTGTATGCAGGAAACCCCTAAAGGGGTACCTTGGCAAACAATGCAGACCCAGATTTGATTGGGTCTATTTGCTAACAGATAGAATAAAAACAAAATGGTCCGACACCCCTTATGTGACCAATGGGCTTGTCCAACATATAGCAATGGAAGAGTCCAGTAGCATACGAGTTAAAATTCAAATGTGCAGTAGTGACTTGATTGTAATTGTTTCATATCAATGCCAGATAAAAACCCAAAAAATTGGAAGCAACATCGAAGGTGTTGACGGGGAAATTGAGCCTCAATTTAAACCAAAACCCCTAGACATGCCCTGGGGGCAAAATTTTTGAACAATTGTATTCTACTCTTCATTACCTTTGATTTAAATATAAATTAATATGCAACATGACTATGTTTGTACAAAATGGAGATTTGAGCCCTTTGCAGCCCCACCCCACTGGCCCCACACCTCCAGGGGTCGCATCAAAATTTCGAATAAGTTCCTCCATAGGGCTATCACCTGTGATATTTTCGAGATTCTAGCTTTAACAGTTTAGGAGTAATGGTGTGATATTACAGACTGAAGGACGGAGGTATCCCATGATCTCCATTTTTTTTTCTCAAAATAACTTACATTTGGCTGATTTCTCTTTAGTACAAATATTGCTCATTACACATGCGTGATGAGCGCCCCAGCCCATCGGGGCCTGGAGAAATAGATTGGGCTGCAGGGTGCTTCCGCGCAGAGTTGAAACTGACCAAACTTGAGTACTAGTAAACAGCTTAGGTCTAAGCCTGCCCAGGAAAAGTGATGCGAGTCGGACCGCTCCTTAAACCCTAGCCGTTTCTATGGGCGGTAGGGCTTGAGATGTCACTTCATCTCATGTCGGGTAAAAGTCCCACAAAATTGGAAGCAATGTCTCCAAAATGACCTTGATAATGTTGACGGGGACGTAAAACCTCAACTCAAACAAACATGCCTGATGAGCACCTACATGTATATTCATAACTCTAGAAATCATCAGTGCTACGTCAAGCAAAAAGGGATCTTTGACTACCGGTATGTGTGCTCATCTTAAATAAATATCAGCCCGCTTACTCCTGCCGAGAAACTTCGCATCACATTAATGAGCCCATGTAATCCCCACTTTATATAGACAAAACTGGGGTTTGTGGTTCAAATGAACACCCAAAACCTATGTTTGGTGTAGATCTATATTATATAGCCCCCACCCATTGGGGATTGAAGAAACAAATGGGCTGCATGATGCTTCCACGCAGAGCTGAACCTGACCGCACACGAGTTCTGGTATCTAAGCCTGCCCAGGCAAAGCAGTGCGAGTCGGAACTGGCCATGCTTGTAAACCCTATTGGTTTCATTGGGCGACAGGGCTTGAGATGTCATTTCATCTCAGTGTATGTCATTTCATCTCAATATTGGGTAATAATCCCACAAAACTGGAAGCCACGACTCCAAAATGACCTTTATAGTGTTGATGGGAACGTTAAACATCATATCAAACAAACAAACAAGATCTATATCATATAAAATAAGAAATATATCACAAATTTTCATCAGAATAATCACTGGTTTGGACGGAAGAATGTACTACCAGTATATCACACGGCTGTGTTATCGTAATGGTGCCAACAGGCTTCTGTAACGTGCACAACAAAGACTGTTCCGACTGCACAGTTCTTAGCTGTGCGCTCTGGCTCAAATGCTCCACCCAGCAGGCACACAACGTTAAAATTACGTCGGACCAACGTTGATGCGACTTCATCGACGTTGTTATGACGTCATTTCAACATTGCGTGCACACTGGGCAGTAACGTGGGTGTGTCCAATACACCAGGAACTTTGAAATATGTGTTTATTATTTTCTCTTTTTGATGTGGGACTTACAAGGGTGATTAACTGTCTCATTTTAAATCTGTACTGTACAATAACTTTCTTAGAAGCCTCCGTGGTGTAATGGAAAAGCTGCTTGCCTCAAATCCAGGGCGTTGTGAGTTCGATTCCGGGCTTCTCCAGACTTTCCGAAGAGTCTTAAAACCCTTGTCTGGTCTCCATATCACCTTAGTTTTTGTTGGGACATAAAACACAAACACACACACACACACACACCCTAACTTTCAAATCACAGGCTCGGCATGCATGAATCTGCACTGGACTTGGCAATATCAGATTACGATAACCCACCCATTTGAAATAGTACATTTTTCACATATCCTAATTAGCTACATTTTTGATGAAAATCCATATTTTACTTATTTTTACTTGGCCCCCGCCCATCGGGGCTTGAAGAAAAATATATAGGCTGCATGATGAATCCAACCCGCACACGAGTACTGGCAAACCGCTTAGAGAATCTAAGCCTGCCCAGGCAAAGCGGTGCGCACAAGTCCGACCATCCATGCTTATAAACCCTATTGATTTCATTTGGGGACAGGGCTTGAGATGTCATTACATCTCAATTTTGGGTAAAAGTCCCACTAAATTGGAAGCAACGTCTCCGAAATGACCTTTACAGTGTTGGCGGGGAGGTTAAACCTCAATTCAAACAAACTTATTTATACTGCAAACATAGGTTGTTGGTGCTCATTAGAACCATGGAGGCGGTTCTAACGAGTACCCACAACCTATATATTGGAGAAGAAATAAGAGAAATAATGAATACCCCAATAAATCCCAGTTTTCTCTATATAAAGAGGGGTTTAAGAGGGTGCCCATTTCACAGACTTGTTCACGTGATGAAAAAGTTAAAGCATTAACAGCACTGCTGTCTATAAAACGGTCCTGAACCGAGATTTTGGCTGTTTCTTTAATCTTAAATTCTGCTACTGTAAGCAAACAGTGTAGACCCTGATCAGATGCCGCTTTCTGCGACATCTGATCCGGGTCTACACTGTTTGCCAATGCCCCATCCAGGAGTCCAATCATTTAACCTTAAATTCCCTGACTGTAAGCAAACAGTGTAGCCCCTGATCTGGGTCTACACCATTTGCCAATGCCCCAGTTCAGGAGCCCAAATCAAATTTTACTTTTTACACATCATTCTGACGTACCAGGGAAAATACTCAGCATTGTTATAAATAACCCGTACCTGTATTTTGAACATGATTGGAATTGTTACTGGTGACATGTCAAATAACATTCATACACCAGGAAGTTCGTCCCTAAGCTCTAACCAAAGAGGTAAATTTAGCTACATAATAATCAGCACCTTCAGCTGTCAAAAAGGGCATTCCAATCTCTGATGGTTCTTGGGAAGAACGACTCTAAATGTCAGTTCTTGCAGTAAGGGTCTGAAACGCCAACAAATGGCGATTTCTACAGTGTCTAGCTGGGGGAACAAGGTCATCTATTGGAATGCTGGCAGCTCCCATGATTATAGGGGGCAAGAACCGTCTGTAACTTCGGGTCGACTGAACACCCAATAAACAACATTTATATCCAGACGATATTATTAGACCCATATGATATACAATGTACATCCATCAATATTCAGTATATACATCTAAACGTCCTTTTTGGTTTGGTCGCCATGAGGCGGGCAAACCGGGTATAATGACCAGATTGTAACTGTTCCATGGAGGGGCACGTGACGCAATCAACCAATCAGCTTTAACGCTGATGTAATACTATACTGCAGTTACAGGAAACAGCCTGTCTGAATAGCGATACCCTGTCAATCCGCACGTGATTAGAAGTTATAAATATCACTTATGCAGTGCAGAACCGTTTGATCTATAAATAAGTCAGTGTGTGCAAGGGGTCTTTGAATGCGAGTTTATCATGCAGTTACAAGGATAATTTTTTTTTTTTTTTTTTTGGTTTGGGTTTTACGGCCCTTTCAAGATTATTTCACTCATATCGAGCCGATCGTTAATCAGAGGTGGGCGAAAACCGGAGTACCCGGAGAAAAACCACCTGACCTTCCGTTGCAGAACTTGGCGTCTCACACGTGGCCCGAGCGAGGCTCGAACCTACGGCGGTGAGAGACCTAATGACTAAGAGTCAGCGCTCTTATCCACTAGGCCACGGAGGCCCGTTGTTACAAGGATAAGGATTAATGACATTTACACCTATTGAACTATCACTATTCCCTTTAAAATGGGCGAGTCAATTTGTGATCTCAGGAATAACAGAAATTGATTTGTTTGGAGCAAATTCTTTTTAAGAGTAGCCCATACCTAGGAAAAAGAGGATTTTTCAAAGAATTTCCTTATAGTCTGTAATATTTTTTTTTCTTCCGGCTACACCGCAGCAGACGAAGTCCAGCTACATGTATATATGGGATGCGATTTTGAAACCCGCACGTGCAGCTACCAAGTGGACCTAGGCGCATAAATACTTCACCCCCACCCACCTATATTGTTTAAGCGCATAGTGAAGCCTCAGGCGAGACTGCGCAGCCTTGTTTGTGTGTTCTCTGTTTACTAACAAGCAGTCTCAAATCAGCGTAAGCCGGGGGCATGTAGCAATTCAATGCCCATCGCAGTAGTCCGGTGAAGACTGATTAGACTGTACGGATGCAAAACCATCGTGTTATTTAGATAGGCAAGTAACAAGAAAAAGAAAATGCGGACATCATACACAAAGTTAACATGTGCATCTGTGATCTTCACTTTGTGCGCCTTGAAACGTTTCAAACCTCTTGAACATTGGAGACACAATCCCGATTGCACAACTGCGCAGACTTATCAGTCTTTTCTGTACTTGGTAGCTTAGAATGTGTTTGTAACGTCGCAAGCAGATTTGGCCGGTTAAATGTACACGCCGTCGTTTTAAGCCGGCACACGGCGAAAACAAAAAAAAAAAAAAAAAAAAAAAAACGTTTCAAACGAAGGACCAGATAAGCCTGCGCATCTAGCCAATGTGGCCATAGTTTTCACCTGTTGTTCTTTCATTTTGATTGATTGATTGATTGATTTGAGGTTTAACGTCCCCGTCAACACTGTAAAGGTCATTTTGGAGACGTTGCTTCCAATTGTGTGGGACTTTTACCCGACATTGAGATGAAATGACTTCTCAAGCCCTGTCGCCCAATTAAACTTATAGGGTTTATTAGCATGGACGGTCCGCCTCGCACCGCGGTTCCTGGACAGGCTTAGATCCTCTAAGCGGTTTAAAAGGCACAGTTCTTTGAATAGCACAGAGGCCATGGTAGGCACATACGAACAACGAAGACTGTTCAGACTGCATGCATGTGCAGGCTGACCTGAGTCCCCCCCCCCCCCCCCACCGAATATGACTTATTTTCTTAATCATGTTCCCCGAAATTACTTGAAATTACCGTGAAATAAATGGGCATCTTCACTTGCTCCTCAGAAAACCAGGGTAGCCCAACAGGTAACCTGAATTAAACTACCTTTTTGCATGCAACAACCATGAATTTCACTCGCATGTGCTAAAAGACGTTCTGTGGAAAAAGGCGGGAAACTCTCAATTACTATTAAAGGGGCGCTTCTGCTATCAAAGAGGCATTGAATCAATGCCACAGCACATGGAAAAAGGGTAACACTGTCACACAAATAATAATGAAAGTTGAAGCTACGCTCCAAAGAGTCTGAGAGCAAAGCGAAAACACTTGCATATGCATGGTGATCCAAGCCTTTGTAGGCCACAATGCTACATCACCGACTAGGATCAGCCTGCACATCGATGCAATGTGATCAGTCTTTACTGAACCCTTAAATCTTAAGGCTAAGTGAAACCCTTTGCCTTGCATACCGGTAGTGGGTGCGCATGTTCAGTGTTTGCAGGTCGTTGAGAAACCAGCGAAGACACATCTTAGCGTACTCATTCATGCAAACCGGTTAGAGTCTTCGCTGATCGTATGAGCCTGATGCAGACGATTGGATTTTCACAACATAAATAAGCGAAACTCCTGTGGCTCATCAAGTATGATCTAAGCACTTGCAGCCTGCGTTTCTCGCAGTCTGGTCAGTATTCGGTGAGGGTATGAACCTTCCATTACCACAGGGTTATCCAAAGTGAGAGAAGCGAAAAGCATTGCCTTACAGAGCGGCATGTTAATCCGAGTCTTTGGATGTAGCACACATTTCATCCTAAGTTTTCTTTTTTTCGTGCGCTAGCTCATATACGACCAGTACGATGTTGTAATAATAAACCTGGGAACGGTCCGAAATGCTTGTTCTGGATTTTTTTTTTGTGTGTTCGAAGTATTAAAAATTCTGATTTCTGAAAAATTTGGAAGTTCGAATAAATGAGAAAGTTTTCAGCCACAAATTCGAAATAAGTTTGGGTGATCGAACTGCTAGGGTGCTCGAACTAATTGGTCACCTACCGTATTTAACTTCACTACAACTGGTGTGTGGGAATGTGTGGCGGCGGTAAAACGTCTCCCTGCCCTACATCATAGTGCAGAAAATATTTTCTTGTCCTTTGGGATCATTGTTTCCATTGTGGAATTTGGAAAATATCTTAGGGTCACTGATGAGGCTTTATTGGTCGAAACTAGCTAGTCTGGCCCAGAAAACATGTGCACACCATATTTTTCAGTTATGTGGTGTATTCCTTACTTCCAAAGGATAACCCTTTTATAGAACATATTAAAGGGGATCACAATTCTATAGGCATGATTTCGTTATGGAAATACAACTTTAAGGACCTTATGGTTGCTACTCTGTTAGCTCTGTCCCACTGAAAAGGGGGTTTACTCTCAAAGGGGAAGAATTTGCTCCTCAAGGGGTCTACTCTAAAAGGGAAGAATTTGCTCCCCAGGAGCAAATTCTTTCCTTTAAGAGTATACCCCTTAGACATATCCAGAGAGAAACTACTTTTGCAAAAGTAGCAGTCATTTTCGCAAATTTTACGTCTTGCAATGCCATTATGGAGTGAGTCCATGGGGTCATGGAAACAAAAAACCACAGAACATACTACTACTCACAAAGTGTGGCTGGCTGTGGTAGCTCTGTCGGATGCAGTCTGACTGGCGATAAGGAAGACTCGGGTTCGATACCTACCGGGATCGGCAACATTCTTTCCTGGAGATTGATTATGAAATATTTTCTATGGTCATTCTCTCCCTTCCGCTGATTCAGGAAGGGCAGGGGTCAGTTTTTGGCGACAGAATGTGCACTGAACTGGTAAACCGCTTTCGGATAAGCCTGCTCAGGAAAAGCGTGGATAGGTACACTGACAGGCCCAAGCATGACCCAAATCAGTGTTGACTGGGCCGTTAAATACAAATAAACAAAACATGCAAAGTTTACTTCACACAGATAGGAACAGATTTATATATTCTGAACATCTTTCGATACGCTGATAGCTCTAATAATACGTATATGTAAATGTTGGAATGACAGAGAACGTTATTTTTCCTCATTTATAAAGATCGCTGGGTGTAACGGGCCTCCGTGGCCTAGTGGATAAGAGTGCTGATTCTTAATCATTAGGTCTCTCAACGCTGTAGGTTTGATCATGGCTCAGGTCACATAATGAGAAGTTCTGCAACGGAAGGTCAGGACGTTTTTCATCGGGTACTCCAGTTTTCGCTCACCTCCGATTAACGATCGGCTTGATGCGAGTGAAATAATCTTGAAAGGATCGTAAAACCAAACATAAAAAGATCGCTGGGTGTGTAAAAACATTTTCATGTCTTTGCTACTAGAATTAACGTCAGTGCCAAGGTCGAAGGTTCTAACTCTTCTAAATATATACAAGAGGGCCATGATGGCCCTGGATCACTCACCTGATCCATACTGTAGCAATGAAATGGTGGTAATACAGTAAGGTGCCTTGTCAGAAGGAAAATACAGGCCAAATATAAAGGCTGGCCAAATATGAAGGCTCTGTCTCAAATGGTTCAAAAGTTATGATAAAGTAGGTCAAAGGTCAATGTCATAGATCAAACTTTTTGTAGCGGTGTGAAGCCATTGTCACAAGGAATATACATGCCAAATATGAAGGCTCTATCTCAAATGGTTCCAAAGTTATAATTAAGTAGGTCACAGATGAAGGTCAAGATCACAGCTCAAATTTTTTGCATGAGTGGGAAGACCTTTTCACAAGGAGCATACATGCCAAATATGAAGGCTGTACCTTAAATGATACAAAAGTTATGACAAAAACAATCAAAGATCAAGGTACAAAATTCTGCATGGTTGAGAAGCCCTTGTCACAAGGACCCTACATGCCAAATATGAAGGCTCTATCTTAAATGGTTCAACAGTTATGAGAAAGAAGGTCAAAGGTCAAGGTCACAGATCAAAATTTTTGTGTGGGCGAAAGTCGTTGCCACAAGGAACATACATGACAAAGTTGAAGGCTCTACCTCAAACGGTTCAAAAGTTATGATAAAGTAGGTCACATGTCAAGGACAAGGTCACAAGTCATTTTTATATGACACAAGGAAACTACATGCCAAATATGAAGGCTCTATCTCAAATGGTCGAAGTAGATAAAAGGCCAAGGTCTTAAGACAAAATTTTTGTATTGGTGGAAAGACCTTTTCACAAGGAACATGCATGACAAATATGAAGGCACCTTCTCACATGGTTAAAAAAGTTATGATAAAGTAGGTCAAATGTCAAGGTAAAGGTCACATTTTATGTATGAATAGGAAACCCTTGTCGCAAGGAACCTACATGCCAAATATGAAGGCTGTATCTCAAATGCTTAAAAAGTTATGACAAAGTAGGTCAAAGATCTAGGTGATGGGTCAAAACTTTTGAATGGCTGGGAAAGCCTTGTCACAACGAACATACATGCCGAACATGAAGGCTTTATCTCATATGGTTCAAAAGTAATGATAAAGTGGGTCACAGGTCAAGGTCACAGGTCATCTATTTTTATATGAGGGGGAAGCCCTTGTCACAAGGAACCTACATGCCAAATATGAAGGCTCTATCTCATATGGTTCAAAAGTTATGACAAAATAACCTAGTGATCTACTTTTTGATTTGACATGACCCATATTTGAACTTAACTGAGATATTGTCCAGATCATCATTCTGAGCAAGTTTTATGATGATTGAACTAAAACTTTGGCCTCTTGGAGTGTTCACAACGTTTTTCTATGATTTGACCTGCTGACCTACTTTTTGAACCAACATGACGCATATTCAAACTTGATCCAGATATTGTCAAGATGATCATTCTGAGCAAGTTTGATGATGATCGGACCAAAACTGGGGCCTCTAGTGTGTTCACAAGGTTTTTCTATTATCTGACCTACTGACCTACTTATTGACCAGACATGGCCCATATTCGAAATTAACCGAGATATCGTCAAACTGTGGCCTCTAGAGTGTTCACAACTTTTTTCTATGATTTGACCTACTTTTTGACCCAACATGACCTGTATTCAAACTTGACCGAGATATTGCCAAGATGATCATTCTGAGCAAGTTTGATGATGATCAGACGAACACTGTGGTCTCCTTTCTGACCCGACATGACCCATATTCGAACTTGACCTAGATATTGCAGAGATGATCATTCTGAGCAAGTTTGATGATAATTAGACTAAAATTGCAGTCTCTTGAGTGTTATAAAGGTTTTTCTACGGTTTGACCTACTGACCTACTTTTTGACATGACCCATATTCCAACTTTACCGAGATATTGTTAGGATGATCATTCTGAGCAAGTTTGAGGATGATTGGACCAAAACTGTGGCCTCTAGAGTGTTAACAAGGTTTTCCTTTGATTTGACCTGGTGACCTACTTTTTGACCCGACATGACCCATATTCGAACTTGACCGAGATATTGTCAGGATGATCATTCTGAGCAAGTTTGAGGATGATTAAGCCAAAACTGTGGCCTCTACAGTGTTAACAAGGTTTTCCTTTGATTTGACTTGGTGACCTACTTTTTGACCCGACATGACCCATATTCAAACTTGACCGAGATATTGTCAGGATGATCATTCTGACCAAGTTTGATGATGATGGGATCAAAACTGTGGCCTCAAGAGTGGTAACACGAAAAGTTTACGCACGCATGACGCGCGACGCACACCTCACGACGAACACCGCACGACGAACGACGACGCCCGACATCTCACAGTCACAAAAGCTCACCATGACCTTTGGTCAGGTGAGCTTGAATATTTAGGGAGCGAAAAAAAGTCATAACGTTGATGGGTCGTTGTTTATTGTTCTTGAGCCCAGCACAGATAGCAATAGATTTTGGTCAAAAACTTCATGACTACTAAGTGACCTGCCACCAGTTACAGACTGAGTTGTTAAAAGACTTTTTGGCGCATTCAATGGGAGCTATTGTATCTGATAAGCCGAGAGTGGTGTTCTTTATTTCCACTCAATACTTGACGTTTTACTAATCAGTTTCTTTTACAATTAAATTGTGATCCAGAAAGATATACAAAAGGATTGCAAATTTCAGGTTTTTGCGGAGGTACCGGTCAAAGAAACTGCCGAAGTTTAAGATACAGTCTGATTTGCAGCACTTTGTCTGGGCAGGCTTAGATCTTCCTAGGCGGTTCAGCAATACTTCAAAGTTCGGTCGGTTTTAGCTCATGCAGTCCAATATATTGCCCCAAGGTCTGATTGGCCCCCGTCCGTCGGGGATTGAAGAAATAGATTGGGCTGCATGATGCTTCCACGCAGAGCTGATACCGGCCGCACATGAGTAGTGTTAAATCGCCTAGAAAGTCTAAGCCTGCCAAGGAAAAGTGGCTCGAGTCGGACCGTTCATGTATTTCAACCATTTTGTTTCATTGGGCGACAGGGCTTGAGAAGGAGTTTTATCTGTCCGTTTTATCTCAGTACTGAGTAAAAGTCCCACAAAATTGGAAGCAATGTCTCAAAAAAGACTCATACAGTGTCAACAGGGACGTAAACAACGAATGAAATAGATAACCAAGGCCCTATAGAAGGCCTGATGACTTAGGAAAAAATCTTTTTATATGCCCGTTTGAAAAACAACAGCAGCAGCAACAACAACAAAAACGCTCGTATTAAGATATGGGGTTGGTGTCCGTCCTCCCGTTTGTAAACTTTTTTTTTCGTTTCCGTATAACTCCTACTATACCGTTTTCATCGGATCAAGCCTAAAATGTGTATGTAGTAAGGCTAAGATGTGAAGATGTGCCTTAAGTTTCGAGAATTACTGTCCACCAAATATTAACAGAGTTATGACCCTTTGAAAAATTCGGTTTACATTTTCGTTTGGTTAAGTTTTGTGCTATACATATGTAAACAATATGTAAGTTACATTTAGTTTATACTTGCCATGGCGTTAAACAATTAACCACAGAATACTCATCACTACCTACCCCTCCTGATACCAAGGTCACAGACTTCGAAATTTTATATACAC
This sequence comes from Lucinisca nassula, assembly GCA_963580285.1. Lineage (NCBI taxonomy): Eukaryota > Metazoa > Mollusca > Bivalvia > Lucinida > Lucinidae > Lucinisca > Lucinisca nassula. Next base: position 51,595,071 of record OY757023.1, on the reverse strand, counting down.
GTTTTGTATTAAAGTTATTATTTTTATTTAAAAAAAAAAAGCATTAAGTGGGATAATGATTTTGTTTGTTTGTTTGAGGTTTAACGTCCCCGTCAACACTGTAAAGGTCATTTTGGAGACGTTGCTTCCAATTTTGTGGGACTTTTACCCGACATTGAGATGAAATGACATCTCAAGCCCTGTCGCCCAATGAAACCAATAGGGTTTATTAGCATGGACGGTCCGCCTCGCACCGCGGTTTCTGGACAGGCTTAGATCCTCTAAGCGGTTTACCAGTACTAGTGTGCGGACCGGATTCAGCTCTGCGTGGAAGCATCGTTCAGCCCAGTGCAATAATGATATCAGCTGGCTCAAGTCAGAATGTAGACTGACAAGACCAAACCTATTGGATGCTTTTTTAAAGCAGCCAACTTGTCCTTATTAACTGTTGCATGAAAATAAAATGTAATGCCCTTCAATGTTTGATCTCAATATTTTTTGCATCATTTAAAAGCTAAGTGATTAATGAATTAAAGAATATAAGCTGCCCCCTTCATAAATGTTCATCCATTTACGTCAATGGGAATTACATGAATAGGAAAATGTATGTTGCAAAATTCTAACCAGTTTTAGCATTACGAAAACACGCCTATACAAATACATATGTAAATTTTACCGCCGAAAAAATGAAAAGTTCAAGATGAAAAAATTATGATATTTTTCTTATTTCTGCTCAAAATATAGATTGTGGGTACTCATTAGAACCACCTCATTGAGGTGGTTCTAACAAGTATCCACAATCAATATTTTAGAGCAGAAATAAGGAAAATAAGGTTTACCCATCAAACCCCAGTTTTACTTTATAAAAGTGGGGTTCAAGGGGGGTCAGAATTATATAGGTGTGTTTTCGTGATGAGTAAGAAGCAAGCTGACACAACAAAGAAAGGCACTATATATTTCTTTTCAATTTAGCTTTAAAAAAGTCCATATATAAGCAGTGGAACTCTTAAAATTTAATGTTGAAATTTTTACGAAATGCATTAAATTGTACAGAAAGTACACAACAACCTCTTTATAACACTATCAATGGCGTCCAAAACAGAAACCGTGTTATATCCAAACAAAAATGTATAGATTATATAGAAAAATGACCTAGTCTATACATTTTTAGGACCTATCTTGAAACCGTGTTATATCCAAACCGTGTTATATTAAAGCCGTGTTATAACGAGGTTGTAGTGTAACATTGAAAACTGGTAGTCCAGTTACATTTTCAAATGCATTAGAATATCCTATAGGCATCAAAGAATATTTAAACTCAATTCCCGCAAAAAAGGTCTACATGTGTAAGTCTAACAAATACTTTGTTGCAACTTCCTAAAATATAGCATGTGGCATTACAACTTGACATATTTATCCTCTGCCCCGTCTTCTGCCGCGATTCCGAACTTCCGTCTCACACGTGACGAAGTCACCTGACTGGTTCTCCCATAGTCTCCCACAACCAGGAACACAATAATTAGCTCTAAAATAACAAAAAAACAAATCAAAGTATTGATACGCCTGCAGGCTACTACCAGTGGATGAACAACAACAACAACCACTCGGATGGTTCCGGTGAACTTCGGATGGCTACGGATGTCTACGTCAGACGAACTACGTCATCTGCATGATTTTTCCCTGTCCATCAGCGTGGCTCGCTCTCTTTGCCTTTGGACTCCAAACTAGACGGACGTGCTTCACCACAGCCACCTCTCAGAGTGGTAAGTCCCATTTACATCAAATGGCGACGAGGATAAAAAATGGTTAGCCGTTGTTAATTGTGCGTATTTGTTCTTCTTCTTCGATTGTTTTTGTTTATTTGTTTTAGTCCCATTTTCGGGCTTTGCTGATTGAATTTTCAGCGAGGTGCGGAAGTGAGAATTTGTGAAATTATGCGTCGGAATGTAACATAAACTGTCTGTTGTTTCTAAAATTCTGTTTCTATATTTTTTTGTAATACCGCGTGCAATTATTTTGATACAGTTCTTGAATTTTGGTTATTTAGAAAATAATATTTCGTTGAAATAAATTTTGGCTAGTCCGTGATTTGCACGTGTCCCCAAAAGTCGGCCATTTGCAATTTCATCACAAATTGGCGCAACAATGAAATCTTGAAGGTAAATTTGACAAAATTAACTATTTTTTTGTTTTTTTTTTTAGGTTTCAGGGAATTTATAGTAAGGGAGAAGTACGGCGCATGGCTTTCGCGGGTTCTAGGGACTAATTGTGTAATTTTGCGTGGTGAATTGCTTTCGGGGATTTCTGCAAAGAAATTCCTGGTAGAAAGTTCAACATGTCGAAATAAATTTTTTGTGTTCTTTTTTGTTTGTCTTGTTTATTCTCGTCGTACCCCCACGTCCACCATGCCATATTAAATGCCCACAATACCAATATTTCTTGTTGCTTTCTTAAAATGAAAGTCCTGTATTTTTTGTTTGTGTGAATTGTGGTTTTGTGTCCCTGTCAACACTATATGGGTTTTTGTGGTCATGAAATGCCAACATTTCTTATCATTTTCTTAAAATGACAACCCTGTATTTTTTCTTTGTGTGAATTGTGGTTTTGTGTCCCCGTCAACACTACATAGGTTATTATGGAGAGTTTATTAACATTTTTGTGATTTTTCTCCAGTATTGAGATATATTTTGATTTCTATGTTGAATTGTATTTTCTTACATTTTTGCAACAATGTCGGTTAACGTGTATACTTGCACACAGGCAGACCTAGAGTCTTTACACAAGATAGGGTCACAATCAGCAGTCAAAATCATTGCTTTAAGGAATGAGGTACTAGCTGGACAAAGGCCCCATATTACCATTGAGGATTTGGTAGCAATCCGCCTTTCACAACAGGAATGGCAGGATTTTATTGATAGCGGATCATTTTCTATTGACCCGATAGATATCACAATTAATCCAACAAATACCACGGTTGGACAAGAGCTGCCAAGTGCTGTGTCTACAACAATCACAGCCACAAAAGAAAAAGAATGCTTTGAGTCAAAAATGGCCAATGCAATTTCTATTTTGGGAACAAGTATGGATAAATTGGATTCAAATTTCCAAAATTTTGCTTCAGCCATTACACAGCAAGTCAAAGGGTTGACTGAATCCGTTTTATCTATTCGAGATCAAAACGAAGGAATGAAATACCATATAGACTGCATTGAAAAAGATAAATTGGATATCAAAAAAAGACTTTCCAGTCATGATATCTTTTTGCAAGATATCAATAAAATTCTGCCTCCTCCTTCAACCCCAGTATCGTCCATGTTACCATCTTTTACGGGGTATTTTCCTATTTCACCACCACCTGGAATACCAAGGCAGCCCATTTTTCCTGATACATCAGTATTAACCAATGTGGTAACAATGAATGATGTTAAACCGAATATGCAGCAGTCTGTTATAGATGCTGTTTCAAAAATCATTCCTTCATCCGCAGTTTATAACAAGGGTGGTGGGAATGTAGCTGTGGTTACGACTACCACCAATGTTTGTCAGGAACCGGTCCCTACTTCTATGAAACAAAAGGTTTCAACAACTTCCTTTTCAAAGAGTGTATCGGCAAATGCCGATAATGAGGAAGTTTGCATACGAGGGCGGTCTCGTCACAGAAAGAATCGTTATACAGGGTCTGATACTAGTTTAAGCCCATCACCAGCCCCACCAAAAATGGAACGATTTTCTGGCGATCCTTCTAAATTGTCTTGGAATGCTTTTATTGCAAAATTTTCTAGAACTGCTATTCGCCGTGATTGGTCAGAAGACAAAAAGCTGGATAGATTATTTGATTGTCTTACTGACAAAGCATTAGAATATGCCAATCGTTCTGTCAATAGGGATGACTATAATGAACTTAAAAAAGAATTGGCCTTAAGATTTGACATGAGAGATGCACCAGTAGCTGCACGACAGCAGTTACATGTTATTAAACAAAGTGAGGAGGAAACTTTGGAAGACTTCTTGCAAAGAGTACTCACCATCACTATGGATGGTTATCAAAAAACAGACACTGATACAGTGCAACAAATTGCCACAGAGTCATTCCTTCGTGGCTGCAAATATAAGGAAGCGGCCATGGTGGTAATGAACGAGTCAGTTAGCACTATACAGGATGCATGTCGTAGGGTCAAAACTATTATGGCTAACAAGAAAGCCATAGGAGGGGGAAGAGTGTCATTTCAGGAAAGAATTTTTACCATTGATGAAGAGACACGAGTCTCTAATATTGAAAAGACATTAAAGGAGGTAGTAAAAACTCTTCATAGTACAACAGGATCTCCATCTCGGTATGGGTCCCCGACTCAAGGTCAAAACAGCTTTAGACAAAGATCCCCAGATTATTACCGAGGTAATTCACCCCGCCAGTTTTACAGGGGTCAGTCACCCACTAGACCAGGTGCCCCTCATGGGGGTCAGTCTCCAATCATACAGGGTACAGGTATGAGATATCCCAATAACCCCCCTTATAGAGACCAGTCACCCACAAGACAAAGAACATGGGATAATTTTCCTTATGTTCCTTTCAATAACCCCCCTTATAGAGACCAGTCACCAACAAGACCAAGAACAGGGGATAGTTATCCTTATGTTCCCGTCAATCCAAACACAGATAATCCCTATAGGGGCCGGTCTCCTGTCAGGCGAGAAATGGGTGGTGGCTATCCCTATAGGGGTAGTTACCAACAGAGAAGTCCTAATAGGGATGGAAGGGATAGAGCAACAGAATGGTATGGATGGCCTGCGCAAATGCGGGGATATCCATACATGCTAGATTACCCCCCATCTAAAGCAAATTATCCATCAGAGGGTTTTTCGCCTACTCCACCCTGGGTTGGAGATGGATCTCTAAAACAGGGTGACACATTTGCGTCAAAATCACAACCGCCGATATCACAGTATCGCAACCGTAGTCCTGACACAAAAGTTCGGAATACGTCGGGTCCGCTTGAGGCAACTCAAGATTTAAATGCCAGCGGACTGGGTGTACCGGCGACGAACACCTAGTCCGATCTGATCTGAGTCGCTCTGGCGAAGTGCCTTGTGAAGTGCTAGAGGTGTCCCTCCCTAGTCATAGAAATTTAACAGCGTCAGTCAAGCTTTTAATGAATGGTAAGTCAACAAATGCTGTTTTAGATTCTGCTGCTATGGTGACCCTGGTTCGTGATGATTTTTTAAAGTCTGTTTACAATCCAAAGGAATTGGGACCTGTTTGTGTTCTTAAGGGAATAGGGGCTGATCCTGTGCATGGGCGCATGGTATACAATGTGCCCATTACCATAGGGACACAAACATTCTTGCACACAGTTTGTGCAGCTCCTGTGAAAGATATTTGTCTTTTGGGTTTAGATTTTATGGTAGCAACTGGATGTGTTATGGATCTTGGTAATGAGCTTTTGAAAGTAGGTCAGGAGCTGGTTCCCATTAGTGTCGCCATGGCGGAGGAGCAACAATTTTCAAAAGTCACTGTAATACGACGTACAGTCATTCAGCCGAATTCGGTTGGTTTTGTGAAAGCTCAACTTGATAATCCTATTGAAGGATCTTATATGGTTGAGAGTTGTCCAACTAAGCATACTCTTGCCTCCAGAGTATACGGCGAAGGGAATTATGTAACTTTAAGGGTTGTCAATGATTCTGATCAATTTGTTACTTTCAAAAAGGGAAATAAGATTGGTCATGCAGAACCAGCAGACAAAATAGCAAATCATGATTCTACTCAAGAAGCCACAATATTTCAAACTACCCAAACAAGTGGGGTTGCAGAGCAAGATGACACTGAATGTGAGGGTATTCCTACTCATCTTAAGCAAATGTATTTGGATAACATCACTGATCTTTCGGACCATCAAAAATGTGAATTTAAACATTTGCTATCAGAATTTCCAGACATTTTTTCAAAAGATGACTTTGACCTTGGGTGTTTAAATATTGGAGTCGAACATAAAATTAAGACTCATGATGAAATACCAGTTGTTGAAAAATTTCGAAGAACCCCTCTTCAGTTTCAAAAACAGGAACAAGAATACATTGAAAAGCTTCTTAAACAAAAAGTAATAGAACCATCAGTGTCAGAATGGTCGGCAGCCCCAGTCCTTGTCAGAAAAAAAAACAGGAGAGCTTCGGTATTGCATTGACTACCGAGCTCTCAATGCAAAAACATACAAAGATAATTATTGTCTCCCACTGATTGAGGACTGTCTGGATTCCCTTCATGGTAAGCATCTCTTCTGTCTTCTCGACCTTTGCAGTGGATATTATCAAATTCCCCTGGAAAGGATTTCGAAACCCAAAACTTCATTTGGGACACGATTTGGGAGCTTCCAATGGTCCAGACTCCCAATGGGGCTCTGCACGGCCCCTGCCACGTTCCAAAGGGCCATGCAATTGGTCCTGAGAGGGCTAACTTGGCAGGAAGTGATCGTTTATTTAGATGATGTTATAGTTCTGGGCACTGATTTTGAGGATGCATTGTCAGCATTAAGGAAAGTTTTTTTACGTTTCCGGGAACATAACTTGAAATTAAAACCAAGGAAATGCCACTTCTTCAGAGAACAGGTGGAGTTTCTGGGCAAGCTTGTAAGCGGAAACGGTGTCTCAATATCCCCAGATAAGTTAGAGGCTGTGAAAAAGTGGCCTGTTCCTTTGAATGCCAAGGAGCTTCAGTCATTCCTTGGATTCATGAATTACCATAGAAGCCATATTAGAAATTTTGCACAGGTCTCTGCTGACCTATATGACATAACCAGTGTAGAAAAATTTACTTGGAAAAGCAAACACCAGGTCGCTTTTGAAAAATTAAAAGAATTAGCTATAACAGCCCCCATGCTCTCACATCCATCACCTGATGGAGAATTCATTTTAGACACAGATGCCAGCCATACTCAAATAGGTGCAGCACTTTACCAGATTCAAGATGGTGTGGAGAAGCCCATTTGCTTTGCCAGTCATGTTTTATTAAAGCAGCATAGAAACTACTGCACAACGCGTAAAGAACTTTTGGCAGTAGTGAAGTTCTGTCGCCAGTTTCGGCATTACTTGCTGGGACGCCCTTTCATTATCAGAACTGATCACAATTCCCTTGTTTGGCTTACCCGTTTCAAGCATCTGGAAGGGCAGTTAGCACGGTTTATCGAGGAACTGTCCCAATATGATTTTAAAATTTACCATAGGAAAGGCACAGAACACTGTAACGCGGATGCTCTGAGTCGAATAAGAGACCCCTTAGAGGCTTGCGACTGCTACAGAGCCGGTCAGAATTTAAGTGATCTCCCCTGTGGAGGTTGCAATTACTGTACGCGGGCACATAAGCAATGGGCTCGGTTTAACACTGATGTAGATGATGTAGTCCCTCTAGCAGTGCGTAGTGTTCAACCAATAAATCCTGTTTCAGTTTTGACGGGGATCCGGACGGTCTCAAATTGGATGGAAAGTCTGTCTGCACCTGAACTCAGGGAAGCACAGGTTGAGGACCCAAACATTGGCATTATCATTAATTGGCTTGAGCATTCCTATGAGCCCACCACTCGGGTATTACAACTTTGTAGCCCAGAAACAAGAGCTCTCTGGCTAATTAAAGATCATTTGGTATTTAAGGGACATGTTTTGTACTATTCCTGGGCAAACAGGGACGATCGTAGTGATTGCCTTGTTGTCCCTGCGAAATTTCGACAAAAAGTTTTATATCTTTGTCATGATTTGAAAAGTTCTGGACATTTAGGTCAAACCAAAACATTGGATAGACTTAAACAACAGTTTTACTGGCATGGTATGTCCAGAGACTGTAACATATATGTGCAGCAGTGTGGTAGTTGTAATAAGAACAAAAGAGGAAATCGGACACCTAGGAGTGCTCAAGAAATGTATCATGCCGGATATCCTATGGAACGAGTCCATCTGGATATTTTAGGACCTATTAATCCCAAAAGTAGGTCAGGTTCAGTGTATGTGCTGGTCATGGTGGACCAGTTCACAAAATGGGTCGAATTGGCAGCACTACCTGCTCAGAATGCAGAATTAACAGCCATTGCTTTTTTAAAACATTTTGTAGTTACATTTGGCTGTCCTTTAGAAATACACACCGATCAAGGTAGAAATTTCGAGAGTGACCTCTTTCAGTCATTCTGTAAATTGCTGGAAATAACAAAAACTAGGACTACCCCATATCACCCCTCTGGGAACGGCCAGGTAGAGGTTTTTAACCGTACTGTCCTTCAGATGATTCGGACTTATATCTCCCGTGGGTTCAAGGACTGGGACGAGCATCTTCCCCTTATTGCCATGGCCCTACACTCAATGAAAAACAAATCAACTGGTTTTTCCGCCAATATGCTTATGCTGGGGAGAGAAATTATTCAGCCCATTGATCTTATCCTTGGCCTATCTAGCGCCACTCCCCGGAACCCTCCATCTTGGGTTGATAATCTTACTCGTAATCTTGCCAATGTACATAAGCTGGCCAGGGAGAAGATTGGCAACACTCAACTGCGCCAGAAAAGAGATTACGACCTAAGGGTGTTTGAGAAATCCTATAAAGAAGGCGATGTTGTCTATCTAAGAGACTCATCTTCCCAAATAGGTATAAGTTCAAAGTTGCGACCCCCGTGGAAAGGACCATATTTAGTAGTCCGTGCTCGTCCACCAGTCTACGCACTCCAAGGGAGACGAAAAGTGCAATTTGTACACCATGACCGCATTAAAGTATGTCGTGACTCTGTTTTCCCACTTTGGTTGCAAAGACAGAGACATGAACTTCTTAACACTTTACCCATGACTGCTGGGGAAAACGAAAATGAGGACCCCGAGGAATCCAGTCAGGACAGGTTTCCAGGTGGCGGATTGTTTGATCCTGATCAGACTCTACCGTACATGTGGGGAGATTGTTCTGACATGCCTCTACCATACCTGTTTGGGGAGGACTCTCAGACCTTTGATTCTGGTGCTGAGGGATCTATCGGGGACATTGATAGCACTTCGCAGATGCCGACAGGCGACTCGGATTCTGGCTCCGATGACGATACAATTTTGGAGCCAAGAACAACAAGGGCTGGTAGAAAGATCCAACTTCCAGCACGTTTCAGGGACTGACCTAGGGGTATGTACTGTACAAACGTGTATGTGACATCTGACTTCATTGCAGACATTTCAGCTCCTTGTAGTTTGATGTTGCTTTGAATTCAGGTGACACCTGTATTGTGTTATTGACATCTGTTTGGATTCTGGTCATTTCAGCTCATTGAAGTTTGATGATCAGTTTGCAATCAGATGGCATATTATGTGTGTGTGATGTTTTAGCCGTGACGTTTGATTGCGGGGTAGTCATTTCAGCTCTTTGAAGTTTGGTGACATCTTGGATTCAGGCGACACAATGTGTAAATTGTGAGTCGGACATATTTGGGTGTCTTTGCGTTTTTTTCATATTGGTCATTTTAGCCTTTTGCAGTTTGGTGACCGGTGTGGAATCATTGATGTTTATTCTTTTTCTTTCATGATGTCTGGTCTCATGGCATTTCAGCTCTTTGAAGTTTGGTGATGTCATGTGATCAGGTAGCATGATATTGTAAATGTTGAATGTTTTTTATGTTGTCGTCTGTTTTGGTGGTTGTCATTCTAGTCTTATGAAGTTTAATGACGCCATTAATTCAGTCGATATGTTTGTCTTAATAACAATGGCATTTGCATGTCGTTTGGGCTCGTGGTGATCATTTCATCTCTTTGAAGTTTGATGGTGATTACGAGTTCGGATGGCAAAATTTTTAACCTTGGCGTCATGATGACGTCTGTGTTGTGGTCGTCATTTCAGCTCTTTTGTAGTTTGGTGACACCATAGATTCAGGCGTCATAGGTTGTCTTTGTGCTGAGGGCAACCAGTTTGCAACGTAACCCGTTTGCGATGGTCATTTTATCCCATTGGCATGGAATGATCATTATGAACGGGATTGATATAACTCCTGTTTGTTTTGAGCCAGTCATTCCAGACAAAAATTTGTGAACAGGATTAGTATGACTCCTGTCTGTTTTGGGCCAGCCATTTCAGACAATAATTTCATGGGTGGAAAGGTCCTAATTGTATTACACATGAACCATGAGAACATCTAGACAGTTCTGTTACTTTTATTACAGAACATGCCTCCCAAGACCAAGAGGGCCAGGATTCAGACCAATTGCCAAGTCTGTGGCAACCGATCTACCCATATTTTCAAACACATGAGGAGGGTTCATTTCCCATGGTACTTGAACCCTGCTACAGCATGTGTAGATTGCCATATTTCGGCAGGAATGGAGGGGGATCTCGAACAGGTCCATCCACAGCACCAGCTGTTCGCTGGGGAGGCTCAGCTCAGCGGCTGGTTCATGCTCATGAACGGATTATTTTTGTTCTTGAGTCAGCAACTGGGTCTGGGTTCCCCCATTGAGCTGCTGGGGTGTGCAGCGGTTCGAGAGCTCACTCCTGATACTGTCAGGTTCTCTGAGAGGGATTTATTTTTTCTCAGGGACTATGATTCGAGAGCCGGATTGGAACCAGTTTCATCTGCTATCTATTTAAGCATTCCCCCAACTAGACTTATTGCTTTAACACATCCAAAACTTTTTGTACTTCTAATCACCCAACTGAACCCTGATGTAATTTCCCAGCTCAAGTTTTATACCCGTTATGCATTGTATGATGGCTCCATTCCGCCTGAGGGTTATTCCATATTGAAGAGGGGGATTATTGATGCCCATTTTCATATGGATAAGCTCTCGGATTTTAGATGCATATCGCTGTCTGATCTGGAGGGCTCGAGACCAATACCAATTAGACTGCCGTTCGCGATAGCTAATTATGTCTACCCATCAAGATGGAATTTGATAGGTGATCGGGTCAGGATGGATCCTCGGCTGAAAATTACTCTGGGGGTTCATCCTCATCTGATCACTAATGATGATTGTGACACTCTGTACGGCCGGTTGGAGAGATTGTTACAGAAGCATCCTGAGGCGGTTGGTATCGGCGAGGTCGGCATTGATCACACTAGCAAATGCTATCATAACCGATGTCGGACAAGGCAGGCTTGTAGTGATGAGAAAATAATGGCTCAACGCCGATTCCTCTCCCTTGCTCTCCAACTTGCCAAGCGAGAAAATAAACCAGTAGTGCTGCATGTGCGGGATGAAGGTACTGGATTGGCTGCAGCTCAGGTCTTGAATCTACTTGAGAATCTAGACATGACAAACCACCCGATTCATCGCCATTGCTTTACTGGGGATGTTGCTGAGTATAGGACCTGGACCAATACCTTACCCAATTGTTATTTTAGTATAGCCCCAAAAAGTATTCGTGACCATAGAACCATGCATGCTCTCGGTACATTTGATAACCGGAATCGATTGCTGCTAGAAACTGATGCAGATTATTTTGCAGGTTTCCCCTTTCCCTGGTCTGTCAATAAGGTTGCAGAGGCAGCAGCACAGTCCTTAAATATGACCATGACTGATTTGATCAGAGGTTGTAACAGTAATGCAGCCAAGCTGTATCAGTTACCCTGGTAGAATATTTTTTCTCCCAAAATCCAGCTTCATTCAGTAACATGCAGTTCGAAAGTTATTATGACAATTTCGTAATTGTTGGGTTCTCGCGCATTTTCAGTGAAAGTAATTACCTTTAAATTCTTAGTGACTTTAGATACGTTTTCTCTGCTCGATATGGAGTGAAAATAGGGCTTCATGAAATTTGTAACTGCTGGTTCATGGTGATTCCTACAGTGACCAGCTCTTTGTAGTTTTCATATGTGGGATCACTTTGGGTCAGTGAAGTGCATTTTATTTCCCCTTTGTATGGATGGTTCATAGTGATTCCTACAGTGACCAGCTCTTTGTAGTTTTCATATGTGGGATCATTTTGGGTCAATGAAGTGCATTTGGGTTCTTAGGTTATTACCCTCGTCTCTTTCTGTTTACAGACACAGGAATTTATCAGTTGTAAGTGTTGCATGGTAGTCTAGTTGCGTTGTAACTGCTGGTTGCTTTACTCTTCGTTTATTTCTCTGGAATTACTACGGAATGGGTGTGCTAATAAGTAGCTTTATAGAGTGTATATATGAGCTTTATGGAACAATGAATAGAGGATACCCTCACTTCCATATACCTGTTGTAAAGTACATGCATTCTGGTAATTCTTGACCTTGACCTAAAGAGTTCCAGTATTTCTTGAAGAATCAACATTTTTTAGGATACTGTAGTTGTCATTGTATTCCTCGGTTCATTTAGGTTAATATTTTTCTAAAAATCCCACTATTTCCCTTGATTCTAAGGTCTCGGGTTCTCAGACCTTAATTTGGTGCCATCAGACAGCTGTATGCTAATTACCTTGTATGTGTATGTATGTTTGTTCACTTTCAAAATGTGTGCTTTATTTTTGCTTATGTAACCGTATATTTATATGGCAATCCTATCACATGCTGTAGCTATATCCATTGGGCAAAAGAGCTGTCTGCTTTGCAGATATATGTAAATAGGCTAGATATTGCTACTTGAAATAATGCTAAATTGAGTAATATGATATATAAGTCTAAATCTAAGGAATGTTATATTAATGACATTTTAAGTAAATTTAATTGCTGTCTGTAAATTTTGTTCTATTCCTATACTTAGGAGTTTTGATGGTCAATTAGCCCTGAATGGGTGAAATTATCTTAAAGGGCTGTAAATTTGTAACCAAAGACTTGCTAGTGGTTACTTTATTTTCATATGCTGATTTGTACTAGCAATATAAAATTATTTCAGGTGGCAACTGACAGCATGTAAATGCTGGTGTATATATACAATATGTATCCAGTTTAAGGAAAAAATGAATATTCAAATTAATGTGCATGTATGTGTGGGTATAAATAAGGAATTCTTTCTTTCGGATGCATAGATATTAGTGTAAGCCTCTCTACACATATTTAAATCCTAATTTCTAGTCGGGCACGTTCGGTTTTCAGTCTCATAAGGTCAATACAGTCCATACAGTCAACACTTTTGTCACAACTGCAAGTAAGGGTAACCTTGTTTGGGGGTCAATTTTCTTATAATGTCGATACAGTTTCTACAGTTAATACTTTGTCACAATTGCAAGTAAGGGAAACTTTATGCTTAGTGTTCAATTTAATATTAAGGTCAATACGATCAATACTCAGTCATAATTACAATTTAGGAAATCTTTACATTTTATATTCAGAGATTTAAGTCATAAAACAGTTTGTTGTAGATCTAGCAATGCTATTTTATGGAAGGGGGTGAGTGATACGCCTGCAGGCTACTACCAGTGGATGAACAACAACAACAACCACTCGGATGGTTCCGGTGAACTTCGGATGGCTACGGATGTCTACGTCAGACGAACTACGTCATCTGCATGATTTTTCCCTGTCCATCAGCGTGGCTCGCTCTCTTTGCCTTTGGACTCCAAACTAGACGGACGTGCTTCACCACAGCCACCTCTCAGAGTGGTAAGTCCCATTTACATCAGTATTGACAACACCATTGGGTCGATCACCGCTGACTAAAGGCTGAAAAAATGTTGTGAACCTCAACTCTGTTTTGTTTAGCCCTTAAATTCCTGTGCTTAGTAAACAATGTAGACCCTAATCAGATGCCACTTTTTGTGGCGTCTGATCTGGGTCTTCAGTGTTTGCCACTGACCCACCTTTGGTATGCTAGGCCTGTATGGGTTATATGCTTTCGGCATTGGAGTTATGGCCATCACAATGTTATATTGTCAGGGGAGCTAACTCAAATACCAGGGCACCCAGAGTTGTAATTCTTGTGTATGACACATCTGCTTAACCCCGTGTACATCTGTACCAAGTACCATTAATACATCTCAAAGAGTATTGAATATATGGTCATCAAAAGGTAGTGATTCGGTTTTATTGGAAGGGGAGATAACTAAAAAAACCATGGCACCTAGCGTTGTGGTTCCTGCGCATGACGTGCCGTCTCAACCTTGTGAACAATTGTGCCAGGTACCATCAATATATCTCCAAGGGTATTGAGTTATGGTCATCACAAGGCTGACACTCTATTATATTGGAAGGGAAGATAACTAAAAAAATGGCACCCCGAGTTGTGGGTTCTTGCACATGACACGCCGTCTCGGCCTTGTGAACGATTCTGCCAGCTACCATGAATATGTCTCAAAGGGTATTGGAGTTTTGTCCATCACAAGGTAGTCATTCTATTTTATTGGAAGGGGAGATAACTCAAAAACTATGACACCCAGTGTTGTGGTTCCTGGGCATGACACGCCGTCTCAACCTTGTTTCTTCAAAACATTTCAAACAGCTGGACTTTTCGCAATCAGACGCCGCATTTGACGACGTCTGATCTGGGCATGTACTGTTTCGCCAATTGCCCGTTTTTGGGACGATCGTATACCGCAATGATCAGGTGCTTAAAGTACAGAAATGTTTGTTCCACTGTTTGCAAATACAACAAACCTGACACCCCTTGAATTAGAAAATACATTGTCCAATGCTATTAAGAAGACTTTGCGCGCCTTTTAATCTCACGGCAACAAGAATTTCTTTTACCGATAAAATCGTAAGAAATTAAGAAATATTTCCATTTTTCCCGGCCTTGGCTTTTATACCCCTCGATTTCGGAAAAATAGTTATTACAAGGAAATAAAATAATGTAGAGCAATGAACCTTCGTGCAGTTATCAAATATGTTATTCATAATAATTTTAAACCAAACTGACTACAATATATATTTTCATTGTGACAAGAGACGAAATATAAACTCTTTGGATCGACATTTTTGGCTCGGCGGCTCGGCCCGGCGCGGCCTTGGCTTTTATACTCGACCATCTCCAATGATGTGTTAATACTTACACACATGTAAGCTCTGGATCTGAATCACAGCTCCATCTTCCACAGGGCCACATGAAACAGGGGTACCAACGTCCACCATCGGGACACGCCCCTGAAATAGAATAAGCCACACTGTTCGTTCGTTAGTTCGTTTAGGTTAAGGCTTTTTATGTCTGCCATGGTCAAGCGGACAGAACTCCATAGCTCCACAACAAGACATATGTTAAGTGCTTCTGGGCTGCAAATCGTGGCAGTTTGTCCAACAGGAGCAAATGGCGTTGAGCACCCGGTGCCCAACCAGAGAAAAATGAAGCACTGTCTGTTTTTTTTTTTTTTTTTTTTTTTTGGAATTTAAAAGGCTGATCGAAAACTGAGCCGAAAATATGTAGAAATCAGTGCCAATACGACTGCAAATCGTGATTTCTATACTTTGCTCAAGAGCGATAGTGCTCTTTCTTTTTGCCGCTCGATACTGGCCATTTGACTAAGGCTGCAAATGGAGCATGCCTATGCAGGTTTCCGTGCAGGAACACACACGGCTTAAAGGTCAGAGGAAGAAGACTGGTCGCAAGTCTTGCTTTCAACACTTACACAGTAGTCTTGTTTTATATCGCAGATTGTGTCCTGAGAGATATGGTACAACCTCTCTACAACACTACAACATTTAGGAAGATAAAAATCGGTTGTTGCAGGAAGGTGACCATTATGGGCAGGTTATTTTCACATACCAGTGCTTATGAAACTGAAAAAAATCCCCGTTTAGGCTCGCTAGTGGCGAAATCGGTCCCATATTCGCACCCATATTGGCCAACTCACAAACGACTTTTGGCGTTATCGGATACGAAGGATTTCTACAGTAAAGAGGTTGAACTACTACTACTTCTTCTTCTTCCTTATTTTCTTCTTCTTCTTCTTCTTCTTCTTCTTAGCATATTACAGCCCCACTGCTACTGTTCTTCATAATTCTCAAATCCCACAACATTGTTGCGTATGTGTTCACTATTTAATTTTGACCCCCTTGAACCCCACTTGTATACTGAAAAGCTGGGGTTTACAGGGGTAAACCTTATTTTTATTATTTCTGCTCTAAAATAGTGATTGTGGGTACTCGTTAGAACCGCCTCGATGAGGCGGTTCTAACAAGTATCTACTATCTATATTTTGAGCAGAAATAAAAAAAATAGCACAATTTTTCATCTTAAAATATTAGTTTTTTTTTCGGCGGTAAATTTGAATGTATTTGTATAGGCGTGTTTTCGTAATGTAAAATCGACTTGCGTTTAACCATGGACTATAACGATTAAATTATTATCAAAACATGTTACCTCTTGAACGACCTCTGCCACGAACTCTTGCGTCTGTAACTACGCCTGAAATTAAAGATAAAAGCCTATGAAAGTTTTGTTTTCACTCATATAAGTAGTGTTGATCGTATTTCATTGCCGGGTGCGATTTGAGACGGAAGATGCTTTTCAGAAGCAGAAGCTTGTACAGTAAAATTCCTGTATAAAGACCACCTTTGAGACTTTTCAAAAGTGGTCTTTAAGTGGTCTTTGGAGGAATTAAAACAGTGATGGCTGCCCGATGAACGTTGCAATCCATCATTTTGCATAAAAAGTCTTCTCGACATGGACAGATCTATCTATATAGCAGATATTCAATTTTGTCTATTTAAGCGAGATAAAATTGGATAGTTGTTGTCTATCTGTCCAAACCGATGCAGATTTTTAAAATACAGAATGCAATGTTCATGGGGATAGCCATTACTACTGCCTCCATTTGGGCGGGCTTCCTTCGATTTTCCCACTTCCGTTTTTTTTTTTCGGCGTGTTTAATTTGTTTTCGTTCTTCAATCTTCTGCATCTCTTCTGTCACGTGGTTTGGCGTCGTCTGTCAAGTTAACTTCTGCTTCCGAAAAGTTCTAAATCGCAACGGCACACGTTTACGGTTGACAATATGGTAGCTATAGAGAGCTGTTTTTTTTTTTTTTTTTTTTGGTTTTACGGCCCTTTCAAGATTATTTCACTCATATCGAGCCGATCGTTAATCAGAGTTGGACGAAAACCGGAGTACCCGGAGAAAAAACCGACTGAATTTCCGTTGCAGAACTTGGCGTCTCACATGTGGCCCGAGCCAGGCTCGAACCCACAGCGGTGAGAGACCTAAATAAGAGTCAGCGCTCTTTTCCACTAGGCCACGGAGGCCCATATATAGCTAATATTGATTGAATAGAATGAACTTAGAAATGTGGAACCATTCCTGTCTGCACATTTACTGCCTTCGAATTGAATCGAAAAATGTCGTTGTATCGACAATGACGTCAGGCGTAAAATTTGTTACGCATGCGAACATATTCTGATAAAATGCCTATTTTGATGCAAGCCGTGATATGAAAAGGGTTCTTGTACAGATATATTAGACAATCGGCAAGGAACTCTCCAGTAAAACAAACCTTTCCCGCCATTTTTCTTATTTGGTGTAGGTGTATACTTCGGTTCTTATCGCTAAAATTTCATCGTTAAACAGATTTTGAAGTAAAATGTGGCTTTTTTTTTTTTTTTTTTTTTTTATCGATAATCATCAGAAATTCTTCGTCTCTGATACCGCATGGTCCAGGTCTGTTCGTGTCTCTGCAACTTCTCCTACAGTATTTGATGCGGATTTTGAAACTTAGAACACAGTTCAGACACTGAACGTGTGTATAAAAGAAATGTTTAACTACAGAATTATGATCCAGCACATTATCGCAGGATAAATAGTACTTTTTGTTTGTCCGCAACTCCTGTAGTATTTGACGCCGGACATTAAAACCTGCAACACATTGTAGACATGCATTTAAGATGTGCATACAGGAACCAGAATTTTTTATCCAGCCCCCTATTGCAGAATTATGTCCTCTGGAACGATGTATACATTTTGGCCAGGTGTTTCTTGGAGAATATTCAGTTTCTAGAATGCGTACATGGCTACTGCATATGGCAAACAAATTACTCATCTAGTGAGGCATATGGTAGGGACACTCATCACCTTGAATTCCTTGTGAACATTCGGTAAGCCTTCACATAGCATCAGCTCCGAAAGTGACGGACCTAAGCGGAAGTGACGTCACACCGACTGTCCTTGTTGGTGAATATTCATTACGATAACACACCCGTGTTGCATAGTGTATTTTTCACATCTCCAAAATGGCTACTTTTCCGATGAAAATTTGTGATATTTTTCTTAATTATACTCCAAACATAGGTTGTGGGTGCTAGATAGAACCGCCTCATTGAGGCGGTACAAACGAGTACCCACAACCTATGTTTGGCTTTTATATAGTAAAACTGGGGTTTGCAGTGGTAAACCTGATTTTTCATATTTCTGCTCTAAAATATAGATCGCGGGTACTCGTTAGAACCGCCTCAATGAGGCGGTTCTAACGAGTACCCACAACCTCATTGAGACTGTTCTCATGAGTACCCACAATCTATATTTTGAGCAGAAATAAAAATAAAATTACAATTTTTCATCTTAAAATTTTCATTTTTTCGGCGATTAAGGTTACAATGTATTTGTATAGGCGTGTTTTCGTAATGTGACAAAATTTAGAATTCGTAGTTGTACGAACTTCTTAAGTCATTTTATAGTAGTGAACTCTTCCATTGCTATATATAGGACAGGTCCATTCGGACAAGTCCATTTGTCATATAAGCCTTAGGGTGTCAGGCCTATTTTTTCGTTTTATTCTTTTTTGACGAAAAATTCTGATCTGGGTCTGCACTGTTGCATTATGATAACACACCCGTGCGTCATAGTGCATTTTTTTACATCTCCAAGACGGTCAATATTTTAAAGAAAATTTGTGATATTATTCTTATATATAAACAAAACATAGGTTGTGGGTACTCGTTAGAACCGCTTCATTGAGGTGGTTCTAACGAGTACCCACAACCTATGTCTAGGAGCAGGAATAAGGAAAATAATCCGAGCTGAAAAGATAATCGATTATCAGTCATGCCATTGCGATCGATATTCGATTAGTAATCGCTATGGTTTTTGTCATAATTTTACCTGTCTGGCTTTCTGTCTGAGCATGACTCTTACCATATGTTGCCCATTACCATATGTATATTTGAACAGACAGGCCTGAGCAAACAGTGTAGACCGAGATGAGACGCCGCAAAATGCGGCGTCTCATCAGGGTCTGCACTGTTTGCCAATCATCCCTCTATTTTAGGCATAACTTTGGGTAGTAAATTGTACCTATGAAGTAATCGATTAAAAGCAAATCAGAAATGATAATCATTTTTGTGGAATTTATCGATTGATTAATCGATTATACGATTAATCGTGTCAGCCTTAGTGTAAGGGGGGGGGGGGGGGTTATTACACGGACTTGTTAGCGTGATGAGTTTGCCAAGGTATCCCTTTAGGGGTTTCCCGCATGCAATTTGTTAACTGATTCGTACGTAGACCTAATTGTAGCCAGTTTTTGCAATTCTTGAGCAATCGGAGAACTCGTCGTCTAAATTTTGGACAACAACTACCGATTAAAAAAAATCGTGAACAATTCGTATCAAATTCGTGGCGGAATCTTAGGCATCGTAACTGAATCGTAATTGAGTCGCAGTCATTCGTAGGTATTCTATACTCTTTCCGGGAATCGGGAATTTGTATCGGAATCTGCCACGAATACATGCCATTATGAAAACATACCTATACAAATACATTGTAAGCTTTATCGCCGAAAATAAAAATAAAATTTTAAGATGAAAAATTGTGATATTTTTCTTATTTCTGGTCAAAATATAGATTGTGGGTACTCGATAGAACCGCCTCATCGAGGCGGTTCTTAAGAGTACCCACAAGCTTTATTTTAGAACAGAAATAAGAAAATAAGGTTTATCCTTGTAAACCCCAATTTTACTATATAAAAGTGGGATACGAGGGGGGTCAAAATTATATAGGCGTGTTTTCGTGATGTTCTCTGTTTAAAAGATTTAAATCTCCAAAATGGCTACTTTTCCGACGAAAATCTGTGATATTTTTCTTATTTATAGTGCAAACATAGGTTGTGGGTACTCGTTAGAACCGCCTCATTTAGGCGGTTCTAACGAGTACCCACAATCTATGTCTTGGAGCAGAAATAAGAAAAATATTGTTTACCCCTGTAAACCCCAGTTTTCTCTATATAAAGTGGGGTGTAAGGGGGTGTTCATTTCACGGACTTGTTCACGTGATGAACAGCCATTTTTTATGCCTAATACAAAATATACATCTACAAACTCTCGACCACGACCGACCACTGCCTATCCTATAATCTCCCCAGGAACCTTCGGCTCTGGTGAGCTAAAACAAAAAAAAAACAAAAAAAGCTTGCCTCGTCGTTAGCAAACTTTTTGGATTAATCTTCAATATGTCTTCTATAAAGTGTAGAAAAGCTGTCTACTTAACTTCTCCCACAATTTTCAAGCATTCCATTTGATATGAAGTTACAAGCCTATTGAAGTTGCACATGTACCTTTTTAGAGATGAAAAAGTACATTTTTTGACAAAATTACAGCATTTGTAACTTTGGCAGTTCAGACATTATACTTCAGTCGACCGCAGTGTCAATTAGAATATCGCCAAAGACAGTTAACTGTATAAAACACATTTTGGAAATTACTCTAGACATTCACATTTAATATATGCTAAGCATAGACCTAGCTTTTTGTAAAAGCTATACTTGTAATATAAATATGATAGAGAAACGCCTTTTTATTTTCGCTCAAAATAGACTATGTGTATATACTCTCGTTTGAACCACCTCAATGGGGTGGTTCTAATGAGCATCAGTGATTTGTGTTCAGCAAAAGTACATGTTTAAGAAAACATATAGCAGAGACAATTCTTCATGACACAAAAAAAAATAAATACCACCCCCTCCCTAACAAAAACACAAACAAACAAAAAACAACAAAAAAAAAAAAAAAAAAAAACACAAAACAACAACAACAACAACAACAACAAAAATCATTTTGGAGACTTGAAAGAAAGCATTATACAAATAGGTCTGTTCTTAATGACGGGCTGACAACAAATAATATAAAATTATTCTAACCTGCAAACACCACCACCACCAACAATACCAAAACAGACTTCATATTCCAGAGAAATAAAACCAGGGTTCTACGTTCTTATCTTTTTGTAACATCTGTTTACCCCGGAACTAAAAGATCCTGAATGTTCCAGAGCTGTAGACGAGGCTGACGGAGATTGTTTTTCTTATTTCTTCCTTAAAACATATATTGAGAGTACTTGTTAGAATCGCCTTGAAGAGGCGATTCTAACAAGTACTCTCAATATATGTTTCTAGGAAGAAGTACGGAGCCATAGTTCTTAATCAGCTTTACATTAACTTATCTGGAACTCAAGAGTCGGTGGCCGGTGTAAAGCAACCTATCCAATATTTGCGTATAATATACCTCAAATTTCCGTTTTCATGGACACTGGTTGACAGAAATAACAGCGACCCAAGAAGCTGAAAATTGTGTCAACACTGAAGACTAAATAGAAGACGCTGAACATTTCTTTATTTCTGCTCAGTTAATGCCTTGGGATGATTTGTAGTGCTGGCTCGGAATAACTATAACACGAATTAATAACTGTGCCAAAACATTATTTTTTATGTTCTTCTACATCAACAAATTACACGAATATTAGCACATTTTCCATATTTTATAGACGCTCCAGGCTTCTGAAAGCTGTAATTACCGGTAATCATTTATATGTAATATCTACAAATACTAATGTAGTGAAGAGTTTGTAATTATCTCAACTGAACAGCTTCATAAGGGGTTCGAGCCTCGCAAGGGTCACATGTAATACGCCAAGTTCTGCAACGGAGGGTCGTGTGTTTTGTTTTTGTCGGGTACTCCGGTTTTCGTCCACCTCTCATTAACGATCGGCTCGAAATAAGTGAAACTAGAGCAAGTCGATGGCGCGCCATCGCATATCCACGGGGGTAGCAAACTTCATAATCGGAGCCAGTAGCTCCGATAAGCAAATGTAATGTGCGTCTTCCGGAGCACGTGCGGCTCTGAATATATCGGCCTGAAATGACAAACAATTAAGGAAGGTTTATCATACAGCGTACAAATTTGTTTTTGTGAGGTAATTTTTTAACCCATTCAGTACCAGAAACCCCTAAAGGGGTACCTTGGCAAACAGTGTAGCCCCAGATCAGACGCCGCAGAACGCGGCGTCTCATAAGGGCCTACAGTGTTTGCAAAGCGTTAAGTCATTTCCCGAATAAATTATGAAGAAAACACAACCTGACACCCCTAAATTTCGAAATGGACTCCTGCCATATACAAGGTGGATTCCATTTGGTACAAAAAGGGTTAAAGTAGCAGAATGTCATGCTGTTTTCCAGT
Organism: Lucinisca nassula; assembly: GCA_963580285.1. Taxonomy (NCBI): domain Eukaryota; kingdom Metazoa; phylum Mollusca; class Bivalvia; order Lucinida; family Lucinidae; genus Lucinisca; species Lucinisca nassula. Next base: position 51,572,811 of record OY757023.1, on the reverse strand, counting down.
CTTTTAACTGGTTTCTTACCCAATTGAATGCTGGTAGATGTGTTCGATTTTGACTGAATTACTTGTAGCTTGAGAAGACCGGTAGTCAATCAACAGATCGTCGAAGGAACATCGTCGCTGATTGCAGTTGATTTTTCTCTATCGAATCGGTATATACCTGAAATGTTTTACATTATTTACGTGTGAACTGGTTGTCTGATCTGTCTCAGTTCCCGAAAAATAAAATCTGATAATACTATACCGTAAATGGTAGATAATTAAAGAATGGCTCCGATGGTGTAGGTTGGCTCTGTATATATCGGGTTGGCTCTGATGTCGGAGGGCGTTTGTTCGAAAACTTTTGATTGCCAAAAAGGGTAACGCTTTTCATGTCTTGAAGCTATTCTTCTGATTTCACAAACTCAGCAATGCGAAACATTTCTTTATATTAATACAATGTTTTGAGAGGGTGACACTTTAGCTGTTACAGCCATTTAGATAAGCGGCCCACCATAAAACATTCAATATTTTATAAATATAATATGCAATTATGTACAAACTACATTACTCTATCAGGATGTTATTTTTAAAAAATAAAATAAAACTAATATGCCGACGTTTTGGTTAAGGTTTAACTAGAAAATCAGCGACTAATGTCATCAAATTTCTTCGTATTTCGTGTTTAAAATTGATGTTTCGTAATTTAGTTTGATGAAGTCAAAATGATAGCTTCAAGGCATAAAAGGCGTTCCAAGAGTTTGCGAACACACGCCCTCAGACTACAGAGCCGACCTATATTCAGAGCCGCCCTACACCATCGGAACCATTCTGTAATCATTGTCGTTATATTGTTGTGTTTCTTCAATTAAGGAACTGAGACAGATCAGACAACCAGTTCACACATAAATAATGCAAAACATTTCAAGAACATACGAGTTTGTTGGAAAAAATCAGCCGGATTTAGCGTCGATGTTTAATTGACGATCTGTTGATTGACTACCGGTCACCTCACGCCACAAGTGATTCAGACAAGATCTTATACATATGGGTAAGAAAGCAGTTAAAAGACAAGAGAACAGCATGGCATTCTCCTATTTTAGAAAATTTACCTCACAAAAACAAATTTGTACTGTGAATGATAAACCTTCCTTAGCTGTTCTTTATTTCAGCCGATATATTCAGAGCCGCGCATGCTCAGGAAGACGCACATAATATTTGTTTATCGGCGCCACTGGCTCCGATTATGAAGTTAACTACCCGTGATATCCCCGCGCTGTGAAAATCATGTCACAACAACACTTCTTTTTGACCTCTGGTGACCCTAAGACATGCCCACGGGGCAATTTTTTCACCACTGTATTCCACACTTCATTACCTTCGATTTTGTGAGTTTTCAGATCCATTCCCTGGTACAAACGGAGTCAAGCAAGGCTGTGTGTTAGCCCCAGCACTGTTCAGCATGATGTTTTCTGCCATGCTCACAGATGCTTTCCAGGATGGTGACAATGGCATACCTATTAGGTATCGCTTTGATGGGAAGCCGTTCAATCTCAGAAGGTTGCAAGCCAAATCCAAGGTGCATACAGAGGTGCTAGATGAGTTCCTCTTTGTTGATTACATGGCAAAAGGTGCTCCTACAGAAGAGAAGATGCAAAAAGGTATAAATCAAGTATTCGACTCCTGTGATAGCTATGATCTCACAATCAGCATCAAAAAGACTGCAGTAGTCTATCAGCCAGCACCTGGTAAGCCTTACAAAGAGCCCACCATCACAGTGAAAGGTCAAAGATTGCAAGTGGTAGACAAGTTCACCTACCTTGGGAGCACACTGTCAAGAGCCGTGCACATTGATGATGAAGTCAACGCTAGAATTGCCAAAGCTAGTGCAGCATTTTGCCGAATACGTGGTAGTGTCTGGGATTGGACTGAAGTGGAATCAGACTTGACACAAAACTGAAATCTGCAGAGCAGTGGTACTGCCAACACTATTGTATGCATGTGAAACATGGACAGTTTACCAACGGCACGCCAAAAGACTGAATCACTTCCATACTAGCTGTCTTAGAAAACTCTTAAAGATTAAGTGGCAAGACAGCATTGCAGACACGGTGGTCCTAAACAGGGCAGGGATGCAAAGTGTACATACTCTTGTGAAATTAGCACAGTTAAGATGGACAGTCCATGTTATCAGAATGCCTGAGGAACGTTTGCCAACGAAAATTCTGTATGGAGAACTAGAAATGGGCAAACATTCCCAAGGCGACCAGAAGAAGCGCTACAAGGACACCCTCAAAGCCTCCCTCAGGAACTTCAACATTCCAACAGAGTCGGGGGAACAAATTGCTTAGGACAGAGCAAAGTGGTGAGGTCTCATCAAAAGGGGTGCCAATAAATATGAGGCAAAAAGAATAAGTGAAGCTGAGCAGAAACGTGCACAGCGCAAAGCCAGAGCTAAAGCATCACCAACAGAGCTGTCTTCCTCTAGCCTCTGTTGCTCTATATGCTACAGACAGAATCGGTCTCATCAGCCATCTTAGAACACACAAATAGTAACATTTCTCAAATATGATTAAGATTGGTCATTGTCAGTAATGACGGACGAACTATTATTATACCTTCGATTTGATATGCAACATGACGATGTTTGTACAAAATAGATTTTTGACCATACGGGTCATGCCCCACGCCAAAGGGGCAAGGTCATAAAAAATCCAAATACGCTCCTCCAGTCCTCACCCAAAGGGCTATAACCTGTGACATTTTCAAGAGTCAAGCTGCAAAGGCAGAAGAGGAGTGGTGTGACAATAGAAAAAAGACTCAAGATCCTACTTTTTGACCTGTGGTAGTCCCTAGGAGCACAATTTTTGAATCAGTGCATTCCAATCTTCATAACCTCCGATGTGATAGCCAACATGACTATGTTTGTACAGAACTGATTTTTGCCCCTGGGGCTCAACCCCTGGTCTCGGCCCAGAGTGTGTGTGTGTGTGTGTGGGGGGGGGGGGGGGGTCGCATCAAAATTCCCAATGCAAAGGTGACGTGTATCTTGCGTCACCTGGGCGTCCAGCTGATACTGGCTTCACAGTTTTACAAGGCCTGCTAACCATGTAACAGGTACGGGTAAAGCGAAAATGTTGATTATTTCTGTTGTTTACATGTTTTTGTCTATTTATCTCCTCTGCCCACCTCCCCAACGCACAAAATTTTATCTCCTCTTCTATCTCTCTTCTCCCTTTCTCTGAGAGACGACACATAATGACCCACAAGGGTTGACTTGTCGTTAAACCCAAACAATCAATCAATCTAGTGACCCCCTGACATGGGGGATGTGGGGTGGGGAACAAAATGTTTGCACCACTGCATTTCACTCTTCATAACCTTTGATTTGATAGGCAACAGTCATGACTAAGTTTGTACAAAAGAGGTTTTTGATACATCGGGTTCACCCGTCCTCGGCCCCCATTGGGGTGAGGGCGGGGGAGGTGTCATATCAAAATTACGAATATGTTTCTCCATGCATAACCCATAGTGTTATTAGCTTATTACCTGTGGCACCTGAACAAACCTTGGAGGAGTTATGTGACAGTCGAAAGAAAGGACCCCAAATGGTGACCCCTAGACATGCCCCTGGTAACTTTTTGCACCACTGCATTTCACTCTCCAGGTGGAGCGCTGTTGGGGCAGTGGTAAAGCATCGGATATGAGATCGAGAGGTAGCCGGTTTGATCCCTGCGAATGCCATGGGTTGTTTTCTCGAGGAAGAGACTTTTTATAGTAAATACATGGTTAGTGTCTTTAATAAATATAGGATCTTACATGAGTGCTCATGTATTATTGAATTTATTAAACGAGTTGAGGAAAAGCGATAAAATGCGAGGCTTTGCCGAGCATCTTATCCCTTTTCTTCAACGAGTTTAATAAATTCAATAATACATGAGCACGAATGCAAGATTCTGTTTATCATATGACATTTAAAACGCATTTCATTACCGATTGTTTAACAAATTGTCAATATTCCGCCCGAATGATTAGTAAATGCGACGTTATTAAGGACGTCATACATGTAACGTTACGGGGCGTATCAAACTAATTTGCATATTTAATCCACTAGTGAATTATCGAATTTATAAAATGGCGTTATTACATTCTCAGACGCGACGTCATATGATATCAAAATATAATCGTTGAGCCTTAGATAATTTTATAGGGGCGAGCTTTAGCTAAAATAAACTATTTATTTGCAGATTTTCATGCAGAATGTAAAGCGCTGAGAAGCCTTTTTTCGAGCGTCCATGTTGTTTCCTTCGTCTTTGTGGCGCGGGTACGTCAAAAACTTTGCACTCGTTGACGTCACGTTATACTACGACACTGGTATGACACTGAATGTCGCTCAGTACTGTCTGCTGTCTTTTTTGCTTAAATTTAATTTTTTTTTCAAAACCCCTAGATTGTTTTGAATTGCTAAAGCTCGCCCCTATAAAATTGTCTAAGGCTCACCGATGATATTTTATTATTAAAGACACTAATCATGTATTTACTATATTTATTACCTTCGATTTGACATGCAACATGACTATGTTTGTACAAAACAGATTTTCGACCCCTGGAGTTCACCCCGTCCTCGGTCCAAGGGTGGGGATGTCACATCAAAATTCCGAAAACGTTCCTCCAATCCTAATCCATAGGACTACTACCTGTGACAGTTTCAAGATTCTTGCTAAGAGTTGAGTTACAATTGAAACAAGAGTTGTCAGAAAACAACATAGCTCGCCTTTTGGGGCCTAAGTTGGAAAAGGTAAAGTTATCTAAAATGAAATTTTCTTCTGTAAAACAGCTCAAGAGACAGCAGCAATTAAATGAGAACCAGGTAGTACCCCCAATAACCAAAAAAGAAAAAAATCTTGGTTTAAATGTTTTTATTTTTAAAAATTACAATTCCAGTTTTGCAGATTTTGCACGAAAAAAGTCATTTTCTAATGTAAAGGAGCTAAACAGACTGCAGCAAATGAAGGAGAACCAAAAGGAACCCTAAGAAGAACAAAAGAATAAGACATCCTGTTTTCAAGCATTTGCATTCCAAGTAATAATGTGTTTTTAATAAGAAAAAAATAAATAAATAAATAAAAAATAAATATAGGCTAATAAAATAAAATAAAAAAATCCTCCACCAGGATTTGAATTCACTGCCCTTTGAGCTGTATCTATTACATCACAGAGCTTGCATGTTTTGTTTGCTTTGAGGTATAATGTCCCCGTCAGCACTGCATAGGTCATTTTGGAGACGTTGCTTCGAATTTTTTGGGACGTTTACCCGACGTTGGAATGAAATGACATCTCAAGCCCTTCCGCCAAACCAATAGGGTTTATATGCATGACCAGTCAAAGCCCAGGGGGCCGCGGAGCTTTCAGGTAAACTTTAACCAAGGAGAATAAGGAAGGTAATACAGAGCAAATAATTAACAGCTAATTGAAAGTCCAATTTAAGCCAAAAAACTGGAAAATGAAGTACAAAAGATAATGTAAAGTATTGTGTGTGTGTGTTTTTTTTTTACCAACTGTTTATTATATTTAAGAAATAGATCAGCTCTAACTATGATTTGTTGAGTAATAAATCACAGTTTGGAGGTCAGTTGAAAAGTAGATCATATCACGTGCGCATAGCGCGCGTGATTTGTCTACTTATAACGGACCGATGAACTGTGATTTATTACTCAACAAATCACAAACTAGAGCTGATCTATTTCGATTCTAACACGCTGTAAATCGGCAATAATGTTGTTGTTTCCTTCAAAATCTCACAACTTTTCGCATTTGTTAGAAGAAATCTCGTTAAAATTATCGTCCGAAACACATGCATTTATATCCTTTTCTAACATTTTCCTTGCGAGAAAATGACGATACACCGTCCAACGTCCAGGAAATCGACTAGTGACGTCATAAATTGGCAGTTTTGAATGACGTCACTCGTCACGCTCTTCCTTGCCGTGATTTGATTTAGAATAAAACACAGTTATTTTCCATTGCCTATATAGACGCGCTGTGTTAGAATTGACAATAAATTTGTAGCCTGGTAATAGCACCCCCACCCCCCCCCCCCCACCCCCCACTTACTTTCGTGAGGAGCTAATCAAAGCACTGGGAATACTGGTGGTTCGATTGTCTCCGAGGCTAGTCTTGGACTGAGATTTAAATTGTTTCGTTCAGCTGTAAAATTCCAGCTGTTTAGCCAATGGAGAAGATCTTGATTAGACGCGGCATTTGTCAGCGTCTTAGTTTGCCAAGCCCACCCTATGATTCCAAGCAAACCCTCTTTAGTCTTACGCAACACTGATATCAATCACTGTGACTGTTTTCTATAAAAAGTTATTCCAACAAGTCAGTGATAGTAACGTGGACTTTAGCACTGAAGAGCTTTTCTTCTTAGTACTTTGGGTCGATTGACAAACAATCGACACAAACATAGCCGCGTTATTTGTACCACTACGAGGTCAAAATATTGCGTGCATGTAAGACTGTTATCAGTAAAATCTGGACTGGAATCAACTGTTGGGCGAGGCAAACAGTGTAGACCGAGATCAGACGCCGCACAATGCGGTGTACATTGGTTGCATTAGATGCAAGAAGTTAAGGGTTAAAGAAAAAGTCCAAGTCCCCGTTCATGACCATTCTCCAGCAATCGGCCCATGATTGCTGTCAGTGCTTTAATTTATTTACTCTCAAACCCTCTCACCCTTGAGTTTTTGGAGTGCACTCTGCCATCACTGAAGTCGGGCACACCCATTTTGCTAAATATGGCGTCTAGCTGAATGGCAAGCAATATATATCCTGATAAGATGGCCCAGAGGCATCACATCAGGATCTAAACTGTTTGCAAAAGTACATGTATCTGTACTGTCATTCTCTCCCTTCCGCTGATTCAAAAAGGGCAGTTGTCAGTTTCTGGTGAAAGAATGTGCACTGTACTGGTTAACCACTTACGTATAAGCCTGCCCAGAAAAAAGTGTGGATAGGTAAACTGACCCGCTTAAAAATGCCATAAAATAGTGTTGACTGGGCCGTTAAACGCCAATAGAAACAAACAACAAACAAACAAATCTGTACCGATCCAGGGTTGTAAAGGATAACTCTCCAGCCACATAGAGGCTGCAATTAGGTGTGCACTCAGTCCAATATACCATGTAACTGACCTAGGCATGACCTGGAAAAAGTTCAGAACACTGCCACTCCCCAATTTCTAGCTGTAGGTTCTAGAGCAGTCTGGTCTTTCAGGTTGAAATTGACAGCATTGATCTGAATTGAGACTTATAGTGTTTTGTTCAACTTTCATTGAAGAGTACCAGTACCGTAATCAAACAGCCTAGCCCCCGACCAGACGACTGAGCAGACTGGGTATACAGCGTTTGCCAAACCCAGCACAGGATTCCCGTCCAGATTCTATAGATAGCGCGTTATTTGATTTGCGCATTCTTGATATTGATTTTGTTTTTGTTTTGTTTGTTTAAATTGATGTTTAATGTCCCCGTGATAAAAACACTGACCTAACCTCGATAAAATAGTACACATTTATTATTAACCGTAATCTTGGTTTCCCAAAAGTGTTCACGTGGACAACAGCACGAATACAGTTCTGTCCTTTATAACTTTGGGTCAATTGGTAAACCAATCTACCCCAAAAGGACCTAAAGTCCTACATTTAGACCACTGGTGACACCCCCAAACAAACCCCCGGGGCAAAAGTTTTGCATCACTGTATTCTAATCGCCACTACCTTTGATTTGATATGCATTAAGACCATGTTTAAACAAAATGAATTTTGACCCATCGGGCGGAGTTCGGCCCTTATCCCTGCCCACATCAAAATTATGAATACGTTCCTGTAGTACCCCACCATAGGGCTTTTGCGTGTGAAAGTTTAGATTAAATGGTCTATGAGCAATGGTAAAATATTACGAACGGACTTTCAAACGGGGGTAATACATGATCCCCGCTTTTTATTCGAAAAGCGCGGGCATCCTTATCTTGATAGGTCCCTTTAACCAACACCCCCCCCCCCCCACACACACACATACACACACAAATAAAATAAAAATAAAAAAATAAATAAATATGTTCAAAAGTTCGACTGATCAAAGGACCTAAAGCGGGTTCGATGGCAGAGGGCGGCAGTACACTCGGAGCATACAATTATCTCGTGACAGAATTACAGTGAAATTCCGCTATTAAGACCACCTAAAATTAAGACTAATTCTCCTTTTAAAAGCTTATTTAGTAAGCTGTAGTTTTTCTTTTTTGTGTTTTTGGCATACAGTGTCCTCTGGTCAGAGACCACCTATGGGACTCTTCAAAAGTGGTAGAATTGTACTGTATATTGTGCTAATCTGCTTATTTGGAGTTTGTGTTTACTTGCTTGTTGTCCTAGTCAACACTACTTAGGTCATATCAAACCAGTCAGTTTACCTGAACACACATATTCTTTCTGGGCAAGATCATACACAAGTGATTAACCAGTACAGTACAAATTCTTTCATTAGAAATTGACAACCGTTGTCGGAAGAGAGAGAATGACGATAGACAAGTCTCTACGAAAGTTTAGAAGCCTCCGTGGTGTAGTGGTTATGCTACGCGCCTTGTAAACCAGGGGTCGCAGGTTCGATCCCAGGCTTCTCCAGACTTTCGAATGAGTCTTTAAAGCGATTTATTATATACCTACAAGAAATACTGCTGTCTACTATTAGTTTTCCGACACAAAAATACAGAATCCCGTATCACGCACTCGCGTTTTCCGATTCCGTATCACACTCCTGCAAACCCTGAGTCCCGGCATTTGTTGCGACGTTAGAAAACAGCCATCGATAACGCGGAACCAAACGTTCGAAATGATGACGTCACTTACACACAGAATGTAACGTCAAAGTTTCCCGCCAATTTACGTTGACAAAAGACTTTATTAAAAGCGAAAAAAGGTATATAATAAACGTATTATCACTAAAATAACTTGATCTGTCGCACAGTATCACGTCTCTTGGATGTTTCCAGATCTTACGCATCACACTCGACGCTGCGCGTCTCGTGTGATACGCTGATCTGGAAACATCCACTCGACGTGATACAATGCGTCAGATCAAGTTACTGTAGTAATAATATGTATGTCTCGTCTCCATATGACCTTAGCTGTTGGTGGGACGTAAAACTAAAACGCTCACTCACTCCACAAAAGTAAGTTGCCGACCTGGCAGGTATCGAACCCCGACATCCTGATCACACGTCAGACGCACATCCGACAGAGCTACCGAGGTCCCTGTTGAGATTAATCATGGATTGTCGTCAAGTTAACTGCGGCCATTTGCCAAGCCAGTCTATCATTCTCCTAGTTAGGTTACGCTCATTCAAGAAGAACATGACCTGAATTGTATTTCTTGCACACCAGACAAGGGAATCCGTGATTTTACCCTGGGATAGAAATTTATGTTCTGACCCTGGTGTTCTGACCCAGGCAACTAACATAAATGCGCTTCAATTCTATTCAACTGCCGGAACTACTTCCGCACTACTTTTATTTTGTAAACAATATACATGTGCGAGCTGTCAAAACTAACCGGAGGTGTTGTACAAGAAAAAGAATCTAATATGGGGTTCTGTTGTAGATGGGCGTTTCCAACCCTCGGGATGACCGTGCTGAGCGGAACCTCGGCGTAGCCTCGGTTCCGCTCAGCACGGTCATCCCTCGAGATGGAAACGCTCATCTACAACAGAACCCCATATCAGATTCTTATATTCTTGCACACCAGACAAGGAAATCCGTGATTTTACCCTGGGATAGAAAATTATTTTCTGACCCTGGTGTTCCTACCCAATATCGAATATTCCCGCGTGTTTGATAAATGTTCTGGTTGAATACGACCTCGTATGCGCCGTCGTTAAGGTTGACGTCATGCACGTTACGTGACGTCACTAAACATTCCTGTAGTGTCATCACAATATGGCGGACGTTGGTAACCGAAATGACTGCAGCATTAAAACTCCGCGCTAAAAATGGAAGGTATGCAAGAAAAAAGAATTCTATATGGGTGTGAGGGGGGGATAGAAAAATCCGTCCCACGGGATCACTGTCCGGCATCACTCCGCAAGCCTCGTGATGCCGGACATACCCTCGGGACGGATGTTTTCATCCACCCCTCACACCCATATAAGATTCTTATATTCTTGCACACCAGACAAGGAAATCCGTGATTTTACCCTGGGATAGAAATTTGTATTCTGACCCTGGTGTTCCGACCCTAAATCGAATATTATCGCGTGTTTGATATATCCACTGGTTGAATACGACCTCATATGCGCCGTAGTTAAGGTTGACGTCATGCACGTTACGTGACGTCACTAAACGTTCCTGAAGTGTCATCACAATATGGCGGACGTCGGTAACCGAAGTGACTGCAGCATTACAATCCGAGCTAAGAAATGAAAGGTATGCAAGAAAAAGAATCCAATATGGGTGTCAGGGGTGGATAGAAAAATCCGTCTCTCGGGATCACTGTCCGTCATCACTCGGCAAGCCTCGTGATGCCGGACAGTGACCCTTGGGACGGATTTTTCAATCCAGCCACCACGCCCACATAAGATTGTGTGTTACCGAAGGCCAAGACAAGCTTCCTACGCTATACTGGTTACCAAAACTCCATAAAAGACCTTACAAAGCACGGTTTATTGCAAATTCTAGCTCTTGCACTACCACTGAACTTTCTAAATTATTAACTTCATGTCTTACTGCTATTAAAACGCATGTGATTAAATATTGTGATAAAGTCTTTGAAAGATCAGGAAGAAATCTGTTTTGGTCTATAAAAAAAATTCGATCGAGGTTTTAAATAAATTGAAATCCAGACATTTTCGTGCTTCAAGTCTGTCTACTTACGATTTTTCCACTCTTTACACTACACTTCATCATAATCTTATAAAAGAAAAGCTTAATGATTTAATTGAATGGGCTTTCACAGAAAAGATTCTCTCTATCTTGCATGTAATGTCAGAAATGCATTTTTCACTTCGAAAGAGCGTAAGAATTATACACTTTGGTCATGTCAGAAAGTGTGTGATGCCCTCACCTTTCTACTTGACAATATTTACGTTAGATTCGGTACTAAGTTATTTAGACAAATTATGGGTATTCCGATGGGTATGAATTGCGCACCTCTTGTGGATGATTTGTTCTTGTATTGTTATGAAAGAGACTTCATGTTGTCACTTTCCGTTGATAACCAATCTGAAATTATTGAAGCTTTTAGCTCCACTTCTAGATATTTAGATGATTTATTAAATATTGATAATACCTATTTCGATGGTTTGATCATTCAGATTTACCCCCAGAACTTCAGTTAAATAAAGCAAATTCTTCTGATACCGAGGCCCCGTTTTTTGGATTTACATCTATCTATTGAAGGTGGGTTTGTTTCGTGCAAAATTTATGATAAACGCGATGACTTTGATTTTGAGATTGTTAATTTTCCTTTTTTCGATGGTGATGTTCCTTGTGCGCCAACCTATGGCGTTTATATTTCGCAATTAATTCGATTTGCTAGAGTGTGTAGTCATGTAACTGACTTCAACACTCGTAAAAAATATTAACGGCTAAACTTCTTAATCAGGGTCATCGGTACCATAAACTACGCAAAGCCTTTTCAAAGTTTTATAGACGCCATTCTGATTTAATTTCAAAATTCAATATTGGACTTAAATCCCTTCTGCAACAAGGTCTATCGGAACCCGAATTTAATGGTGACTTAGTATATAAATTCAGAAAAATTATAACCGCAATGACTTCAGCACCCAATTTCGTAAAATCATTCTTCGATATAAGAAGATTGGGTACAACATGGATGTTATACGACAGACTGCATGCATGGTAGTTAACTCAGTCACGGTTGGCAACTTTGCTTCCCTCTTTAATTGCACGCCGGTGGGTCAGGCCTCAGATTCTATGAAGTGTTCCAACGTAAAGGCTTATTGGGAATTAGAGAGATCTAATTCAAGGTAATGTTGGTTGGTGCCTGATGCTCTGTCTCTCGTCGGGCCAATCGGAGTCTAACTGTTGGTTTTCTTTTGCTCCAGCATTTCAGTGGTTTCTTGCTGTCGAGTCCTCACCGTTGTCTCACCTCTGTGGTTCTTTGATTATGTGCGTTCACGGAAATGATGCACTGATGAGTTAGGAGGCCTTCATGCGGACTGAACAAATTATTTGTCTAAATCGCGACGGAAGTAAGGGCGAGGATTGTGGCCACGTAAAATCGATTTAAGCCCCCCCCCCCCAGTGGAAATCTTTCCACTGACCGTTCCAAGGCGGTTCTTCTGTGGCGGTTTATGTATGTTGTTGTTTGTTACTTACTGTTTGTATCACTTGTGTCTTTTTATTTTGGATGGCCATATGGCCATTTTGTGGGAAAGTAACTGTCCTTATGGCCTTCCTTTGTTTAGGTTTCCATTATGGTCTGGTCCCTTAATGTTTGTGTTTCTTTCCCTTTGGTGTCTCTGATGGGTGGAGTATGTTAATTGTATCGATTCCTGATCTTTGTTTTACTTCTACTTCTTATAATATTGTACTGGGCCGTTTAAGGAGAATGGGAATACCTGGCAGATTGTTCCGTCATTTTTAAAGGGAGACAACTTTCGGGACTTCCTGTTAGCTTTTCTATAAGCCCTATCCCACTGAAAAAGAGTTCTACTCTTAAAGGAAAGAATTTGCTTTGTTTCCTTTATGAGTTGATCCCTATTGACATGGGAGACAAAAATACTTTTGCAGGAGTGGCCTCCCCTGAAGGTGTTTCTATTCACCTTAACTCTAAACCAAATCAAAACAAATATTTATGGATAATATTTGGTGATCTTCCTCGTAGTTTATGCATGCTGTGTGTACTCATTAGAATAACCTTAAGACCGAGGTGGTTCTGATAAAGGGGTGTAAAATGTAAAAGCATCCATCCACCTTATGTGTTGAAATTAATCAATGAACTAAGTGTCAGATGTGAAAAAAAAAACTAAATATAGCAGCTACCTGTTGTAACTCTTAAACCAAAAGTCTTAAAATTCCCTAGTTAGTGATTTTCAACAAAGAATGCAAAAATAAGGAGAAATGTAAGTCCCCTTCCCTGCAAGGGCCTGTAAATCTTAAACCATAATACTAAGAAACTCCCTAGTAAGTGATTTTCAACAAAGAATGTTCTAAGAAATACACGGGAAATATGAAAGCCATATTACCCATGGCTATGAAATAACAGGAGATTTTTTTTTAAAACAAGAAGGCCATGATGGCCCTGGATCGCTCACCTGATCCATAGAGTAACAAGTGGGCCCCGGGCAGGGCAATTATTGACCCAAAGGTTATAATGTGCATGTTGAGGGAGGTCTAAAAAGGTGAAGCTTCATACCAAATATCAACAAAGACTATAATTGTCCACTAGATGAAGCTCCATACCAAATATCAAAGACATGGGCCTTGCAGTTTCAGAGAAGAAGATTTTTAAAGATTTCCCTATATAAGTCTATGTAAAACCAAAGGGTCTCGGGGCGGGGGCTTTTTTGGCCCCTGGGCTGTAATTTGAACAATCTTGATAGAGGTCCACTAGATGAAATTTCACACAAAATACCAAAGACTTAGGCCTTGGGTTTCACAGAAGAAGATTTTTTAAGATTTTCCCTATATAAGCCCATGTAAAACCAAAGGGCAACAGGGCAGGGGCATTTTTGGCCCCAGCACTATAATTTCAACAATCTTGGTAGGGGTCCACTAGATGAAGCTTCATATCAAAAATCTGGGCCTTGTGGTTTCAGAGAAGAAGATTTTTACAGATTTTCCCTATATAAGCCCATGTAAAACCAAAGGGCCCCAGGGCGGGGGCATTTTTGGCCCCAGCACTTTAATTTGAACAATCTTGGTACGGGTCTACCAAATGAAGCTTCATACAAAAAATCAAAGACCCGGGCCTTATGGTTTCAGAGAAGATGATTTTTGAAGATTTTCCTGTATAAGTCTATGTAAAACCAAAGGGCCCCGGGGCGGGGGCATTTTTGGCCCCAGCAATATAATTTGAACAATCTTGGTAGGGGTCCACTAGATGAAGCTTCAAACCAAATATCAAAGACCTGGGCCTTGCGGTTTCAGAGAAGAAGATTTTTTAAGTTTTCGGTGAAAAAATCTATTTTTGGCTCCTGTGACCTATATGTGCAATGGACCGGAACCACTTGAACAACTTTGAAAGGTGACTACATAAGAATCATTCCTGTGAAGTTTTGTCAAAATCCGATCAGTGGTTTAGGAGGAGATGTCGTTTGAAGAAATTGTTTACGCACGGATGACAGACAAAAAGTGATCCTAATATAAAACACAAGAGGGCCATGATGGCCCTTGATCGCTCACCTGATCCATAGTGTAACAAGTGGGCCCCAGGGAGGGTCATTATTGGCCCCAGGGCTTTAATGTGCATAATGCTGAGGGAGGTTTTAAAGGTGAAGCTTCATACCAAACATCAACAAAGGCTATAATATGAACAATCTTGGCAAAGATCGTCGAGATGAAGCTACACACCAAATATCAAGGAACTGGGCCTTGCGGTTTCAGAGAAGAAGATTTTTTTAAAGATATTCCATACATAAGCCTATGTAAAACCAAATTTGCATCGGGGCTATATAAGTCTATGTAAAACCAAAGGGTCCCGGGCTGGGGACATTTGTGGCTCCAGGTCTATAATTTGGAACAATCTTGGTAGAGGTCCACTAGATGAAGCTTCATACCAAATATCAAAGACATGGGCCTTGCAGTTTCAGAGAAGATTTTTAAATATTTCCCTTTATAAGACTATGTAAAACCAAAGGGTCTCAGGGCGGTGACATTTTTTGCCCCATGGCTATAATTAGAACAATCTTGATAGAGGTCCACTAGATGAAATTTCACACCAAATATCAAAGACCTAGGCCTTGTGGTTTCAGAGAAGAAGATTTTTAAAGATTTTCGCTATATAAGTCCATGTAAAACCAAAGGGTCTCGCAGTGGGGGCATTTTTTGCCAAAGGGCTATAATTTGAACAATCTTAGTAGGGGTCCATTAGATGAAGCTTCATACCAAATATCAAAGTCCTTGACCATGCAGTTTCAGAGAAGGAGATTTTTTAAGATTTTCCCTATATAAGTCTATGTAAAACCAAAGGGCCCGAGAGCTGGGACATTTTTGGTCCCAGGGCTATAATTTGAACAATCTTGATATAGGTCCACTAGATGAAGCTTCACACAAAATATCAAAGGACTAGGCTTGTGGTTTCAGAGAAGAAATTTTTTAAGATTTTCCCTATATAAGTCTATGTAAAACCAAAGGGCCCCAGAGGGGGGGGGGCAGTTTTGGCCCCAGGGCTATAATTTGAACATTCTTGGTAGAGGTCCATTAGCTGAAGCTTCATACCAAATATCAAAGTCCTGGGCTTTGCGGTTTCAGAGAAGAAGATTTTTAAAGATTATCCCTGTATAAGCCTATGTTAAACCAAAGGGCCCCGGGGCGGGGGGCATTTTTGGCCCCAGCACTATAATTTGACCAATCTTGGTAAGGGTCCTATAGATGAAGCTTCATACCAAATATCAAAGACCTAGGTCTTGTGGTTTCAGAGAAGAAGATTTATAAAAATTTTCCCTATATAAGTCTATGTTAAACCAAAGGGTCCCGGTGCGGGGGCATTTTTGGCCCAAGGGCTATAATTTGAACAATGTTGGTAGAGGTCCATTAGATGAAGCTTCATACCAAATATCGAAGACCTAGGCCATGTGGTTTCAGAGAAGAAGATTTTTAAAGATTTTCCCTATATAAGTCTATGTAAAACCAAATGGCCCCGGAGCGGGGGCATTTTTGGCCCCAGCACTATAATTTGAACAATCTTGGTAGAGGTCCATTAGATGAAGCTTCATACTACATATCAAAGTCCTGGGCCTTGTGGTTTCAGAGAAGAAGATTTTTAAAGATTTTCCCTATTTAAGTGTATGTAAAACCAAAGGGCCCCGGGGCGGGGGCATTTTGTGCCCCAGCACTATAATTTGAACAATCTTGGTAGGGGTTGACTAGATGAAGCTTCATACCAAATATCAAAGACCTGGGCCTTGTGGTTTCAGAGAAGAAGATTTTTAAAGATTTTCCCTATATTAGTCTATGCAAAACCAAAGGGCCATGGAGCGGGGGTATTTTTGGCCCCAGCACTATAATTTGAACAATCTTGGTAGAGGTCCATTAGATGAAGCTTCGTACTAAATATCAAAGTCCTGGGCCTTGTGGTTTCAGAGAAGAAGATTTTTAAAGATTTTCCATATATAAGCCTATGTAAAACCAAAGGGCCCCGGGGCGGGGGCATTTTGTGCCCCAGCACTATAATTTGAACAATCTTGGTAGGGGTCCACTAGATGAAGCTTCATACCAAATATCAAAGACCTGGGCCTTGTGGTTTCAGAGAAGAAGATTTTTTAAGTTTTCAGTGAAAAAAATCTATTTTTGGCTCCTGTGACCTAGATGTGCAACGGACCGGAACCATTTGAACAACTTTGAAAGGGGACCACCTAAGGATCATTCCTGTGAAGTTTGGTCAAAATCAGATCAGTGGTTTAGGAGGAGATGTTGTTTGAAGAAATTGTTTACGCACGGACGCTCGCACGGACGGACGCACGCACGGACGCACGACGGACGACGGACAAAAAGTGATCCCAAAAGCTCACCTCGTCACTACGTGACGGTGAGCTAAAAAGGGGGAGATAATTCAGTGAAAATATGCAATATAGTTATGGCCCTTTGTCAGAATGCAGGTTTTGTGATGGTAAGTATGTGTGTGAATTTTCATGAGAGTAGGACAAATATTTTTAAAATTTTGATCGCGGTTAAGTTGTTTGGTTATGGCGTGACAAACACACACCCAAAAGCAATATAGGTATGGCCCTTTGTCAGAATGTAGGTCTTGTAATGGTAAGTATGAGTTTGATGTTTCATGAGAAAAGGGTAAATACTTTTGAAGTTATGACCGAGGTTAAGGTTTTCAGTTAAGGTGTGACAAACATACGGAGAAAAGCAAAATAGTTATGGCAATTTGTCAAAATGTAGGGCTTGTGATGGCAAGTACGTGTGTAAAAGTTCATGAGAGTAGGGATAATACTTTTGAAATTATGACCAAGGTTAAATTTTTTGGTTTACTATAGGGCAGCCCTAATTATGCAGGACATTAACTCCGAAATGCTATTGACAGGGTTATGCTTCTTGCATTAGGCGATTTCTCTTATGGCCCCCTTTCAGTGTATCAAGTTTCACTAAATTACCTTTTAGACTTATAGAGATATGCTCCGGACAAGCTTAATATGGCAAAAACTGAAAAGGGAAATAACTCTGTAATTGCTTGTGACATAGTTACGGTTTTTGCACTCTGCACTTCCTCTGATGGCAATTTATCAATGTATCAAGTTCCATTACATTCTCTTCAATACTTTCAGAGATATGCTTCTGACAAGCTTTTCACTGAAATAGTTAAGAAGGGAAGTAACTCCATAAAACTGATCACAGGGTTATGGTCTTTGCATTCTGCGACTCTATCAGTATATCAAGTTTCACGGTCCGACTTTGGCCCGCTGTTTGATGTAAATACAAAACAAAATATTTAGAGGATCTTGTTTTGTTTCTTTGTTTGATTTGAGGTTTAACGTCCCCGTCAACACAGTAGAGGTCAATTTTGGAGACGTTGCTTCCAATTTTGTGTGACTTTTACCCGACATTGAGATGAAATGACATCGCAAGCCCTGTCGCCCAATCAAACCAATAGGGCTTATAAGCATGGACGGTCCGACTCGAACCGCTTTGCCTGGGCAGGCTTAGATCCTCTATGCGGTTTACCAGTAGTGGTGTGTGGGTCGGTTTCAGCTTTGCGTGGAAGCATCATGCAGCCCATCTATTTCTTCCAGCCCAGGTGGGCGGGGCCGTAGAGGATCTTGCATGAGTGTTCATGTATTATAAATTTTTTTAAACGAGTTGAGGAAAGGGGTAAAATTTTATTCCTTTTCTCCCAACGAGATTAATAAATTCAATAATACACGGGCTCGAATGCAAGATTCTATTTATCATATGACATTTAAAACTCATTTTATTTGCGATTTCAAACAAAAATGTCAATATTCCGCCATTAGTAAACGCGACGTCATTAAGATCGTCCTGTGTAACGTTACGGGGTGCATCTAACTAATTTGCATATTAAATCCACTAGTGGATTATCGAATTTATTTCATGGCGTTAAGACGCGACGTCATATGATAAAGTACTGTCAAATACAAACAAGGATCACAATCAAAGTAACCTTTATTAATGACTATGCTTACATAAATATATAGATAGGGTAAACATATAATTATATAACACGAATAACATATTTGTACAAAGAAAGTGTATTTATATCACAGTTGTCGTATCATCACTCAAAATTCCATTTGCATTATAATGTAATTGATTTGATATGAGGTTTAACGTTCCCCGTCAACACTGTATAGGTCCTTTTGGAGACATTGCTCCCAATTGTGTGGGACTTTTACCCGACAGTGAGTTAAATGACAGCTCAAGCCCTGCCGCCCAAACAAATCAAAAAGGGTTTATATGCAGGGACGGTTCGACTCGTAGCACTTTGCGCGGTTTGCCAGTACTCATGTGCGGTTTCAGCTCTGCGTGGCAGCATCATTCGGGCGGGGGCCCGATTTGTATAATTAATTATATTTGGTAATTGGCCAGATCATGAGATTTTTTTTTCATTTGCTATCAGCAAATAGGGAGACTGCAAGCTAATTGCAAAATTAATATTTAAACCACGATTTGAACTTGAAATCCCAGTTTAAAAAGTTTCGCATCGTGGAAGTTCAAAGGGAGCGTATCTAACAGCTGACAACTGCATTTATCCTTAATCACCAGTATCTATCCGCATCTGTAGGTAGTAACTGTATCTTGTACATTCATCGATGAATGCGAATTCTATATCAAACTATCCGCCATATCCGCAATTTGTGTGTCACTTATGCTACAGTCACACGGCCATGTGTGGCCGGCTTCGGTGGCTCAGTCGGATGCGCGTCTGACTGGTGATCAGGAGGACGCGGGTTCGACTCCCGCCGGGGTCGGAAACATTCTTTCGTAGAGATTGATCATGAAATCTTTTCTACGGTCATTCTCTCCCTTCCGCTGATTCAAGAGGGGCAGTTGTCAGTTTCTGGCGAAAGAATGTTCACTGTACTGGTTAACAGCGTACGTATAAGCCTGCCCAGGAAAGTGTTGATAGGTAAACTGACCGGCTCAAAAATGACCTAAATAGTGTTGACTGGGCCGTAAAACTCCAATACAAACAAACACACGGCCATGTTACGGACCTGCGGATGGCTGTGTAAATTTGGATAATGAAAATGCGTAATTTCTACCCCAAATTACGCAAATTTGAGCACAAGCTACCTATATTCTGCGGACGCTACGGATTAGTTACGGTTGCTTCGTATGAATTGCGGATGTTACGGGTAAAACCTGCGGATGAGCCCATCCGCTGATAATCCGCAGACATATGTCACGGACGACTTACGGATGACTTACGGATTTTACGATGACTTACGGACAATACATATGACTTACGGACGAAACGGATAAGTTCTGCGCATGTCGGTTTCCTCTGGCGTCCGCACCATCCGCGTATAAACCCACGCGGATCGGAGCTTGCTTCAGTCTGAGAACTAGTTCCAGTTATTTCAACACTTTCTACTCCATCTTTTTGGACTCTGGTGTGCATCATGTCTGGCAGAAGAAGTAGCAGAAAAAACAGGAAGAATCCTCCAGTGAGTGAGCAGCCACAACAGCCTCGCCAGGCAGAGGAAGAGGGTCAAGAAGTAAAATAAGAGGAACCATCCCTGGCAGAGCTGACAGTACCCCGACCCCCAAAAGATGGCCGTGACAAAGGACGTGGTAAAAGGACAAAGTGTGCGGATCAGTTATGTATCTTACGTATCATGCGGATGGGTTTAGGTATCTGACGTATGAGTTATGTATTTTACATATGGATAACGTATATTTTGCAGATGCTTACGTATATTTAATCCAAAGCAAAATTTTGAGATTTTCAAAATGCCCGCTGCGGATCTGCGTATGTCTGTTGATTGGGTTACGGATGAGTACGGATGCTTATGGATGATACGGATCCATGCGTATCTGCAGCTACCGTAAGTGGCCGTGTGACTGTTACATTTGGCACATTGTCTGCGCGTGTCATTGTCTTCGAAGATTGACCCCTGCCTGCGTAAAAAGCGCAGGTGTCTGAACTGTTTAGCGATGTAATACTATGTCTTACAATTTTAATTTTTACCTGATATATCACACGCCGATACAGATTTTCTAAAAACAGAAAACTGGAAATTCCCTGGGGAAACGCATTAAATGGTTGATACCCAGTTCCCCGTATACGACAGGTCAATGCAGACCGCTACCTGATGACGACATTGGCTTAGGTATAAAAGTATCACACTCACAGACATACACATATGGACTTTGTTGATACTGCGGACAATCCACCCGTATCTATCCGTTCAATACTTAATCATCCATATCACACCAAAATTATAATAATAGTTCGTCTGTCATAACTGACAATGACCAATCTTAATCATATTTGAGAAATGTTACTGTTTGTGTGTTCTAAGTTGGCTGGTGCGACTGATTCTGGCTCTGAACTGTCAGTTGCAGACAGAGCAACACAGGCTAGAGGAAGACAGCTCTGTTGTGATGCCTTAGTTCTTGCTGTGCGCTGTGTGCGTTTCTGCTCAGCTTCAATGATTCTTATTGCCTCGTATTCACTAGCACCCCTTCTGATGAGACCTCGCTACTTTGCTCTGTCCTGTGCAATTTGTTCCCACGACTCTGCTGGAATGCTGAAGTCCCTCAGGGAGGCTTTGAGGGTATCCTTCTAGCGCTTCTTCTGACCGCCGTGACAGCATTTGCCCATTTCTAGTTCTCCATAGAAAATTTTCGTTGGCAAACGTTCCTCAGGCATTCTGGTAACATGGCCTGTCCATCTTAACAATGCTAATTTCAGAAGAGTATGCATCCCTGCCCTGTACAGGACTTCCGTGTCTGGAATCCTGTCTTGCCACTTAATCTTTAAGAGTTTTCTAAGACAGCTTGATGGAAGTGATGCAGAGTTTTGGCGTGCCGCTGGTAAACTGTCCCTGTACCACAGCTCTGAAGACTTTCGGTTTTGTGTCAAATATGTTCTATAAAAGGGTTATCCTTTGGAAGCAAGGACTACACAACACAACTGGAAATATGAAGTGTACATGTTTTCTGGGCCAGACTAGCTAGTTTCGGCCAATTAGGCCTCATCAGTGACCCTCAAATATTTTCAAAATTCCACAATGGAATCAATGATCCCAAAGGACAAGAAAATATAAACTACACTATGATGTAGGGCAGGGAGTCTGTTTCCACTTCGATCCCAGACACAACCACGTAGTCGGCAAAATGGTGCAGTAGCTTTAGCAATCCTGGCATTGACTTCATCATCAATGTGCACGGCTCTTGACAGTGTGCTTCCAAGGTAGTTGAACTCGTCTACCGCTTGCAATATTTGACCTTTCACTGTGATAATGGGGATTAGGAGGCGTTCATGCGGGCTGAACAAATTATTTGTCTAAATCGTGACGGAAGTAAGGGCGAGGATTGTGGCCACGTAAAATCGATTTAAGCGCCCCCACAGTGGAATTCGTTTCCGCGGACCGTTCCAAGGCGGTTCGTCTGTCGCGGTTTATTTTTGTTATGGTTTGTCTTTTGGTGTTTGTGTCGCTTATATTATTTTGTTTTGATAGCCTATTGGCCATTTTGTTGGAAAATAACTCTCCTTTTGGGTTTCCGCTGTTGATGTTTCCATTGGGATCTGTTGTTTCATGTTTATCTTTCTTTCCCTTTTGTGTCTCTGATGGGAGTTGTGGGTTAATTGTATCGATTCTTGATCATTGCCTCCATTTCTATTTTGCCAGGTGCGCTGATTGTGAAGACATAGCTATCACAGGAGTCAGATACTTGATCGATACCATTTTGCATCTTTTCTGATGTTGGAGCACCTTTTGACATGTCATCAGCAAAGAGGAACTCATCTTGCACCTCTGCCTGCACTTCGGATTTGGCTTGCAACCCTTTGAGGTTGAAAAGCTTCCCATCAAAGCGATACCTAATAGGTATGCCATTGTCACCATCCTGGAAAGTATTCGTGACCATGGCAGAAAACATCAAGCTGAACAGTGTTGGGGCTAACACACAGTCTTGCTTAACTCCGTTTGTCACAGGGAATGGATCTGAAAACTCACCATCATTTTGGACCCGTGCAAGCATACCATCGTGGAACTGTCTCACCATTGCTTTGAACTTGGTTGGACATCCAAACTTCACCATGATCTTCCAAAGGCCCCCAGGCCCCCACGACCGACTGTGTCAAATGCTTTGGTAGGGCCATTGAAGGTCATGTATAGGTGTTCTGTTCCTGGCATTTCTCTTGCAGCTGCCTTGCTGTGAAGATCATGTTAATTGTTCCTCTGCACATTGGCTTTCTGGTAGAAGCCCTGACTGTTCAAGGTGTTCAATCAGTCGGTTAAGTAGGACTATTGCAAGGACTTTTCCAGCAACTGACAATAAAGAGATGCCACGGTGATTGTCACAGATCTGCGGGTTCCCTTTCCTTTTGAACAGGTGGATAATTGACGCATCCTTCAATTCTCGAGGGACGGTTTCTTTTCTCCACATAATGTGAAATAACTCAGCCGTCTTCTTTGCAACTGGAGTACCTCCTGCTTTGTAAATCTCAGCAGGCATTGCATCTGGTCCTGGGGCCTTGCCAGATGCCAGAAGTTTTATTGTCGCTACCGTTTCTGTAAGGTTTGGAACTTGTCAAGCAGCAGATTGCATTCATCCTCATGAGGATGGCCGAGAAGAAAACTATCAAAGTGCTCAGCACATCGTTTCAAGATAGCCTCTTTGTCAGTCAGAAGACTAGTTCCATCTGTACTGAGGAGAGGAGATGTTCCTGTGCTCTGGCGACCGTAAACTGTCTTTAGTGTATCAAAGAACTTCTTCATATCCTTTCTGTCTGCAAAGGACTGGATTTCATCAGCCTTGTTGCATAGCCAACAGTCTTGCGTTTCTCTGAGATCTGTTTCGACTGGCTTACATATATCTAAATAGGCCGCCTTGTTAGATACTGACCTGGTATCACTGAGGTATGCTCTGTGTTTTGGTGCTTCTCGAGGGTGTCCACAATTTGAGTAAAGCAAAATTCCCTGACTTTTCCCTGACTTTTCCCTGACTAAAATCAAATTTCCCTGACCAAGGTTTTTGATATTTTGCGCATTAAGTTCTAACATCTGTTGGCCTCCTCCCTCCCTACAGCCAACCCTTTCCTCCTTTTACAATACCAGCTGTGATTGTCTTACTCTTTAAATATTTTTTGTTTGCTTTGTTTTTTTTATGTTTGTATTTTCCCTTTGAATTTATTTTCTATTTTTCTTTTTTTCTAAACACATACATGTACATGTATTTATATAAGTCATTTGTATAGTTGGATGAGATCCTTGAAACAAGAGGCTCAATGAGCCTTACCGCTCACCTGAGGAACATTTTAGAAAGCTGTTTGTCTCATGGTTTCAGAGCAGAAGATTTTTTGAAGTTCTTCCAATTATAAGTAAGTGGGAGATAATAAGCCAAGGGTAACAGCCAATTTGTACACAATAGGGCTGGCAGGATTTATGTTGGTGACCAACTGATGTTGCAACAATACTAAATGTCTAGTCTCAGGGCCTTATAGTTTCAGAAGAAGATTTCTTAATTTTTCATATTATTAGTCTACAGGAGCTGATGAGTGTGTTTTAGTTTTATGTTCCATCAACAGCTAAGGTGATACCGAGACAGGACCTCAGTTTAAAGACTCATCTGGAAGTCTAGAGAAGGCCTAGATCTATCCTGCGATCCTTTGTTTACAACACCACACCACATTGCACTACAGATGCCTCTAGAGGAGCTAATGGGCCCCATGGCATAGTCAATTTGGACCCTAGGGGCATGGTTGGTTGGATTACATACTGAATATCTAAGCTCTGGGCCTTATGGTTTCAGAGAAGAAGGTTTTTAATTATTTTTTTTTATTATGATAAGTGGGAGCTAATGAGCCCTGGGGAGTAGCCAACTTGAAGCCCAGGGGCATGAGTGGTTGGATTTATATAGATGAAAACATAGCATTGTTACATATGAAATATCCAAGCTCAGAGCCTTATGGTTTCAGAGAAGAATTTTGAAGTTTTTTTTTCCATTACATGTCAATGGGAGCTAATGAGCCCTGGAGCATGGCTATTTTGGACCCCAGGGGCATGAATGGCAGGATTTATTTTGCATTGCTACATATTAAATATCTGAGCTATGTGCTTTATGGTTTCGGAGAAGAAGATTTTTGAAGCTTTTTCCATTATAGGTCTATGGAAGCTAAGGAGCCCCTGGGTGTGGCCAATTTGGACCCTAGGGGGCATGATTGGCAGGATTCATGTAGAGGACCACTTGACGATGCTTCATACTAAATATCTAAGCTCTGGGCCTTGTGCTTTTAGAGAAGAAGATTCTTTAAGTTTTTCCCATTGTTAGTCTATGGGAGCTTTATGTTGCCATGGCAACAAGAGTTGCCATCTGATCTGCCCCAAAACATTATGAATCTTTTCCCCCTACCTGATAATGCTTCACATGAAATTTAATCATTATTGGTCTATTTGCTTTAAAGATATACTTATTTGAAAATGTGAACGGACGCTGGACGATGAAGCATTGGCATACTATTACCTCACATGAGCCTTCTGCTCAGGTGAGCTAATGAAATGCATGTCCAAATACAAAGAGATCTGTTGACCTCCTCCTCCCCTATAACCAACCCTTACCACCCTTTAGTTTCTTCTCAAAAAATAATTTACCAAATGCAATACTTAAGAAGAGGACAAGACATTATTGTTATTATAATTATTATTATTATTATCAAGGTAAAAGCCAAACATGAAGAAACCTTTATTTTTGATGTTTTTTTTTATCATTCATGAACATATTTTTTTCATAATTCCCTGACTTTTCCCTGACTTTTGCTAAAATTTCAAAATTCCCTGACCCATTTCAAAATTCCCTGACAATTCCCTGACCTTGAAAAAATATTTTTTTCCCTGACTTTTTCCCTGACCGTGGACACCCTGTTCTCTTCAAGGAGTTCCTGGATTTCTTCATCATTATCGTCAAACCAGTCTTGATGTTTGCGAGATACTTGACCTAGGGAATCCATTACTGAAGAGTAAGCAGTGTCTCTAAAGACTGTCCAGTTCTCTTCTGGATCATCTGAACTGAATTCCATTGCATCTAGTCTGCTGCAGATGTCATGGGTGAAGGCTTGCCTCTTGCTCTCTTGTTTCAGTTTAGAGACATCCAGTCTCTTGGGCACTTTCTTGCCTTGTGGTCGCCGTGCAGACTGGATATGCAGGTTGAGTATGCTGACAAGAAGCCTGTGTTTTGTCACATCATAGATTGCTTCTGTCATACTGTAAATCGGTGGGACTTCCTGTTCACATTATAGGAGCTACAGGACAAGGGCAACATGATGCTGGGTTGTGTGACACTCCACAATGTGCTTAGGATGGCCTGCAAAGATGATACTGCACTTGGAGACCTCGAGGTCGAGTAGCACAAACTCATTCCAGGCTCGTGGATATATTTCGCTGTTCTGGTTGATATGTAGAGGCGGTCGTACGGCAGCAACGCAGCATGGCGGTGATGACAAAGACTTATTTCAAGCTATATTACAATGTCATTATAATAAAAACACTTCTTTAATATGGGCATTCGCAACAGTCCGTATCGAAAGTATCTATCCGCATCTAAAGGCAATGGAATTTAAGTAGTCCGTATCTATCACACACTGACAACCACATTTGTCCTCAATAATCAGTTCAAATTCGCATCTATAGCAAACCCATCAAGAAAAATGACACCGCCAACAAATTCTGTGGACGGCTGGGATTTTATCCGCAACTATCCGCTATACCCGCTATACCCGCGATGTGTATCTGACTATTTCCCAAGCCTTTACTTACAGACAATCGATTGATCAAACAAGGCAGAATCATCATAATCTAGGAGTGACTATCAAAATAGCAACCAGCGAGAGACAATGTCAGAGCCAGAAACAGTTTCTTGGCAATTCAAACACCGTAATGTATAAAATGGCCCCGCCAATCGGGGCTTCGAGAAATAGTTGGGCTCATGGTGATTCCATGTCTGAGGTGGGCGAAAACCCGTTGCAGTCTTTGGCGTCTAACGTGTGACCAGAGCGAGGCTTGGACTACTGCAGTGAGAGGCCTAATGATTACGATTCTTACCCAGTAGGCAAAAGAGGCCCGTTGCGCGCTTTGTGAGACTACAGCATGAAATATGGATCAATTTACAGCTAGAACAGAAGATGTTACTTTCATGGCACGTTCTTCAAACCACTGCTTTAGCTGCTGAATGTAATGCACTGTAAGGAGGTAAAATACTTTAAAACAATTCCCATGACCCAAAATTGCAGATCATGAAAACGTCACTGAAATCGAAACTTGAAAGTTGAACATATGATCATTTCATCACTTTCAACATGAATATATTGTGCTTCATTCGTTATTGTCCAATATTTACTTGTTTAATAATAAAATTGTTTTACTTTCATTTGTATACACAGAGACCTTATAACGACAGTATTTGTTCCTTAATGCTCTGCATGCTGGGTATTTTTTTCGCAGCAGACGACATTTCTAAATATTTTTCCCCAGAAAATAATAAAACTGTCTGTCGTCTGCTGAATTAGCCTAGACAGAACTGAAGGCTAACAGTCGGTCGCTATAAAGCATTTGCCGCTATATATGTATAATCCCTATATGCAATATAAAGGGTCTTATTCCCCTTTATCACTCCAAAATTCAAATGATGTTGAAAAATGTAAGGATTGCCTCGTCGCGGCGATTCAAACCAATATCCACAACATTTGTTGCTTGAAGTATTCAATATATAACATTCTTAAATATTTATCAGCATTAAGCCGTCTCAGCTTAAGCTAAGGATTCATTCTATTGGGATTGTCGTTATAAGAGGTTTAGTTGTTATATAAAATGTCGGTATATAGAGAATACCAGGTTTGTTTCATTTTATATCAAGTTTATCAGGCAAGGCTTTGAGAACGCTTATAGAATCGCGAGATTTGCCGAGCGATTCAACATGCGTTCTCGAAGCCAAGCCAGATAAACTTGATATCAAAAGACACGAATCTGGTATTCTATTTATCAGTTAATCCCCTTGTAGACTAACACAGTTTTGCATTCTTTTTCCAGTAGTCCAGTGCATAGAAGTGCAATATCACGTTGAGCTGATAAAGCTCACTTGTCCTGAGATAGCATATGTTTAACAGGTCAGTATGTTACAATTCAATTAATATAGGGGTAATTGATAAAAAGAAGATTGTCTGTAGCTCTTCAGTAGTTATATATATATATATATATATCCCTTCTTAGATGTATTCTATTATGTATTCGGGATAATATTGATTGCTATCAAAAATGCAGTATACACGAGGTTTTTTAACGTTATCAACGCAAGCATCGTATAACTTTGATTTTGGGTCGCTTTCATCTATTTGTGGAGGTCGCTTGTAACTCGGGTCACCTTGGGCCACTTTTCCAGCCAGCACCTTCACTTGAAACATGAACCTGTGTTGGTTTTTATCACGCATTGCGTAGCTATCCGAATGTTTGGCCTCTGTCGCAAAGTAAGAACCTTGGCCAAAAAGGGTACCAACTCTATCACCGGCTAAACGATGGTCCAGGTTTTGATTACAGATGAGTTCAACCTTGTCAGGTGGTGTACCATGGAAAAGATCTAGTTCATTAGAACAGCCCTGGCCATAGTCACCTTCTAATTTCCGTTTCATTCTACAATGGAAATACAACGGGAAACAAGTTATACCACATAACAGAAAATGTTGAAGAAAAAAAGAAAGAAAATCTATACAGATGTTAAATACAAAAGGATAATTATTATGGAAATATAAAAAATTAGTCTTAAATTCAATTAAAAACATTGGGTGTCATCCACTTAACGAATTTTATAGAAGATGGCAACATTGTCTAAATATGTTCTATAAAAGGGTTATCCTTTGGAAGCAAGGAATACACCACAGAACTGAAAAATATGGTCTGTGCATGCTTTCTGGACTAGACTAGCTAGTTTCGGTCAATTAGGCATCATCAGTGACCCTTAAATATTTTCAAAATTCCACAATGGAATCAATGATCCCAAATGACAAGAAAATATAAACTACACTATGATGTGGGGCAGGGAGACGTTTTACGGCCCGCCACACATTCCCAGACACCAGCTGTAGTGACGTTAAATATGTTCTATAAAAGGGTTACGTCTCCCTGCCCTACATCATAGTGTAGATTATATTTTCTTGTCCTTTGGGATCATTGATTCCATTGTGGAATTTTGAAAATATCTGAGGGTCACTGATGAGGCCTAATTGGCCGAAACTAGCTAGTCTGGCCCAGAAAACATGTACACTCTATATTTTTCACTTCTGTGGTGTATTCCTTGCTTTCAAAGGATAACCCTTTTATAGAACATATTACCCTTATAAAGTTTTAATCAGTCACATAAGGTGGTCAACTTTGTTTAAAAATCTAGGTTTGCGATCTTGAAGTTGGAAGTTGATCTTTAAGACTCAAGTATTTATAAATAGTTCCTTTAGATACACAAAGAAAAGCGGCATTGCTGAAAAAGAAGTAAAATAAAAAAATAAATAACAGCGCACCCAGTGAAAAAAATCAATGACAATTTCAAGGCGGTACTACTCTTGTGGATAATTATTATAAAAGTGTGTCTGCACGTATGTACTACTAATATTTGTTTTATTTTGGATAGCCGATTGGCAATTTTGTTGGAAACAAATTGACATTTTGGCTTTCCGCATGTGTAGTTTTAACTATGGTAAAGTTGTTTTATGTTGGTGTTTATTTGCCTTTGGTGTCTTGGATCGGAGGTGGGTGGTAACTGTATCGATGCCTGATCAATGCTTTCACTTCTTCTAGAAAGTTTTGTTTAAGGGTATGGTTGTTGGTGTGAATCAGATGCTTGTTTAAAGAGTTTACCAAATCAACAATTATAACAGTGATAAGAGAGACAGGCTATTTTTCAACCAGAGATGTTTTATTTTGGATCATATGGGACATAGAACACAATAATTTATTATTTATAGGTTTTGTTAGGTAGATAAGAGCTATATTGTCTTATCCGTAACCTTGATTTAGAAGCCCAGGCCTAGTGTTATCCCAAGATGATTAAATTTGCTCCATATGAGGTGCATAGAATTGCATTTTTTGTATCGGGATCATTGCCTTCACTTCTGCTTTGATATTAAGGGCAGTAAAACTCTGTATGGGGACAAAAGCCCATCCCAAACTCCACTCTGCGTTTATATGGGGTTAGGCAAATTAAATTAGCAAGTTCAAGCTGAATACTTTATTTTAGTCATATCAAATACAGAATATTTGGTCGAATATCGATTAGTACAGTAAGGATGGATGCAAAAAAATGCCCAGGGAAAGAGACATGATAACATGTGGTACCTTGTCCCTGCTGGGGACTAAATGAACGGTAATAACGGATTGAGTAAGACTACTGCCGAGAGACAATGTAACATGTTGAAAGTTGGTAAGGAATATTCTGAATTCAGATTATGTGTGTATTGCAAACATTCGAAGGGTCAGTCAATGTCATCATGAAAACACGCCTTTTATATAGTAAAACTGGGGTTTACAGGGTGAAACTTATTTTCCTTATCTCTGCTCTAAACCATTGTGGGTACAACGAGTACACACAATCAATATTTTGAGCAGAAATAAGAAAAATATAACGATTTTTTCATCTTTGACTTTTTGCTTTTTCGGCGGTAACGTTTACAATGTATTTGAATAGGGGTGTTCTCGTAATGATAAAATAACAATATTATATCCATTCTCAAACTTAAGTTGGCGGGTCTCCTCACAGGTAATCATGATTACAAATCCGTTCAATGAACACCGTTGTGAATTAAATGAGTAAAGATACTACAGAAACTATACGAATTAGAACCCAAATCCGATTCCAAACATCAAAGGGAAAGATGGACAAACATATCTTTACGACAAACACAATCATAGGCAACAAGCTGAGTTAGCGGCAGTTTACCAAACAAATGGCAACTCATTTAACTTTACATGTAACTTAACTGAGGTAATGGCCAAATATGACCGACTCAGTATAAGAAGATAGATAGATAGATAAATTGTATGGACACAAAGAAGTGTGGGAATGTGTGGCGGCGGTAAAACGTCTCCCTGCCCTACATCATAGTGTAGTATTCCTTGCTTCCAAAGGATAACCCTTTATAGAACATATTTAAATGAAATTTAAAAACTGAACAACGCGCGAACATAAAACAAAAGAAACCACAATGAAAATACCACCTTGGGACGGCCAGTCATAATTATCGGTAGCTTAAACCGGTTTTCGGTGTGTGTGTGTGTCTGTGTGTGTGTGTGTGTGGGGGGGGGGGCTAAACTTCAACCGCATCTTCCGCCGCGATTTACCCAATTTAGTTGGCTGTTCGGCTAGCCTGGATGTCTCATAGCTCACCAATGTGCCATTACGGGCAACATTGAGACTAAGGCTGACACGATTAATCGGATAATCGTATAATCGATCGATAATTTCCACCAAAATGATTATCATTACTGATGTGCTTGTAATCGATTCTTTGAAAAGTACAATTTACTATCAAAAGGTGTGCCTAAAATAGTGGCAAGCGGTGCAGACCCTGATGAGACGCCGCATACATACGGTCAAGTACAATATATGGTTACAGTCATGCTCAGACAGAAATCCAGACAGATAAAACTATTACCAAATCTTCAGTGATTACCAATCGATTATTGATCACAAATACATGACTGATAATCGATTATCTTTCAGCCCCGATTAGTCAGCCCTAGTTGAGACACATGAAGACCAATGGGGCGTCAGCAACACTGCTGATCACTGGAGCCAAAGAAGACCACCAGTTGAACCCTGATGGGCCAAGAAACAGACAAGAGTCCAGCCCAAACGAAACAAATACATGTACAGTGAAATTCTGCTATTAAGACAACCTAAATTTGAGACAATTTCTGCTTTAAAAAGCTTACTTTGAAGGGTGCACTTAATCTTTCTAGGTGTTTTCTGCCCCAAGTGTCCTCTGGTAAGGGACCACCTTTGGGACTGTTCAAAAGTGGTCATTAAGACCACTTTTGAACAGTCCCAAAGGTGGTCTTGATATAGGAATTTGACTGTATTTAGCTTTATGTTGGGAGTATCATAGAGATTGCACCGACCCACTTTTGTGCAATTAAAGAGGTCAGCAAAATTGTTAAACATGTTACGGTTAACCAAGAAGCTTGCAGATTGTCGCATCACTTTCATATTGTAACCTATATGTTTGATTCGCAAACCACTTTTCTTATATTGGTCAGAAAATTCTGTTTTCCCTATAGGTTTTCGAAATGAAAAAGTATGTCACAACAAAATTCAGGTTCCGACAAGCCTGGTTAAAATGTCCTTAATTCGTTATTTTATTTAGAAATCAATTCAATGTGTCTACAATGAAGTTTATACTTCTGTGGTTTATAGTACCGACTTTTATTACTAGCACTGAAAAGCGAATAAGTTTATAAATGATATTCATTGATTTTTTCATAGATATTAGATGAATCGAATTCGACCACATTTTAGATAGAGACAAGTAATGTTTACAAAGGTGCTCATAACTTTTTAGCTCACCAGAGCCGAAGGCTCCGGGGGAGCTTATAGGATAGGCATTTGTCCGTCGTCGTCGTCGTCGGCGTCGTCGTCGTCGTCGTCGTCGTCGTCGTCTGCGTCGTCGTCAACACTTTCAAACGACATCTCCTCTGAAGCCACTGGGCCGATTCAGCCCAAATTTCATCTGTAGCATCCTTGGGTTGGGGGATTGAAAGTTTGTGTTTTTTATGAAATTCGGCTCATTGGTTTGGTTGCTATGGCAACTTAGAGTTTCCATAGACTTATAATGGGGAAAATTGAAAAATGGCATTTACTGCCAAGCCACTGCAGATATTTTGACAAAACTTTCTTAGAAATATTCCTTAGGCAATCTACTATCTGCCATATGATTTTAGGCCTACTGCTCATTTGTATTGGTTGCCATGGAAACCAAAATGAAAAAATAGAAAAAAAAATACTCTCCTCAGAAACCGTATGCTCTATGAGGCTGAAAGTTTATGGAAATATTCACCATATTTGCCTTTACAGATTTTGTGTTTTTTATGAAATTCGGCTCTTTAGTTTGGTTGCTATGGCAACTTAGATTTTCCATAGACTTATAATGGGGAAAATTGAAAAATGGCATTAACTACAAAGCCTTTGCAGATATTTTGACAAAACTTTCATAGAAATGTTCCTTTAGTAAACTTCTTTCAGCCATATGCTTTTATGTCAACCTGGGGGTCCAGTAGGTTGTGCCGGGGCCATGCCCCGCCCCCAGTACTTCATAAAATGACTTATATCTCAGAAACCTTACAGATCCCCACCCCTAAACCATATATATTCTTGTTCCTATTGATAAGACGCATTCAGTGACACCAACCTGGAGGTCCTCCGGGATGTGCCGAGGCCATGCCCCACCCCCTCCACTTCATAAAAGGCCCAATATCTCGGAAACCATTCAGATCCCCACCCCTGAACCCTATATACTCTTGTTCCTTATGATAAGACGCATTCAGTGACATCAAACTGGGGGTCAACCGGGATGCGCCGGGGCCATGTCCCGCCCCTCCATTTCATAAAAGGCCCAATATCTCGGAAACCTTACAGATCCCCACCCCTAAACCATATATATTCTTGCTCCTTATGATAAGACGCATTCATTGATCCCAAATTGGGGGTCTTCCGGGGTGCGCCGGAGCCATGCCCCACCCCTTCACTTCACAAAAGGCCGTATATCTCAGAAACTGTTCAGATCCCCACCCCTAAACCATATATGTTCTTGTTCATTATGATGAGACACACTCAGTGACACCAACCTGAGGGTCCCCAGGGATGTGCTGGGGCCATGCCCCACCCCCTCCATTTCATAATATCACAATATCTCGGAAACCTTACAGATCCCCACCCCTAAACCATATATATTCTTGTACCTTATGATAAGACACTTTCATTGACACCAACCTGGGGGTCTCCCTGGGCCTTGCCCCACCCCTGCACTTCACAAAAGGCCTTATATCTCAGAAACTGTTCAGAGCCCCACCCCTAAACCATATATATTCATCTTCCTTATGATAAGGCACATTCATTGACACCAGCTTGTGAGTCCCCGGGGCATGCCCGGGCCTTGCTCCACCGCTTGACTTCATTAAAAGCCACATATCTCAGAAATAGTTCAGATCCCCACCCCTAAACCATATATATTCTTGTTCCTTATGATAAGACTCATTCAGTCACACCAACTTGGGGGTCTCTTTGTGCTGAGGCAATGTCCCCGCCCTTCCACTTCATAAAAGGCCATATATTTCAGAAACCATTCAAATCCCCACCCCATATTCATATATGTTCTTGTTTCTTATTATTAGCACACCTACTGTAGGGGTGTCCGCAGTGGCCAGTCCTCTCCTTTCCACTTCATGAAAGGATATCTTGGAAACCGTTCAGATTCCCACCCCTAAACCATATATATACTTGGTCCTTATGATGAGACACATTTAGGGACAACAATCTTGGGCTTTCCTGGGAACGACAGGGCATGCTCCAACCCCTCCACTTATATCTCCAGCCATGCAGATCCCCACTGCTAAACCATATATATTCTTGTTCTTTGTGATAAGACACATTTAGTGATACCAACCAGGGCTCCATTGGGTCCATGCCCCACCCCCTCTACTTCATAAAAGGCCTAATGTTTCATATACTGAGTCCACATTGATGCTCATTTGGATATGGGGGTTCATTTGGCAGATTAAAATGATATCATGTTAAAATACATGGCTGCAATTTGGCAGTGCCCACCTGAGCTCTGGTGAGCATAGTGGCCCATGGGCCTCTTGTTTTATTCTTTCTCATGGATTTAGAGTGAGCGTTAGAACCACCTTTAGGATGTGGTTCTGACAAAGACTCATTATCTATGTACAGAGTAGAAATAAGGAAATTTCTAAATTTTCATCTGAATAATGCAAAATTTTCATCACACGTCATTGTGTTAGCATTACGTTAAACAGATAACAGAATGAAAATAGCTTGCTACTCACAATGAATAATGCTCCCAGGCAAATTTACTTTGCACTCTTTCAATTTTGACAATCTTAGATTGTGTCATTGTTCTTCTGAAATTCTTCTCAACTGTATCATATTCCGCTTTCATAAGTCCTGATGACGTATCTAGAGGGACTCTGTCAACAAGTACACCCTTTTCCATGGGAGACCAGTGAAGGGGCAAACGGACTCCAGATTTACTTGATGTCGCAAAGGACTCGGTGGACTTCTGATGCGAAATTCTGCAAATAACAACGTGCATGTATCACTCTTTTTATTAAATCAGGGTTCTCCCCAGTGGATTTCGTTTCACTGAGTTCTTCTGTCGCGGTTTATTTTTGTTATGGTTTGTCTTTGAGTGTTTGGATCGTTTATATTATTTTGTTTTGGACAGCCAACTGGCCATTTTGTGGGAAAGTAACTGTCCTTCTGGCTTTCTGCTATTGATGTTTCCATTAGGGTCTAATTTGTTTCATGCTTGTGTTTCTTTCCCTTTGGTGTCTCTGACTGGAGCTGTGGTTCCTTATCATTGCCTTCACTTCTATTTCGCTGTGCGTACTGATTAGATGCTTCTGTATACTGCAATCATTTAAAATTGTAACTGCATATTCCTAACAAACTGTGTCGTTTCAGAAATATACATGTATACAGTTAAACTTCAACTACTGGCACACCGATAACACAATCTTGAGTCCCTTTCGATCGATTTTTTCCCGCTAGCTTAAGATAATAAATATAAGGGGATAGTTAGAAAGCTGTTTCTTAATAGGTCCTGAAAAGGTATGTTGTGTATAGTCATTACAGCTGCTTCACTTCAACTTTGAGTAATTTTTCATAGGCTATCGACGTCAGAAATACAAGACCCCAAATCGGAGGGACGCACAAACACACGGATACGCCGATGGATGCACGAATGTACGAGGGTCAGTTCTATTTTTTTAATTTGGAAATCAGATATATAAGAGACTACACCTAAAATGCACCAGTATCAACAGCGCGTAACATGTTCAAAAACATGTTCATAAATGCCCAGAACCCGGCCACCCCAGTGACAAACAAACACTCTAGAACGGTCAAAACCGTCAGCTTGACTCGTAACAAATTTTATGAAAAGGCCTTTCCCGAGAAAACAAGCCCTCGGACGTTGCGAACAGGAAAGACATAAACCGGCCGGCAAGTAAGTCTTGAAAGTTCAGCTATAGAACTATAAGCACTGTACTTTCCGTTAATTAAACACAGGCGGATGGGGCCTTAAGACTTATGACCGAAATACTTTTATGTAAGTGGGTTGTTGTCTGATGTTTGTATCTTGTTGGGCCCACAGGGGTTTAACTGTTTGATTTCTTTTGCTTCAGCATTTCTGGTATTTCATACTGTCGACTCTTGTTTCATCTCTGAATTTGTTTGATTATAATATTCTCGGAGATGTTGCACTCATAATTGCGAAACCTTCACGCGGACTTCTTGAATTAAGGCATAACTAGGAACTAAGGGGTGGTGTTGCAGCCATGTAAAATCGATTTACTACCCCAACCACTCCCACAATAACATAAAAAATTAATGCCAGTTAAAAGAGCACGATGCTTCTCTTGTGGTTTGTTATTGTCATAGTATATCTACGCACGTAGATTAGAGACAGAAATTAAGGTTAAGATTAAGTTAGAAACCCTTCACGCGGACTGAATCTTGTGATATTTTTGTAGTGGATAGCCATTTGGTCTTTTTTGTGGGGTGGCGGCGGGGAAGAAATTGTTGCTTTTCGGTTGTTAGTGCCGTTGCTTTCCCGATGTCTTGGACAGAAAAGGAGAGTTTTTGAAGGTAACTTTTTCGATTCCTGATCATTGCCTTTTCTTTTATTTCTAAACGTATCTTGCTTGATTTAGCAGGCTGTAACGTGTGACAGAGGTCGTCTTACTTTTTCATAAATTCTCTAGTGCTCGAGTCCTTGCATAGGCTAACTGGTGTTTCTCCTTTTTTATTTTTTGCATCAGGCGAGGCACCAGCTTCTATCAGCTTTGATATGATCTGTACACCTATGTCGTCATGGTCCTTCTTCACACCCAGTAGTTTTGACAACTGTAAAATATACAAAACTATATCAAAATCAATGTGTGTACAGGGAAAATTCAATCATTCCAACACAGATAGCTCGTTCAATATGGCTACTTCGACTCGCTCTTGATCAGACAGGAAAGTCAACAAGAAAAAAATGGCTAAAAAGCAAGTGAATAACATCCCCTTACCCCAGCTGCCATTCAAGAGGGCCCCATCATGCGATTTTGGTACTTATCGCCTATGTGAGCAGCGAAGGTTCAGGCGAGCCTGCGTATCTGCGCAGTCTCGCCAGAACCTTCGCTGCTCACTCAAACAAGCAGTGAATCAAGAGGAACCTTTAGACAGGAAGCCATATCCCTGGCCCCTCTGAATGGCCGGTTAAAATTTGTCATGACGGAATGATCGAAGACACAAATTCGCTTGGCGGGGCTCAAGTAAACTCTGTCAAAGTAGGGGGCTTGGAAAGGATTGCAAGACAAATATCAACAGCACAGGCTTCCATTCGTGTTTATTAAGCTGCTGTTGTATGGGGTAAGAGACTTTAAAATGTTACCAGCTGCTACTTTTCTTTTGCTTCAGCATTTCAGTTGTTTAATGCTGTCGAGTCCTTCTGAATTCGTTCGATTTTTATGCCTTCGGAAATGTTGCACTGATGAGTTAGAAAGCCTTCACGCGAACTTTACAAATAACACTTGTGTAAACCGGGGCAGAACTAAGGACGAGGTTGTGGCCACTTGTAAACCTTTATACTGCCTGTTACAAGGCGATATTTATTATTGTCATTGTATGTTGTTGTATCTATGTATTTGTGTTATCTTCGTTATGTAGAGCTGTTTGGTCTTTTTTGGAAAGAAACTGCCCTTTTGTTTATCTACTTGTAATGTTTAATAACGGTGCTGTTTCCTTATGTGTGTGCGTCTTTCGTTTTGATGCCTTGGATGGAAGGTCTACGGTAATTGTATCTATTCCTGATCATTGTCTTCACTTCTGTTTTATTTCTCATTTACTAAACACTGGTATTATAAAATCAGTCAACATATGTTCTGTCAAGTCACAAATGTGAACATCAGCATACTCACCAAATGTTATTGATAGTCACTTTGGTCTCTTTCCTGTGTTAGTGGTTCAAAGACTCAAAACTTACGATGTCATTAGTTAACTTATTCTTCAAACTTTGACAACTTAATATGCTAAATGTACTTATATTTTTGCTAAAAATTAAACGCTACGTACATTTTGTTCAGCAAAACATGTGTATAAGATATTGTACTTGTTAGGCCGTTTAACTATTGCCCTGCCAGCAAACACAGCGGGTCAACTTTGGTCCTATATCGATCTGTCGTTATCACGATGCCGGCCCGGTATTCTGTGCTGACACCCAGTGGCCACTAATGAGTTCGTTAACTGTATTATGCTTTGAAAAAACTGGACATAGAACTACCTGATCAGAAAACGGGCTAGCAACCTGAACTACGTGCAGTGGCGTGTTTCCTTCTTTGTCAACAGCTTTGACGTCGGCACCTAGGTAATAAGAATTGCTAATATATAGAGGATCTTACACTCGTGGTCATTTCATATGAAATTTATGAAACGAGCCTCATAAATTTCATATGAAATGACCACGAGTGTAAGATTCTGTTTATCATATGACCACTTTAAATTGGATTTTATCGCCTTTGAATTTGACAATTTTTCCACAAAAAAAGCAGTGTTAACATGGACATCGTCATGACGTTACTTAATCCTGCCAAAGTGTTATTACACGTGTGTTCATATGATTTTTATTACACGTCGTTATCCACTGCTTATCAACGACGTCATATGATAAATAACAGAATTATATGAGCATGTTACAGTAATGCTGGAATACAACCATTCTAAATACAACATTTCCTGAAACAAGTTGTTCAAAACTAACGATGTCGTTAGATAACGTATCGTTAAAACTTGGTCATTTAATATTTCAAATATTTAAAACATTTTGCAGCAAAAATATGGGTATCTTTTGCAAAGGCATAAGTTACTTACATTTGTCTAGCTAAGGCGCAAGAGTTTAAGAATTGCTAGCATTGTACATTTTTGCCACGTTCAGACTCGTTAAACTTACGATGCTTTGAACAACTGGGTCATAAGTAGTGGTACAAGATATTATTAATTGACTATCCTGTATTGATCGGAGGTCATCCGTATTAACAACAGGTCAACCAATATTAACTGAGGTCCAGTGAGGTCAAAAATCAATAATTATGTTTTTTTTAATTGTGCCAATTAATAAAATTGTCATTAATCAAGTAATTTCGCATTGACCCAGTTACAGGTCCTCGGTCAGCTGCATTGGCCCTCGGCCTTCGGCCTCGGGCCAAAGCAGCAGACCTTGAACCTGTACCTGGGCCAGTACGAAATTACTTGATTAATAACATTATAGTATAGATAGTAGTCTTACATAACATTAACTTAGGAAAGACTAAGGGGATAAGTGTATTAAAAATTGTCATTTGTGGAGGTAAATCGGCGGTTTTACGGCCGGAAATTTCGTTTTACGGTGACGCGCCATCGGAGCCGTAAAACGGAATTTGCGACCGTAAAACGGACGATCTACCTCCACATATGACAATTTTCAATACTGCTATCTCCATTCTAATGCATTGTTTTGTTAATAATAGTATTATTCTGCTCAAAGCGGAAGCGCTGTGAGCCGCGAAAACCAAATGCCAACCAACGAAAAGCAACGTTACATGATGACATATCGCAGAATATACTGTCGCAAATGTTAGATGTTATCCAATCAGACATCGCGTTACATACGCAAGTGCATTAGAATGGTTAATTTAGCCAAAAAGAAAAAAAAGTATAAGTTTTAACTGTCGTTCAAAAGCATGCGTCATATGTTTATTTCATAAAGAACCAAATATTTGATGCAATGGCTTATTTTTTCACAATTATATGTTAATTTGAATGACAAATTAAATGCGTAAGATACTACACACCATAGCGTAGTTTGTATTTTCTTGTCCTTTGGGATCATTGATTCCATTGTGGAATTTTGAAAATATCTTGAAGTCCACTGATGAGGCCTAATTGGCCGAAACTAGCTAGTCTGGCCCAGAAAACATGTACACTACATATTTTCCGGTATTGTGGCGTATTCCTTGCTTCCAAAGGATAACCCTTTTATAGAATATTCAGGAAATGATCGAATCAGAACCCAAAGGCTATCCCAAACATCAAAGGGGAAGATGGACAAACACGTCTAAACAAACAACAAAATCACTGGCCACAAGCTAAGTAAGCAGGGTTTTTTTTTCAAACAAAGATTCCATTCAGTTGCTTTACTAAACTTAAACATTTGGACATACTGAAATGAAAAATAAAAAATGAGTTCCTTTAAGAGCAATGGAAACATTCATAAGAAAGAAAATGGGTCATACTACGTAGTTTCGGCTAATAAAGCCTCATCAGTGACCCTGTAATGATCCGGCAAAGAAAGCCAGAGGAAACATACTGCAATTTTACGAATTTCGAATAGGCAGTCGATTCAAAGACTGATATAAATCAAAATGGGGTCCAAATAATTAAAAGCCTATCTAGAATATGAGTCTAAACCAATAATTTATTTATGATTTCTCAGAATATTCACGCTGATCTCAAAGTACCAAAAGTAAAATATAAACTGCACTATGGTTGATGTACGGGGAGACGTTTTACGGCCGCCACACGGCACAACACCAGCTGCAGTGAAGGGAAATGAAACATAAAAAATGAGTTCCTTTAAGAGCAATGGAAACATTCATAAGAAAGAAAATGGGTCACACTACGTAGTTTCGGCTAATAAAGCCTCATCAGTGACCCTGTAATGATCCGGCAAAGAAAGCCAGAGGAAACATACTGCAATTTTACGAATTTCGAATAGGCAGTCGATTCAAAGACTGATATAAATCAAAATGGGGTCCAAATAATTAAAAGCCTATCTAGAATATGAGTCTAAACCAATAATTTATTTATGATTTCTCAGAATATTCACGCTGATCTCAAAGGACCAAAAGTAAAATATAAACTGCACTATGGTTGATGTACGGGGAGACGTTTTACGGCCGCCACACGACACAACACCAGTTGCAGTGAAGGGAAATGAAAAATAAAAAATGAGTTCCTTTAAGAGCAATGGAAGCATTCATAAGAAAGAAAATGGGTCATACTACGTAGTTTCGGCTAATAAAGCCTCATCAGTGACCCTGTAATGATCCGGCAAAGAAAGCCAGAGGAAACATACTGCAATTTTACGAATTTCGAATAGGCAGTCGATTCAAAGACTGATATAAATCAAAATGGGGTCCAAATAATTAAAAGCCTATCTAGAATATGAGTCTAAACCAATAATTTATTTATGATTTCTCAGAATATTCACGCTGATCTCAAAGGACCAAAAGTAAAATATAAACTGCACTATGGTTGATGTACGGGGAGACGTTTTACGGCCGCCACACGGCACAACACCAGCTGCAGTGAAGGGAAATGAAACATAAAAAATGAGTTCCTTTAAGAGCAATGGAAACATTCATAAGAAAGAAAATGGGTCACACTACGTAGTTTCGGCTAATAAAGCCTCATCAGTGACCCTGTAATGATCCGGCAAAGAAAGCCAGAGGAAACATACTGCAATTTTACGAATTTCGAATAGGCAGTCGATTCAAAGACTGAGACTGATATATATCAAAATGGGGTCCAAATAATTAAAAGCCTATCTAGAATATGAGTCTAAACCAATAATTTATTTATGATTTCTCAGAATATTCACGCTGATCTCAAAGGACCAAAAGTAAAATATAAACTGCACTATGGTTGATGTACGGGGAGACGTTTTACGGCCGCCACACGACACAACACCAGTTGCAGTGAAGGGAAATGAAAAATAAAAAATGAGTTCCTTTAAGAGCAATGGAAGCATTCATAAGAAAGAAAATGGGTCATACTACGTAGTTTCGGCTAATAAAGCCTCATCAGTGACCCTGTAATGATCCGGCAAAGAAAGCCAGAGGAAACATACTGCAATTTTTAGAATTTCGAGTAGGCAGTCGATTCAAAGACTGATATAAATCAAAATGGGGTTCAAATAATTAAAAGCCTATCTAGAATATGAGTCTAAACCAATAATTTATTTATGATTTCTCAGAATATTCACGCTGATC
The DNA here is from genome assembly GCA_963580285.1 of Lucinisca nassula. NCBI lineage: Eukaryota > Metazoa > Mollusca > Bivalvia > Lucinida > Lucinidae > Lucinisca > Lucinisca nassula. Next base: position 51,531,132 of record OY757023.1, on the reverse strand, counting down.
TCAAAGGACCAAAAGTAAAATATAAACTGTATGAAACTGAACAGCACCAAACAGACAGACAATCAGCCTTGGGACGGTCATTGATAATTACATGGGTGTTAAATTACAAAAAATATCAATAAACTAGAGCAGCAATCGTGTTTCATCTTGCTGTACGGAACAGAAGCAACTAGGATAGATACTAGGAAACCACACCCGTGTAATATATAGAGGATCTTACATGACTGTTAATGTATTATTGAATTTATTAAACGAGTTGAGGCAAAGGGATAAAAGGCGAGGCTTTGCCGAGCATTTATGCCTTTTTCTCATTGAGTTTAATAAATTCAATAATACATGAGCACGGATGCAAGATTCTATATATCATATGTCATTAAAAACGCATTTTATTCACGACTGACAAAAATGTCAATACTCCGTCATGTAACTTTAAGGGGCGTTTGCATATTTAATCCACTAATGTATTACATGGCGTTATTACACTCTCAGACGCAACATCAAAGATAATTTGTTTTCTTACATTTACCTATATATATGTTTTTTACTGATGACAGTTTGCTATATTTTCTTATTAATGCCTCAAATTTAGATAATGAGTGATCTTTGGAATCGCTGGATTGAGGCGTTTCTAACACGTATCAACTTTGTTTTTTAAATTAATCTGCTAATGCATTAAACCTTCACTTTTAGCTTAATTTAGATTTGACAAGGGTGTTCATGCTACGTATCTTTTAACGCGATAATAGTTTTTAATATAAACCAAATCCGTTATACTTAAAAGGACATAACGCTTTCATCTCAGGAAAGGAGCATAATCCTCACAAGGAATCCATATATAAAATTGCATGGTTCCCAAATTATGATATGCCTCAAAACGCGTGGCGAACGGACGGAAGGACGAGCGGATGAACCAACAAAGGCAAACCAATATGCCCCACCAACTTTTTCAAAGTTGGGGGCATAATAATGGGATGACATAATTACTTTTTGATCTGCTATAAATTAAGGGTATGGTGTTTATACGTATTAGAATCGCCTCGTCGAGTCGATTCTAATTAGAACAAACAACATACCATTCGAGCTTGGTAAGCAAGACTATAGTTTGCAAAATTGAAAGAAAAAGTAGACTGCTAACGACATCTAGCATGCATGTGACCAGTTTCCAAATGTCAAAATACAAAAGGCTTAACCCTTATCCCGCTGAACACGACCACTCCTACCTTTGCAAAGAATCTACACTGTTTGTCATGCACTTTGTGAATTGAACTAACATATAATATCAAGGAATATGATTGGCTGATAATCAGTAATGGGTGTGGCTAAATTAATTATTCAGCAGGATAAGGGTTAATGATCAAGAAACTATAATCATATATACTACTTTGGTGCAAGGCCCCCGCCCATCAGGGCTTGAAGAAATATTTGGTCTAAATGATGCTTCCACGCAGAGCTGAAACCGGCCGTACACGAGTACTGGTAAACCGCTTAGAGGATCTAAGCCTACCCAGGCAAAGGGTTGCTTATAACCCTATTGGTTTCATTCGGCGACAGGGCTTGAGATGTCATTTCATCTCAGTGTCGGGTAAAAGTCCCAGAAAATTGGAGGCAACGTCTCGAAAATGACCTATACAGTGTTGACGTGAACGTAAAACCTCAAATCAAACAAAAACTACTTTGTATCTTTGATCTGTTTTTGTTTTGTTATGAGAGAGACTTCATGATGCCCCTTTCTGCTGAAAACCAGTCTGAAATCATTGAAGCTTTTAGCTCGACTTCTAGATATTTTGATGATTAATTTATGATAAACGCGATGATTTTGATTTTGAGATTGTAAATTTTCCTTTTTTGGATGGTGATGTTTCTCGTGCGCCATCATTATGGCGTTTAAAATTTCGAAGCTAATTCGATTTGCCAGAGTGTGTAGTCATGTAACTGACTTAAACACTCGTAATAAATTGTTAACTTCTTATTCAGGGTTATCCGTACCATAAACTATGCAAAGCCTTTTCGAAATTTTATTGACGCCATTCTGATTTAATTTCAAAATTCAATATTGGACTTGTATCTCTTCTGCAACAAGGTCTATCGGAACCCGAATTTTATGGTGACTTAGTATATAAATTCAGAAAAATGTATTACCACAACGACTTTAGTACCCAATTTCGTAAAATTATTCTTCGATATAAGAAGATTGGGTACAACATAAATATTATACGACAGACTGCATGCATGGTAGTTGACCCAATCATGGTTGACAACTTTGCTTCCCTCTTTAATTGCATGGTGGTTGGCCAGGCCTCAGATTCTATGACGGTTACAGCGTAAAGGTTTACTGAGAATTAGAGAGATCTAATTCAATGTTATGTTGGTTGGTGCCTGATGCTCTGTCTCTGGTCGGGCCCTTCGGAATCTAACGGTTGGTTTTCTTTTGCTCCAGCATTTCAGTGGTTTCCTGCTGTCGAGTCCTCACCGTTGTTTCATCTCTATGGTTGTTTGATTTTTTTGTGTTCACGGAGGTGTTGCACTGATGAGTTAGGAGGCCTTCACGCGGACTGAACAAATTATTTGTCTAAATCGCGACGGAAGTAAGGGCGAGGATTGTGGCCACGTAAAATCGATTTAAGCCCCTCAGTGGAATTCGTTTCACTGACCGTTCCAAGGCGGTTCTTCTGTCGCGGTTTATTTTTGTTAAGGTCTGTCTTTGAGTGTTTGTATCGCTTATATTATTTTGATTTGGATAGCCAATTGGCCATTTTGTGGGAAAGTAACTGTCCTTTTGGTTTTCCGCTATTTATGTTTCCACCAGGGCCTGTTGTTTCATGTTTGTGTTCCTTTCCCTTTGGTGTCTCTGATGGGAGCTGTGGGTTAATTGTATCGATTCCTGATCATTGCCGTCGTTTCTATTTTGATGCAATACGAAATCTATTTAACATCAGCTGCAGTGAATGGATTTAAAGCTACATTGAATTTGGAATTGAAGAACACATGCTTGATAAATAGAAAATAGTAGTATCGGGGTCAGTAAAATTACCGGTGGAAATCAGTAAATCGACTGTCCTCTTGTGCTTCTGCGAGACAGCAATATGTAGTGCAGTTCTCTCATTAGCGTCCTTCGCATTCTTGTTGCAACGTGTCTGTGAAAAAAAGACAATTCTAATGGACTAGCCTATGTTTCGCAACTTCTGATTGGACAACGCCCAAAATTTGCTACAGTATTTTCTACGATATACTGTCGGAAATTCCGACGTCATCATGGAATGTCGCTTTTCATTGGTTGTAAGTTGGTTTTACACGGCTCACTGTGCTTACCGTTTGGGGAAAAAAGAACATATTTTAAACAAAACAAGTGAAAAAGTGCAATAGAATGGGGTTAACTGTACTGAAATTTGCCATTTGGTGAGGTAAATCGTCGGTTCTACGGTCGCAATTTCCGTAAAACGATATTTCCGACCGTCAAACTGCCGATTTACAGCCCCAAATGACCATTTTGATTACAGTTATCCCCTAACTAAACATTTAAACTGATACTGGTGTCTGTTAACCTTTAGTATAAAAGCACTATTTATAAATGCAAGCAAGCAGAGGAAATTAAGTACAAAATCTGATTTTGCTGAGAAATCCATGTCTTGAAAATTCATATGACTCGTCCGTTCCACAGACAACTGTCCGTTCCACAGTCAACTCGCATGCAAATGCCAAATTATTACTTAGTTAATGTACTCAAGAAAAGCCATTATTAAAGAATATAACTAAATAATAAGACTTGGAGACACGAAGGCTTGATCTGGAGACATCCTACATCAATTGCGAGTCACGACCGCAATGTCCTGGGAAAGTACATTGTATGAATTAAGGCAATCATGAATATAATCTGGTGTCGCAGACGAAAACCGCCAGATTCGAATCTTGGACGTGAAACACACCTCATAGACAGACCACGTGAATAAATATGTGCATTAGCCATGATTTAACACACTAAAGAAATAGTTCTTAATTTTTTATGGTCATTAGTAAATATCTTCTGACAAGTGAAACTTGTATCTTCATGTATATGCGTACATTAGAAAACAACATCTACGTTTAAAGACAAGGGCAGATGGACACGGCTTCCAACAGGTAGAAGAAAGTTGTTTTATTTAAAGACTGTCTTTAAATTTAAAGACTTTTTAGTCTGTAAATTTAAAGACTAACGCTGAATAACACAAAGGAAAATCATGAAAATGATGTAACACGAAAAAATCGCACCCTCATACGCAGCCTCAGTCTTCAACTCATTAATAAAAGGTGCGTTGCTATAGACTGCATGTATTTTATTGTCTGTTAATATCGTTTTAATGATATATGATAATTAAGAAATTAAACAACACAGTTCCTTCCCTTAGACCACAAATGCCGTGAAAGTTCGCAGTAAGGGAGGAAATATCTGTCAAAGGTCGAACATAAGAGGAGTTTCGTACTGACGTCACTTCGTTTTCGGACATTTTAATGTTATAGTCCGTCTGAAACTTTCATTACTTTTAGTTATCAGAAAAACTGTCTGTCGAAGCGAGTGGTCGGTATATTGACAAAATGATAAAATCGTTATACACATTCATTCCTGAGTCCATTTTACCAATGAATCTTATTACAAAACCTGTTTTTCTGAGAAATCTTTAATTATGGTGGGAGGAATTTAATTAAATAGAGACAATTTTATAATTTGCAGTTACACATAATTAAATATTCCATAGATAACGGCCATATTACTATAAACAGCAAAGTGCGAGTTTTCCGTTTAACACCATTTTCATTATTTTATTTGTGTCAGTCTTTAAATTTACAGACCAAAAAGTGTTTAAATTTAAAGACAGTCTTTAAATTTAAAGACAGTCTTTAAATAAAATGCTTTCTTCTACCTGTCCAATACTTTAAACAAATAGATACAATGAGCTCAAAGTCAATCTGAATGTTCAAATGCAAGTATGATTTAGACAGGAAGTGTATCTAAATATTCTTTTTTTGAAGGCAAACTCTTAATGAGCCTGCTTTTATTTGTACAGTGATTTTCGGTGGTTGATATGTTTGTATAACAGAAGACAAACAGTACAAGATATAGACTACTAGTGTAAAATAACGACCCAATAGGATGCAGTGTGTCAGATGTGTCTGTTGGTTAATTGTATATTTTAGATGTATGCAAATTCAGCTTAGATTTGCTGTTTCATCAAGTGAACAAGTCCACAAAAAGAGCACCCCTCTAAACACCAGTTAATATAGATAAAACTGGTGTTTACGGGGGTATTCATTTGTTTCGTATTTCTGCTCCAAGACATAGGTTGTGGGTACTCGTTAGAACCGCCTCAATCAGGCGGTTATAACGAGCACCAACAACCTATGTTTGGAGTGTAAATAAGAAATATATATATATATATATATAAAAAATCATCAGAAAAATGTCCGTTTTTGAGATATGAAAAAAATGCACATAGTCTCACGGATATGTTATCGAAATGTAAAATGATTGTCTTGGTAGTTGTTGTTCTATATTTTCTTTGTGAACAATATCATATTTTCCATTCACTAAACGGTTGAAGAATTTGTGACAAATCTTGCAAAAAGACAGTTGAATTTCATTTTAAGTTTTAAGTTGATAATTTGAATTTTAAAGCCCTTGATCTGAATTAAACTTACCTTGGTTAATAACAAACTAGCTATTTCTACATGGTCATTTGCAGCAGCAATATGCAATGCAGTGAATCCTTCTTTCATTTGTCTATCTGCAATGTCTGCCTTATTGTTCACAATTATTTCTGCGCCTCTGGAATGTGCAAAAACATGTAACTGATTGTTCACCTGTATCGGTATACATGAAAAACAATATAACTTTACTATCTGGCTACATGTATAGACCGAAGTCCATTCCGATACCAATTTACCTTTCAGACAGTATTCCTTGTTCTTATAGCTTTCTATAACCATTAAGATCCAAAGAATTGAGACTGATAAGCCTAAGCAAACAATGCACAGATCAGTCCTGATCAGGGCCTACAGCGCCTGTTGGCCATTCTTTTGGACTCCTTGAAGGATCACGAAATAATGTTAAAATTTTAAAAGTAAGAGAATTACAGCCAAGTCCTCAAGGTTTCTTGTCTTGTGAGTTTTAAGAGTTATTGTGTGGATCTCCGTCAACCAGATCTCCGTCAACCGGAAGTCTGTTTTCAGGATCTCCAACCAGGTTAGAATCTGTGTGCTCATCTACATAGACTAGCATACAGTCTTGAAAGTGTAGATGTAGACAAAAGCTGTGTTGTATTACAAGAGGGGCAAACACTAAATTATTGACCTGCGCAGGCTGATCTGCAATTTTGGTTTTCGCAAAAGGCAAAAACAGGTTTTACATCATAGTGAAGTTTATATTTTCTCGTCTTTTGGGGCCATTGATTCAATTGTGGAACCTTCAAAATATTTGAGCGTCATTGATGACTTAATTGTCCGGTCCAGAAACTATATACTCCATACTTTTGGGTTTTACGGTGTATTATTGGCTTCCAAAGGATAACCCTTTCATATAACATATTTTTGATGACGTAACACATGCAGCCAATGGAAATGTGCACGCTTGCATCACAGATTTGTGACGTTTAATAACGGGATATACAAAACATATACAGGTAGGACATTTTGTGTTTTATCATCCCTCCAAATGTCTGAATCAAAGCACTGACAGTACTTGTGTGTCTGTTGTTTCTTAGTCTAGGCTGGCAAATGGTCCTGAACTTCGTCTTAGATGCTCAACTGCCTTTTCTTTACGAAAACTATGTGAATCTGCTGTAATGTATTGACACTGATATAGATGTAAGTACTAAGAGTAATTTATATAACTTTCATTGAAGTATGAACAATATTTTCAACTTTGCTTGGGAATGCATCACGAAAATATGCCTATATAATTTTGACCCCCTTGAACCCCACTTTTATATAGTAAAACTGAGGTTTACAGGGGTAAACCTTATTTTTTCTTATTTCTGCTCTAAAATATAGATTGTGGGTACTCGTCAGAACCGCCTCGATGAGGCGGTTCTAACGAGTACCCACAATCTATGTTTTGAGCAGAAATAAGAAAAATATCATAATTTTTCAACATAAAATTTTCGATGTTTTGGCGGTAAAATGGTCAATGTATTTGTATAGGCGTGTTTTCGTAATGGGATCAATGATCTTAAAATTGCCTTCGAGGATCACTCACTTTGCTCGTGATCCGCTGTTATTCATACTCCATACATTCATTTATAACATAAACACGAGTGCGGCCCCCGCCCATTGGGGCTTGAAGAAATAAATGGGCTGCATGATGCTTCTACGCAGAGCTGAATCTGACCGCACACCAGTACTGGTAAACCGCTTAGAGGATCTAAGCCTGCCCAGGCAAAGCGGTGCAAGTCGGAGCGTCCAGCATATAAACCCTATTGGTTTCATTTGGCGACAGGGCTTGAGATGTCATTTCATCTCAATCTGGGGTAAAAGTCCCACAAAATTGGGAGTAACGTCTCCAAAATGACCTTTATAGTGTTGACGGGGACGTTAAATATCAAATCAAGCAAACAAACATAAACGCGAGTGTCGGTTTTACTGAGTCCCTTAATCAGCAAGACCTGAATTTGCAAAACTGCTGACTATGCTCGTTAGAGTACACTTGAGTAGAACTTCATTTTCAAATAAACTTAAAGGGCGTAATTCATCCACAGGAAGTAAAAATATAAATTTCAATGTGTTGGAATACTGGGGAACGTTATACAACCACCACAGTACACTTAACGCTAGCTAGAGTGAAGTTAAACAAAGCTAAATAAAATGTCTAAAACCTGATGCAGTTTTTGAGAGCAGCCCACTGCAGAACATTAAATCCTCTCTTATTGGGGATTGTGAAGTCGGCATCCGAGGATCTGAAAATTTCGTGCAACAGATGTTCTTGGTTCTTTGTCTGTAGAATACAGTCATGCATCGGAGTATCGCCATTCTGGTCCTAAGCGTAAATGGAACGAACGATCTATTAAGTTAAAATCTAATGTAAATGAAATTAAAATGATCAATAGGACGGACACTCCAGGCTCCAAGGTTACGAAATAGAAGTGAAGGCAATGATCTGGAATCGACACAATTAACCCACACCTCCCATCAGAGACACCAAACCAACTGTTTTCATGCTCAGCGCAGTTGAACATGAAATTTTCCTGTTCATAAATTTTTAAAATGTTACAATGGTTGCCATTTTAAGATTCATAAACAGGACAAAACTTTTCTTATCTGATCTTGTATTTTATATGACTGTGCATTAAACGCTCAGTTTAATGACCCCTGACCCTGGAGACGGAAAAGTATCATGCTAAAGGGCGGCCGTTTAATAACCTCGGACCCTGTAGACGGAAAAGGCGGCTTCGCCGTCCATCCAAATCAGGCTTCATCAGTGATACTCAATTTCACGACTAGCAGACGACATTATTTTCCATGTGTTGTGTAAATGAGGCCTGGCATAACTTGTCAACCGTCTGCCAAGCTGGCGATTCACGTGTAATGTTAAGCCTTATTAAATATTAAAATATTTAAAAAATATATTTTCGTCTGCTCCAGGAATATAATTTATGTAGCTGTTGCAGGGCTTATGACAAGAAAGAAACCATTAACTCACATACAAATACCTATGAGACCAAGACCCTGTGTTTGCTCGCTAGTGGCGAAATCTGTATTACATAAGCATCCATACGGGACAGCTCAGACATGACGTTTGACGTCATGAGTCTCTTAGTAATCAGACAACGTCGGCTTTCTACATTAACAACGTAAGCGGTCGTAACAGCAATTTTGAAGCTCAACTTCGATATTTCTGAATAAAAACTTGGATTATGCGTTCTATAAAATCAAAAGAAATATTTTGGTACCAAAATATCTTGACTTTGTTGAAAACAAAATGTCTGAAGAAACGGCTGCAATCTAATCGTCATTTTCAGGGTGTAAGTGAGAAAAACGAATAGATCATTGCTGTTTAGTGGGACAAGAAATCCCTCCTCTCGGGACCAGCGACAAAACGTCGTTTCTTACATAACTGCTGAACCCTCGAGTTGGAATTTCTCTGTCTCCACTGTACAATAATGACGGATTCTATTTATCTGAATTGGGCGTTTGTTATTCTGACGAGCATGTAGTTGAGAACAATCTTGCATCATTTTACCGAGTCATGTATCAATGAATACGTTTCAAAAACCCACGCCATAAAGGAAAAGTGGTGATCGGAGAAAAAGTGGTGCTCTAAGGACAAACATTATTTGTTCTTTAATTCCATTCTTAAACATGGACTGTGGGTACTCATAAGAACCGCTCCTTCGAGACGCTTGCGTAAACGGGCACATGCAATCTATATTTGAAGTAGAAATAAAATAAATAGTAAAAGCGTTCATCAGAAACATTATACATGTATTAATTCCCACAAAAGAAGACATTATATGAAGTGGGCGTGTTATTATCATTATATGTCTGACTGCTTAAATGATTGACGAATCTATATGGAAATTAAACACACACAAAAAAAACTTACTTTGATATTGACTGAAGCCCGATGTTTCAACAACAGTCGTGTACACGGAAGGTTGGCTTTCCCAACAGTGACATGCAATGGTACTAAGCCCTTTTTGTTCTGTGCATTTTCGGTCACTCCATGTTCCAGCAATATTTTCATTGCAACCTCCTCTTGCCTGCAAAGCCAAATATGCGAAGGATTATATTACCGTATGCCTGTGCAGAATGCATACATGCTCGCAAATCTAAAAACACTCAGTAGTATATAAGAATATTATATGGGTGTGAGGGGTGGATGGAACAATCCGTCCCGAGGGTCACTGTCCGGCATCACGAGGCTTGCCGAGTGATGCCGGACAGTGATCCCGAGGGACGGATTTTTCTATCCACCCCTCACACCCATATTGGATTCTTTTTCTTGCATACCTTCCATTTCTATTGCGAATTTTTAATGCTGCTGTCACTTCGGTTACCGACGTCCGCCATTTTGTGATGAAACAACAGAAATGTTTAGTGACGTCACGCATGACGACGCCGCGCATGAGGTTGTAATCAACTAGTGCATTTATCAAACATGCGATTATATTCGATTTGGGGTCGGAACAACAGGGCCAGAACATAAATTTCTATCCCAGGGTAAAATCACGGATTTCCTTGTCTGGTGTGCAAGAAATACTTTTCTCGCCCAGCGATTCCGTTTTAATATATCTCATTAATATTCATGAGCTATTCAAGAATTCTGATTGGTCGAGAGGATGCCACGCACAGGACGACAAAGGACGACAAAGGATCATGCCTCCCCACAATCCCCTGTAATATTTCCCTTTGATGTCACTGCTCAAAAGAACAAGCGCATTGGTAGTCGTGAGCACTGGTAGAATTCGGTATAATATAGTAAATACACCGTTATTGTCTTTAATAATAAAATATTATCGGCGAGCCTTAGACAATTTCATAGGGGCGACCTTTAGCGAGCCCCTATCAAATTGTAGGGGCGAACCGATTATATTTTATAATAATTATTAAAGACACTAATCATGTATTTAGTTTATACCGCAATTCAAAACAATCAAGGGCTTTTGCAGAAATATAGCAAATTTAAGCAAAAAGGACAGCAAACTGAATGGCATGTTAAACGACATTCAGTGCCTTGGCGCGCACACGTAGTATAACGTGACGTCAACGAGTGCAAAGTTTCTGACGTAACCGCGCCACAAAGACGTAGGAAACAACTCGGCGCTCGAATAAAAGTTTCTCAGCGCTTTACTTTCTGTATGAAAATCTGTAAATAAGTAGTTTATTTTAGCTTTTAAAAATTATTTTCGAGGTTTAGACGCAGCTGCAGCAGCAGTGCGTAGTTATTCCAACGGGCCATTCAAACCAGGAAAGGCCGAGAAGGAAATATTTTAGCTGAAATTTCTAAATATTGTTTAAATAAATATTGCAAAGATTTTAACTTGCAGTTTCGTTGTTTTCCCATGTATAAAAGGTTGCATCTTATTGTTTACACTAGTAAATTAGGGACCTGAAAAGTAGGTCCGATCTATAAACGGTCACTAGACATATTATAGGTCAGTAGAAGGTATTATAGGTCACTACCGAGTATAGTGTGCAGTTATTCGACCCCCTTTATTAGGTTACTAGAATGCCTGATTGCGGTATAAAAACATTTAATGCCCTTCGCCCTCGGGCATTATTACCTCATCGGGTGAACAAATCATCATATTCCATCACACGAGGACAACAAATAAACACCGAGCTCTGAGGATGCAGTGTCGTTATTTATATTTCCCGTACAGCATTGTAATCAGCACTTCGGGGAGAGGAAAGCTGGGCTTAGTTTTTCAGAGCATTGTTAGCTTAGCGAGCTCATTCCTGGTAAAAGTGCTAACTATTCTAGCAACTAAAAATCGTAATACATTGAAATTTTTGCTGAAAAAATATGAGTAGCTTTTGCAAAAGCTACTCATTTTTTTCAGCAAAACATTTATGCTGAAAAATGTGAGTCGCTTTTGGATTTTCAAAAGCTAGTTTGGATAGCCTATTGGCCATTTTGAGGGAAAAGTAACTGTCCTTGATGTTTCCATTAGGATCTGTTGTTTCATGTTTGTGTTTCTTTCCCTTTGGTGTCTCTGATGGGAGCTGTGGGTATCGATTCCTGATCATTGCCACCACTTCTATTTCACAATGCAAAAGCTACTCATATTTTTCTTTTCAGCAAACAGAGAATATTTGCCATATTTAATGATCAAAATTTTATGTCGTTAGTATGGAATGTCTTGCCCCTTATTGCTTTGCTGGCGTTGTGTATGTTCTTTTAGGAATTGGTTTGTTTGCTCTTCCCCTCGATGCCATTGGTAGCATATGTTCTATGATATGGCACTTCCTGGCCATCTCCAATATATTTGATAAAACTAGAACATTGATTCTTGCACACAGGATAATGAAATCCGTAGTTTTAGCCTGGGATAAAAATCTGTTCCTATCCTGGTGTTCTTACCCAGGGGACAGGGTAAAATTAGAATATTCTCACGTGTTTCATATCACTGGCTGAATATGACCTCATATGCGCCGTCGTTAACGTTGACGTCACAGCTCTTTACGTGACATCATTAAATATCACGCCATCGTCATCCCAGTATGGCGGACGTCGGTAACCGAAGTGACTGCATTATAAAAATTTACGCTCAGAAATGAAAGATTTCCAAGAAAGAGGAATCTTACATGGTGTCAGGGGTGGAACCTTGGAACGGATTTTTTAGCCAAACCTCACACCCATGTTAGAATCTTATATTGCTCATTTGATCTCGTTCTTGAATTCCTAAGAACTAGAAAATGTGTTTGTGAAACACTATGCCCCCAACCATATGCTTGCCACTAATAGACACATAATTAAAAAAAAAACATAATTAAAAAATGCCTCTGTCGTGAAAGAACTGTCAGTTGGTACAATATTCATAAAATGTGCACGAAATTTATGTACAGTACCCAAACTGTATACGAAACATCATGAGCCTTGCTCAAGCGGTTCTCCAGACATTTTGTTCACAAAGTTTCCCTTTAGCCACTATGCATAAGCCTGAAAAGGGGCATAATTATGTTATATATATTCGGAACTTCGTGAAAAGTTAATCAAGTCATCTACACCTTAGATCCAAACTATATACCAAATACCATGAGCCTAGCTCAAGCAGTTCTCCAGATATTTTATTTACAAGGTTTCCCTATAGCCAATGCATAAGTCCGAAAAGGGGCCACACTCTATTATTTATTTCGGAATTTCGTCAGAAGTTAATCAGGTCATCTACACCTTAGATTCAAACTGCATACCAAATATCATGAACCTAGCTCAAGCAGTTCTCCAGATATTTTGTTCACAAGGTTTCCCCATAGCCACAATGCATAAGTCCAAAAAGGGGCATACCTCTGTTAACTATTTTCAGAATGTCGTCAAAAGTTAATCAGATCATCTACACCTTAGACCCAATCTGTATATCAAATAGCATAAGCCTAGCTCAAGTGGTTCTCCAGATATTTTGTTCACAAGGTTTCCCCACAGCCACAATGCGTAAGTCCGAAAAGGAGCGTAACTCCGTTAAATATTTTCGGAATTTCGTCAAAAGTCAATCAGGTCATCTACACCTTAGACCCAAACTGTATACAAAATATCATGAACCTAGCTCAAGCGGTTCTCCAGATATTTTGTTCACAATGTTTCCCTATAGCCACATTGCATAAGTCCGAAAAGGGGCATAACTCTGCAAAGACAAGTCCGACGGAAAAGAAAAAAAAATACTGGTTCCCCTAATTTTCATGCTCATTCCATATATAAAATTTCAAGATCCTAGCACAAACCATTCTTCTGTTTCACATATGTATAAAGCGTAACGGACAAACTGACGCACGGACTGACAGACTGACGACAGGACAGAACCAATATGCCCCACCAACTTCTTAGAAGTTGGGGGCATAAAAACAGAAGTGAAGTCAATGATTACGAATCGATATAACAAACCCACAGCTTTCACCAGAAACACCAAAGGGAAAGAAACACAAACATGAACCCTAATAGAAACACCAATTATAGCGGAAAGCCAAAAGAACAGTTACTTTCCAAAAAATGGTCATTAGGCTATCCAAAACCAAAATAAAAAGCGATAAACTCAAAGACAAACCATGACAAAAATAAACCTCGACAGAAGAACCCTTGGAACGGTCAGTGAAACGAATTCCACTGGGGGAATGTGTGTGTGTGTGGGGGGGGGGTGGGGGGGGGGCTTAAATCGATTTTACGCAGCTACAATCCTCGCCCTAACTTCTTTCGCGATTTAGACAAATGATTTGCTCAGTACGCATGAAGGCCTCCTAAATCATCAGTGCAACATATCAGAGAACACAAAAATCAAACAGAGATGAAACAACGGTGATGACACGACAGCAAGAAATCACTGAAATGCTGGAGCAAAAGAAAACCAACAGTTAGACTCCGATGGGCTAGACCAGAGACAGAGCATCAGGCACCAACCAACATTACATAAAATTAATGTTTTCCTTCTGCTCCAGGTAGATGATTTAGTGGTTAGTGGGGGTGTCTTACTTTTTCTTGCACACCAGACAAGGAAATCCTTGATTTTACCCTGGGATAGAAATTTTTGTTCTGACCCTGGTGTTCCGACCCAAAATCGAATATAGTCGCGTGTTTGATAAATGCACTGGTTGATTACGACCTCGTATGCGCCGTCGTTAAGGTTGACGTCACAGCAACGTCACTAAACGTTCCTGAAGTGTCAACACAATATGGCGGACGTGGGTAACCGAAGTGTCTGCAGCATTAAAAATCTGCTTTAAGAAATGGAAGGTATGCAAGAAAAAGAATCCTATATGGGTGTGAGGGGTGGATAGAAAAATCCGTCCCGAGGGATTACTGTCCGGCATCACTCGGCAAGCCTCGTGATGCCGGACAGTGACCCTCGGGACGGATTTTTCCATCCACCCCTCACACCCATATAAGATTCTTATAATCTTGAAGAGGTACAGTGTGTCTCTCTTAAACTTTGATCGTAACCCGATGTTGTTCATACTTACCTTTACCACTTTCTAGGCTATTATAGCAGACGCCAAATTGTTGATATATTTTCTTATTTTTCCCAGAAAAACAGAACTTGACATCTCATGCAAATTGTTTCCTTTTTTCTTATTTTTCCCCAGTAAACAGAACTTGATATCTCAGGCAAATAGTCTCTATAGGAGACAACTTGCATGAATGTCAAATCCTGTGTGCCATGAAAATAACCAAAAAAAAAAATAAATAAAATAATGTCTGCTGAAAATAACCCAACATGCAGAGTGTTAAATAAATTGCCCTTATAACTTGTGAGTTCATATTTTCCAGTCCATTTTCAAACAAGGTAGATCTAGATCAGATGGCTTCCGAAGAAGCCATCTGATCAGGATCTGCTCTGTTTGTCATTCAGTTTATGAATTTGTTGCAATGATTTGCTTCAAGAAATCTAATTGGTTGATTGTCAGTGGTGGGTGTGGCATGTTTAAATATTCAGCAGGTCAAGGGTTAAAATTGAAACAAGAAAACAATTGCATGCAGTTTTCCTACTGACAGCGGAACCGCGTCGTTGGCGCCTTAGCGCCACCCTCGTCCAATCATATTGATGAGAATCAGTGTTTATTTTGACGTCAGTGACGCCACGCGAGTCAATGTTTTTATAAAATTAGGAACTACTTTGCGCCCCAAGAGATAACTTTTCTGTAAATGCACTGATAATGTAAATATTAATGGTTGTTCAGTAAGTGATTAGTTGTTTCACGAAACAATATGAGCCCCGCCAAGCGAATTTGTGTCTTCGAGCATTCCGTCATGACAAATTTTAACTGCGCATGCCCAGCCATTCAGAGGGGCCAGGGATATGGCTTTCTGTCTGAAGGTTCCTCTTGATTCACTGCTTGTATGAGCGAGCAGCGAAGGTTCTGGCGAGACTGTGCGGATGCGCAGGCTCGCCTGAACCTTCGCTGCTCGCATAGGCGATAAGTACCAAAATCGCTTGACGGGACCCATATACTGATGCTCAGTCACGCTGTCCGCGACAAAGATCCAGTTTTGTATAGAAACTATTACAAATTGTCTCTTGAGAAAAGTAAACAAACAAATAACACGAGTGTGCGATGCAAACTAGTCAATGGAGTGATACTTGTTTTCACCTACCCAAAGGCTGCAAAGTGTAATGCTGTATCACCTTCGTCATCAGTCAAGGATGCATCGGCTTTGTGAGCGAGAAGAAACTTCATCACTTCTATTTGACCTTCGTACGAAGCCAGGTGTAGAGCAGTCTTGTTCTCAATTTTTATATTCACCTAAATATGGAAGACAAAATAAATCTGGACTTTCCGTGCTCAACATAGCAGAGCATAGAATATGTACTGTTAATATGCATTAATATACAAAACAATTACGACAACTACTCTAATCAGTTGAGCAGAAAATATTATTTTTGTACAGAGCAAATTTAATACTAAAATGAGTTGAGCATTAAAAGTTCTGCAACCTTTCGGCTAGGTCCCGAGCTTATAAAAAGCCCTGGTAAAATAGTATGTTAATATTTATCAAACGACAGAATGCTCAGAAATGTCGGATTCTGTTAGAATACCAAAATATGAACTTCTATGGAGCGTATATAAAAGGTTTTCAAATTTTAATATGGCAGTACTACTACTCACGAAACGTTCAATATTCTTATTTAGTGACATGAAGTGTCATTTTATGGTTCGAAACTTTTTCATAAGTTAATTTTGTATTTGATTTACAGCTATAACGCAGTAACAATAGACAAGTTTCTGTGTTTCTATTTTTAACGCACATGCATAGCATCAGGAATCAGCTGAAAAACAATTTAGCACTAGTTGTGGATTTATCTTTTTATCAAGAAGCCCGAAAGGGCCCCTTTTCTCAGAAAAACATTAACAAGATTTGGCCCTTTAAAAATGTATGACGCATTTCCTTTAAACCTTTTGGAAAGAAAGATGTAACAAATTTATTTTTCTGTACTAATTGGTCATACTGACCAAAACCTTCATTTAAACAGAAACCGCATAAGATACTAAAATCAGTGACATATGGTTCAAGCCTAGTCGCCAATGAACCTAAATGCCAAAAATTATATAATTTGGCCAATGAATAAACGAGATGAATAAATAAAAAGATGGGTTTCCTGGAAGGCGGAAAACTGGTTTAAAAGCTATTTCTCCCTGAATGAGAGGAAAGCCCTACGTAGTCATTACTCAGGACCAATAAGCAATGTAAATTCTCTGCATTTTTGGTAGATTTTAGTCAAACTGAATTTTAGAAAATTAAGTAAAATATGCATTTCAACTACTGAAAGCCCTTCAATCCAGATTCAACTAGAGCTGTCAGTGAAACTGACTAGGGCCCCGGCAGCGCTATCAGAGGAGTAGGAAAATGTTGATGTTAAAAAAGACGTTTTTTTTTCCTTTCACCTCTAAGTATGACCTTGACCTTTGAGGTACGGACCTGGGTCTTGCGCGTGACACACTGTCACATTATGGTTAATATTTCTGCTAAGTAATATTTAAATCCATCCAGGTATAAGAAAGTTATAGATTGGACACAATAAAAAAGACGCTTTTTTGACCTTTAATCTCTAAGTATGACCTTGACCTTTGAGGTACGGCTGTGGGTCTTGCGTGTGACACTTCGTCACATTATGGTTAACATTTCTGCCAAGTAATATTTAAATCCATCCAGGAATAATAACAAAGTTATTAATTGGACACAGGAAAGACCCTTTTTTGACCTTTAACCTCTAAGTATGACCTTGACCTTTGAGGTACGGACCTGAGTCTTGCGCGCAACACTCCATCACATTATGGTTAACATTTCTGCCTAGTAATATTTAAATCCATCCAGGAATAAGAAAGTTATGGAGGATAAAAAAAATTGTGGACGGACAGACGGACAGACGGACGGACAGACAGACAGACAGACAGACGGACGGACAGAATGATGCCAAGTAATATTTAAATCCATCCAGGAATAATAAAAAGTTATGGAGGATAAAAAAATTTGTGGACGGACAGACGGACGGACAGACAGACAGACGGACGGACAGAGTGATTACTATAAGGCACCCACACTTTCAGTGCGGGGCCCTAATTATAACCCTATTAGTTTAATGACCCTTGTTTACCAGTGGAACATCATTCATGAAGATAATAATTATCCTCTTTTATAAGAATCAATTGCATACACACCAGAGACAATTTATGGCCATATGAGCGACCTTGATCGACTGTGGAAATCTTATGGCCATTTAATATCATGCTTAAACTGATAGCGAAACATATTCAACCATTTTACATTTAAAATTTTATATTTTTTTAAATCACTCGCTAATTAATAAAATCACACTGCAAAAAATTCTGTGTAACACCAAAATGGTTAAATTGTCAATGAAAATGCACCTTCTGAAAAAAGAAATCATTAAAATTGACAAATCATGTTTTAGCCTATTTGACTTGAACACTGAGAACAAGTAGCACTACATTTATCGAGAAAGCATATTTCAGTGGCGGCAAGGGTCCGTGTCTCTGAAATACCAATACGAAAACACGCCTATACAAATACATTGTAAATAGTACCGCCGAAAAAAGGAAATTTTAAGCTAAAAAATTGTGATATTTTGTTAATTTCTGCTCAAAATATAGATTTTGGGTATCCATTAGAACCGCCTCATCGAGGCGGTTCTAACGAGTACCCACGATCTATATTTTAGAGCAGAAATAATAAAAAATACGGTTTACCCTAAGGCTTGTAAACCTAAGTTTTTCTATATAAAACTGGGGTTCAGGGGGTCATAATTTCGTGATGGATCACAAGTTGCACTACATTTGTCGAGAAAGCATATTTCAGTGGCGGTAAGGGTTCGTGTCTCTGAAAAAAAAAACGCACGGAATCGTAGACTGACAAATAGTGTCATTTAAAGGTCGTTTGATAAAGACAGCTCATGAGAGATACTCTCTGAAATTGTTTCATACCCAGTGAAAGTAGACATGGGATGTGGCCTTTCATAAATGTTAAAATAGAAATAATTGCTGACGATATATCAATGCGCAAAATATCTCATTCTTTGTAGAACGAAGCATCAGTAAGATTTAGATTGTTCGTTTTACATGCCTTGACATTAACAATAATTTGTTTTTCAATAATTCAGTATCGATTGAGAAACAATCGACCCTGAAAATTATACTTGATCAGGTTGTCTTTTTATGAGTTTCTTCACTGCCTCTAAGTCTCCCATAGCCGCCGCCTCGACGAGGTTTGTATCTTCATCCTCATCACGTCCTGCAGCGTCCCTCAGGAACAGGGCGAATAAATCAGCAAGTGCTGATGCTGCCACTGAAAAATGAAACATCTGACGGATATAAACATCGAAGGATGCGCCAATCTTATACCATTACAGTATCATCAAGTGTCGCTGCTGTCGCTAAAAAATAAAATGTCTGATACATATACCTATCGAAGGATGCGCAAACCTTATACACTTACAGTATTAGCAAGTGCCGCAGCAGCGGCTTAAAAAAATAAATAATCTGATTGATATACACACCGAAGGATCCGCCAATTTTATACCCTTACAGTATCATCAAGTGTCGCTGCTGCCACTGGAAAAATAAAATATCTGACTGAAATGCACATCAAAGGGCGGGCCAACCTTATGCCATTACAGAATCAACAAGTGGCGCTGAAAAATAAAACATTTGACTGTAATACACATCAAAGGACTGGCCAACCATATTCCCTTACAGTCTCGACAAGTGCCACTGTTGCCGCTGAATTATAAAACATCTCACTGATATATACATCGAAGGGCGGGCCAGCTTAACACACTCGCAGCATCAAAAAGTGCCGCTGCAAAATTAAACATACGACTGATTTACACATAAAAGTATGCGCCAGCCTTACACCCTTACAGTATTAGCAACTGCCGCTGCTGCTGCAGAAAAATATCTGACTGATAAACACATGGAAGGGCGGACCAGCCTAATACCCTTGCAGCATCAACAAACGCCGCTGATGTCACTGAAGAATAAAACATCTGACAGATATCCACGTGAAAGAGCGGGACAGCATAATAACCTCTCGGCATCAGCAAATACCACTGTTGTCACGAAAAAATAAAACATCTAACGTATAGGCGCAAGTCTAGTACTCTCAAAGCATCAACAAGTGGCGTTGCTGCCGCAGAAAATACGGAAGTGTTCCCAACAGTCTGTACACCTAGTTAACTAGGGGTCGACTAGGAAAAGACTATGTCTAGACGTAAAAGTTAACTTAAGGTAAACCAGGAGTTAACTATACACAACTGTTTTTAAATAACAATATATTAGAGGATATTTGATTTTTCAGTGTAGAATCGAATTTTATTTCACCGAATGAACACCAAAGCCAGTATTTTCACGAGTGGCGTTTTGGTGTTCATGAGTGAAATAAAATTTGATCTAACACTAAAAAATCAAATTTCTGTTTCTTACATGCTTAAAAAAACGCAATATTTAGCTTCAATAATCGCGTCACTCACCCTCAGAGAAAACTAACTTTGTTCCTGGTCGTTTCGCGTCAATATAGTGGTGTCCAACGTATTTACTGGGTATAATATTGGGTGAAAACTGAAAGCGTGCAACTAAGAAGTAGCATGTAATGGCATTTCTATGAATGGTTACTGAAATAATTGAGAGATTAGTTTCCCAAAGAAGGCGCGTTCAGATCTAACGACAAAATACGTGACGTCAGCATCGAAAATGACGTCATTAACTTCCTCATGACGTGTGAAGGGGCTTAGCGTAAATTCTAATACAGTTCATTAATTTCCATTCATCTGACAATGGAGGCGGACCGTCCATGCTAATAAACCCTATTGGTTTCATTGGGCGACAGGGCTTGAGAAGTTATTTCATCTCAATGTCGGGTAAAAGTCCCACAAAATTGGAAGCAACGTCTCCAAAATGACCTTTACAGTGTTGACGGGGACGTTAAACCTCAAATCAAACAAACAAACAAATCATCTGACAATGGAAAAACTGACCACAGAATAAGATTTCGAGAAAAAAGTAGTCCCAAACAGTGAAAAATAAAACTGATATCTGTCACTGTTTGAAACAGTGACAATATCGTTTTCGATTTCACTGAGAAATCTCTATATTTCATTGAAAAGCATGTAAGAAATAACGGATATTGTGATTTTCTTTTCAATGTGAGCTCGAATTTTATTTCATCGAATGAACACCAAAACCAGTATTTTCACGAGTGGCATAGCCACGAGTGAAAATACCAGTTTTGGTGTTCATGAGTGAAATAAAATTTGATCTTACACTGAAAAAAAAATCAAATTTTCTGTTTCTTACATGCTTCAAAACGGCAATATTTAGCTTCATTAATCGCCTCACTCACCCTCAGAGAAAACTAACTTTGTTCCTGATCGTTTCGCATCAATTTAGTGGTGTCCAACGTATTTACAGGGTATAATATTTTTTGCAAACTATGCAAACTGAAAGTTTGCACCTGAGAAATAGCCTGGGATGGCATTTTTATGAATGGTTACTGAAATAATTAAGATATTAGTTTCCCAAAGAAGGCGCGGACAGATCTAACGTCGCGCAATAAAATACATGACGTCAGCGTCGAAAATTACGTCATTAACGTCCTCATGACGTGTGAACGGGATTAGCGTTAATTCTAATACTGTTCATTAATTTTCAATCATCTGACGATGGAAAAACTGACCACAGAATTAGATTTCGAGAAAAAAGTAGTCCCAAACAGAGAAAAATAAAACTGATATCAGTTACTGTTTGAAACAGTGACAATATCGTTTTCTATTTCACTGAGAAATCTCTATATTTCATTGAAAAGCATGCAAGAAAGTGAACTTCATAGATATCTAGAAGTTAACACCTTGTCTGGTTGGAGTTGACTCCTAGTTAAGGGTGTCAAGAATGGTTTTGAACAGTACTGTAAATCATCTGACTGATATAACGCCAGTTGGCGGACCAGTCTAATACGCTCGCAGTATCAGCCATTGCAGCCATTGCAGCTGCTGCTGCTTAAAAGACTCTGACTGATACACACATCAAAGGACAGGCCAGCTAAATACACGCATACATCACGTGAGCAAGTCCGTGAAATAAAGACCCCCCCCCCCCCTTAACCCCACTTTATATGGAGAAAACTTGGGTTATCGGGGTAAACATTATTTTCCTTATTTCTTCTCCAAGACATAGGTTGTTGGTACTCGTTAGAACCGCCTCAGTGAGGCGGTTCTAACGAGCACCCAAAACATATGTTTAGAGTCTAAATAAGAAAAATATCACGGATTTTGCATCAGAAAAATAGTCATTTTGGAGATGTGAAAAATGCACTATGCCGCTCGGGGGTGTGTTATCGTAATAAAAGTAGCTTCTCTCACTTTGACATCCTTCTTATTTTCTGTTACCCGGCCATTGTAAAGCCATCACGTGAACAAATCCGTGAAACGAACATCATTGCTAACCCCTCGTAATATAAGGAACAACTAGGTTTACAAGGGTTTATTTTTTTTTTCTTTTTGCTCAAACACATCGTTTGTGGATTCTAGTTAAAACTGCCTCGATAAGGCAAATCTAACGAGCACCCACAATCTATAATTGCTGCAGAAATAACAAAAATACAATTTTTATAGGAAAGACCATGGAAAAAGTTCATCACAAAAACATGTCTATACTGATAATGATTTTGACCTCCTTAAACCCACTTTTACTTTTAAACTGGGGTTTACAGGGGTATACATTATTTTTCTGCTAAAAACATAGATGGTGGGTACTTGTTAGAACCGAATCGGCAAGGCGGTTCTAACGAGTACCCACAATCTATGCTCTGTACAGAAATTTTAAAAATATTAGAAGTTTTAACTGAAAATTTTCATTTTTGGTGTTAAAATTTAAACTTATTTGAATATGCCTGTTTTTGTGATGGTTCTACTTCGTGGACGGCCCGGCAAACCCTACACTGTAGCCAATTCTTCTACAGAGAAAATGCAGAAAGACATCTCGCACTCATGACACGAAATTCGCGAGACTTTCAGAAGTATCGTTTCATAAAGAACACATGTAATAACAAGGAGTGAGAATTCGTCTATTTACCATCTAAGTCTCTGGATAAAGACAAGGAATCCGCCTTATCTGAGCCAAGTTCTGACTGAGAGAGGTCTGGAACACGGTCTCTTATAGCTGGATCCTCGACTGGCATACAGGCAACTGGATTAAATATCCATGTCCGACCCTCCACTTTTACCCTGATATCCCCATCATGGTCTATTCGCACAATGCGACCTACTTTTCCAAGCGCCTACAAGGAGTAACCGTCGAACTTCAATGGGACTAACCATCACTTGAAATGTACATCCCCTAACCCCCACTTTATAAAGAGAAAAGTGTGATTTACGGGGGTATACATTATTTGCCTTATTTCTGCTCTGAGACAATGTTGTGGGTACTCGTTAGAACCGCCTCAATGAGGCGGTTCAAACGGACACCCACAACCTATGTTTAGGGTAAAAATTAGGAAAGTATCCAAAATTTCGCCAGAAAAATAACTGTTGTAGAGATATGAAAGAATGTTCTATATCACATGGGTTTGTTATCATAATGAACCTTTTTGACTAAAGGAATGTGTAAGAGACAGCGGTAGTACGCACCACTGAGGTTAACATAGCAGCACCACAACAGGTTATCCCCGTGTGACCTAGTGCATTTTTTCACATCTACAAATTGGCTACTTTTCTGATGAAAATTCCGTGATATTTTTCTCATCTACACTGCAAACATGGTTGTGGGTGCTCGCCAGAACCATATTTGTGCAGATGTAAGAAAAATAATGTGTACCCCCGTAAACCTCAGTTTTCTCTATATAAAGTGAGGTTTAGGGGTGTTCATTTCACGGAATTGTTCACGTGAAAAATTGAAGTGAAGGCAATGATCAGGAATCGATACAATTAACCCACAGCTCCCAACACCAACAGAGACACCAAAGGGAAAGAAACACAAACATGAAACAACAGACCCTAATGGAAACATCAATAGCGGAGAGCCAAAAGGACAGTTACTTTCCCACAAAATGGCCAATTGGCTATACAAAACAAAAAAATGTAAGCGATACAAACACTCAAAGACATACCATACGCGACAGAAGAACCTCATTGGAACGGTCAGTGAACTGAATTCCACTGGGGTTGGGGGGGGGGGGGGGGGGGGGGCTTAAATCGATTTTACGTGGCCACAATCCTCGCCTTTACTTCCGTCGCGATTTAGACAAATTATTTATTCAGTCCGCATGGTGGCCTCCTAACTCATCAGTGCAACATCTCCGTGAACACAAAAAATCAAACAACCACAGAGATGAAACAACGGTGAGGACGCCATTTTGCTCATCGGAGCGGAACCGGACGACCGACATTGACCGATCATAATAGCTCATCATGAGCACAGGCGATCGAAGAAACTACTGTAAGTTCATTCAAATATTTTTAACGTAGACAACATGTATCCACTTCTTGTCCAACCAAATCTTGTATAAATATTTTTTTCCCTACAAAATATTTTTGTTTTGGAGTTTAATGGCCCCGGTAACTATTTAGGTCACATATAGCCGGACAGTGTACCTAATCACGCTTCCTGGACAGACTTATACATAAGATGTTAAACAGTACAGTGCACATTCTTTAATTAGAAACTGACAACTCCCCGTCTTTAATCAGCTGATGGAAGAGAATGACCCTAGAAAATAACGCATGATCAGTCTCTATGAAAGAATGTTATCGATCCAGCAGGTATTGAACCCGCAACCCCTGATCATCAGTCAGACGCCCTTCCGAGCGACTTTATAAATATTATACAATGAAACAGTGAGTGATTCACAGGCCTTTTCACTTGTCGAACACTGACATATTGATAAAAGAGTGTTGTTGCTTGCTTTATAGTTCCAGATTTTTAACATCGCGTTAATCAGTCCTTGATAGGGCTGACTAATCGGAGCTGAAATGATAATCGATTAAAGCGTGTGTCATTATGATCGATGATCGATTAGTAATCGCTGAAGATTTTATAATAATTTTACCTTTCTGGCTTTGACTCTTACCATACGTTATACAATATCATTTGTATTTCGACAGACAGGCCTTAGCAAACAATGCAGACCCAGATGAGATGCCGCAAAATGCGGCGTCTCATCAGGGTCTGCACTGTTTGCCAACTTATCCAGCTATTTAAGACACGACTTTGGGTAGAAAATTATACTTATCAAATAATCGATTATTAGCAAATCAGTACCGATAATCATTTTAGAAAAAATATCGATTGATTAATCGATTAACTGATTAATCGTGCCAGCCTTAGGCCTTGACTACCCTTACAAACCATACTGTATTTTAGGAACACCATGAAAATAAAAATAATTCGGACACCTTGAAGACTTGCTGTAGTTCTCCTGACATCACGAAAACATGCCTACATGTATATAAATTTGACCCCCTTAAACCTCAGTTTTATATAGTAAAACTTGGGTTTGCAGGGGTATATATAATTTTTCTTATTTCTGCTCAAAAACATAAATTGTGGGTACTCGTTAGAACCGCCTCGTCGAGGCGGTTCTAACGAGTATCCACAATCTATGTTTTGAGCAGAAATAAGAAAAATATCGAAAGTTTTCATCTGAAAATTTGTATTTTTCGATGGTAAAATTTATAATGAATATGTATAGGCGTGTTTTCGTAATGAATGTTAACACATTTATTACACGATCCTGCAAGGAGTCCAAAAGGTGCAAACGAATTGGCAAACATAGTAGACACTGATCAGACTCAATATTTAGGATCATTACGATATTGGGATTTACACGGGCATACAATATTTTCATTATTTCTGCTCAAAGACCATTATTGTGGGTTCATGATCATTAGAAGTTAGAACCGCCTCAATGACGCAGTTAAAACGAACACTCTCAATCTATGGTTGCTGCAGAAACGTGAAGTGTCTTTACGACTGCCATGCCACAGGGGTAGAAAAAGAACATGACTCGAACGGGACTCGAACCCAGCGTCTCTCGCATACCGTGCGATCACTCTACCGACTGAGCTACCGAGCTACGCGGTTAGCCTGTTACATTCCCCCATGCCTAAACCTATCCAGTCCGGCTGCAAGACGTATTTCCATACTATTTCATGCTCTCAGACGCGGTGCCTAACCCACACTGGTCACCAAATGTCACAGGGGTGGAAAAAGAACATGGCTCGACCGGGACTCGAGCCCAGGGCCTCTCGCATACCTTGCGAAAACCCCACCTACTGAGTTACTGAGCCACACGGTCGACCTGTTACATTAGCACCACATTTCATTTTGGAGCCATGAAAGAATGCGTCACACGGTCGTATTTTTCAAGCGGCTTACCTCAGACATATTATCGTTCCATCCACCATGGCCTTCTTGTAGTTCCCTTACTGCGTTGAAATCTTCTTCTATACTGACAGCCTCTCCTCTAGAGAAACTGTGGATCTTAGTAGAAATGAAAAAGTCTAATGGTGAGTATTAGCACTTTATTATATAAAGACACTGTTATTTAACCCACTGAATGCTGGAAACCCCTAAAGGGGAACATTAGCAAACAGCCCATACCCAGATCAGACGCCGCGTTCTGCGCCTGTACTTTTTGCTAAGAGAATTTTCCGTCAATAATGGAATACAAGAGGGCCCAATAGCCCTACATCGCTCATCTGTGTGCCAGAAAATCATTAGTGTAGAAGAACATTTGACATTGCTACATACTAAATATCTGAGCTCTGGGCCTTATGGCTTTGGAGAAGAAGATTTTTGAAATTTTTTTTTTTTAGGTATAAGTCAATAGGTGCTAATAAGCCCTGGGGCCTGGTCAATTTTGACCCGAAGGGCATGAATGGCAGGGTTTATGTAGGCAACCATTTTATGTTGCTATATACTAAATATCTAAGGTCCGTACTTCATGGTTTAAGAGAAGAAGATTTTTGAAGCTTTTTTTCCATTATAAGTTTATTGGAGTTAAGGAGCCACAAGATTTGGCACATTTGGACCCCAGGGGCAAGACTCAGGCAGGATTCATGTAGGCAACCACTCGACGTTGCAACAAGCTAAATACCTAAGCTCTGGGTCTTATGGTTTCAGAGAAGAAGATTTTTGAAGTTTTTTTTTCCATTTTAAGTTTTCTTTTCCATTTTAAGTCCATGGTAGCTAATGGGCCATGGGCGTGGCCAATTCTGGCCCATGATTTGCAGGATTTATGTAGGTGACCACTTGTCGTTGCTACATGCTAAATATCTAAGCTCTGGGCTCTGTGGTTTCAGAGAAGAAAATTTTTGAAGCTTTTTTCCATTATGAGTCTATGGGAGCTAAGGGGCCCTGGGGCGTGGCCCATTTGGACCCCAGGGTCATGATTGGCAGGATTTATGTAGGGGACCACTTGCCGTTGCTACATGCTAAATATCTAAGCTCTGGGCCCTTTGGTTTCAGAGAAGAAGATTTTTGAAGCTTTTTTATCATTCTAAGTCTATGGGAGCTAAGGGGCACTGGAGTGTGGCCAATTTGGACTCCAGGGGCGTGATTGGCAGGATTTATGTAAGTGACCACTTGACACTGTTACAAGCTAAATATCTAAGCTCTGGGCCCTGTGGTTTCAGAGAAGAAGATTTTTATTTTTTTCCATTGTAAGTCTATGGGAGCTATATGTTGCCATGGCAACCAGAAGTCTAATCTGATCAGCCCAAAAAACCTTATGCAACCTATCCCTTCTACCTGATGATGCCTCTCATGAAATTTGATCAAGATTGGCCATGGGGTATTAGAGATATACTTATTTGAAATTGTTTACGAACGCACGCACACACGGACGCACGCACGACGGACAAAATGTAATCACAAAAGCTCACCTTGTCACTTCGTGACAGGTGAGCTAAAAAACGAAATAATAGGTCTGACACCTCTTATATGATAAATGAATTTGTCCAACATACAGCAATTGAAGAGTCAACTAGCATACAATGGGTTAAGGATATTGCCAAGAATAATATGGCCTTACTTGCAACAATTAAGGCCCATGACACCCCTGTGTTTCCAACTGAACTTCTTTCAGCAGTTTCGAAATCAAAGAAATGACGTATGAGCCGGCGCATGACAAAACCTTCAAAAAGACCGATGCGACCAGCAGAGACTCAAATCAACCTGCGCACCAATCCACTATGACAAGACCTTTTGCAAATTTCTCTTTGCATAGATATTAGCCTATAGCATGAACATGCGATCAGCGAATACTCTGATCAGACTGCTGATCTGAGTCTTCGCTGGTCGCTCAAGGCTCCTTGTATATTTTGACAATGCGCTAGCTCATATGGTAAATGGCAGCTCACACAATAGGTCATGAAATTTATGAAGCTCGCCAGAGGCTCGTTTCATACATTTCATAAGTGAATACAGAATACAAATTGTATTCCAAGTCGGTTAGAACAAGACATTAGGGCCCCCGCCCATCGTGGCTGGGAGAAATAGATTGAGCTGCATGATGCTTCCACGCAGAGCTGAAACCGACCGCAGGACTCACACTGGTAAACGGCTTAGGAGGTCTAAGTAGAAGTAAAACAAAGATCAGGAATTGATACAATTAACTTACTCCACCCATAAAAGACACCAAAGGGAAAGAAATACAAACATTAAGCGACCAGACCATAATGGAAACCTAAACAAAGGAGGGCCATAAGGACAGTTACTTTCCCACAAAATGGCCATATGGCCATCCAAAATTAAAAGACACAAGTGATACACACAGTAAGTAACAGACAACAACATAAATAAATCGCAACAGAAGAGCCGCCTTGGAACGGTCAGTGGAAGATTTCCACTTGGGGGCTTAAATCGATTTTACGTGGCCACAATCCTCGCCCTTACTTCCGTCGCGATTTAAACAAATAATTTGTTCAGTCCGCATGAAGGCCTCCTAACTCATCAGTGCAACATCTCCGTGAACACAAAAATCAAAGAACCACAGAGGTGAGACAACGGTGAGGACTCGACAGCAAGAAACCACTGAAATGCTGGAGCAAAAGAAAACCAACAGTTAGACTCCGATGGGCCCGACCAGAAACAGAGCATCAGACACCAACCAACATTACCTTGAATTAGATCTCTCTAATTCTCAATAAGCCTTTACGTTGGAGCCGTCATAGAATCTGAGGCCTGACCCACCGGCGTGAAACATTGAAAAGGCTAAGACTGCTCAGGCAAAGTGGTGTGAGTCGGACCGTCCCTGCATATAAACCCTATTGGTTTGTTTGGGCGGTAGGGCTTGGGATATTGTTTCATCTCAATGGCGGGTTAACGCCCTACAAAATTGGAAGAAACGTATCAGAAATGACTTAAATAGTGTTGACGGGGATGTAAAACTGCAATTCAAATTCAAAGAACAATGAATTAACATGAGCTACATGTATGAGCAGCTAGTGACCACTTGTGTCAGATCTTTTCTTGCACACCAGATAAGGAAAGCCATAGCTGAAATTCTGTTCTAACCCTGAAGTCACAGTACGTTACATGAAATCACTAAACATTCCTATGGCGGACGTCGGTGACCGAATTGAGTGCAGCATTAAAATTCCGCGCAAAGACATGAAAGGTATGCAAAGAAAAGAATCCTATATGGGTATGAAGGGTGGATAGAAAATCAATCCCTCGGGATCACTGTCAGTGACCCTTGTGACGGATTTTTCCTTCCACCCTCAATTCCACATACAGGGGTGACAACCTACGTCATAGCAGAGATGTCGAACCCATTTCAGGAGCGGCCATATTGGTGTAAATAGGGTAAATAAAATGCTTTAAACCAGATATGTACATTACGAGTCTTCAGAAAACATACTTCAGCTGGTAACAAACAATATTTGCATCCCATCAGTGAGCTAATTCCACCTAGAAACATTGAAAAGGCTTCGATAGCTTCGCCACAAGATTTGATTCGGCGCTGTAAACAATGGTAGTTCCGACATCATTGCCAAATCAGCTTGTGTCGAATTATTTAAAGAAAGGGCCACATTTCTGAGACAGATTTCAGTATGTTTGATTCTTTTATGACCTAATGCACCGACTGCGCCTACTTGTTGTGACAAATGCCTTCTGTGCAGTAAACGCCGGCAAACCTCACTGCTCTGACGTAGGTTGTTCCCCTGTATAAGGTTCTTATATTATATCAAAGCGGACATCATTCATATAAACTGGAACAAGCGAAAGTGTGCCTTGTGTGCTCAGCAAAGTCTCAAATCAGCCTGTGCATCAGAAAGGTCGGGGCACTGCCACGCCTCTACATTTCAAGAAGCATTGGGTAACTACGTATCCATCCATATAGTGCATAACGAAGATTCAGGGCAGCATGCAACTCATTCAATATTGGCACATTCCGATAATTATAAATTATTATATTATATACATTATAAATTGTGCTATGTTTATTAAACAGTACAGCATGAATTTAATTTCAGGTTAGTGATAATCACGAGGGCAACTGTTGAAAAGTATACTGCAGTATATTTGACTTAGTTTCAATTGTCGCATAATGGACCAAAAACAGTCGAGAGCAAAATCTTTTTCATATGTTAACTGTTTTTATTTCCATTTTATTGGCATGTCCTGATAAAGTAACACATCTAAGTCATTTGGCAAGACATCTTCTGGAGCTATAGCTTGGAAAACAGCAGGCTCTGTTTTGAGTCTATTCATGAGAGCTAATGACAGGTGTCGCAGTTTGAAACCTCATAATATGAAATGGTACTATTAGCTCACCTGCAGATTGCTCCAGGTAAGCGTAAGCTTATTCCGCGGCCTGTTGTCCGTCGTCTATCGTCCGTCCGTCCGTCCGTCCGTCGTCAACTTTTCAAATTTTCAACATCTCCTCCCGAACCGGAAGTCAGATTAAGCTGATATTTGGTGGGGGCATCTTGGTGACATACAGATTCAGATTTACTAAAATGGCGGCCATCTTGAAATTCTTCATTTCCTTCCGAACCAAAGGCCAAATTGAGCGGAAACTTGATGGGAGGAATCATGGTGACATGGAGATTCATATTTGCTAAAATCATTCCGTTCTGATATCCAAGATGGCGACCATCTTGAAATTCTTCGGACGACATCTCCTTCTGAACAAAAGGTCGAATTAAGCTGAAACTTGATGGGAGGCATCCAGGTTACATGGAGATTCAGATTTGCTAAAATCGTTCTATTCTGATATCTAAGATGGCCGGCAAGGCGGCCATATTGAAATTCTCCAATCGACATCTCTTACTGAACCAAAGGTTGAAATGAGCGGAAACTTGATGGGGGGCATCGGGGTACCATGCAGATGCAGATCTGTTAAAAAGCTTCTGTTCGGATTTCCAAGATGGTCGCCACGGCGGCCATCTTGAAATTCTTCAAACAACATCTCCTCCCGAACCAAAGGTCGAATTGAGCTGAAACTTGATGGGAGGCATCGGGGTGACATGTAGGTTTGCTAAAATTGTTCTGTTCAAATTTCAAAGATGGCCGCCATGATGGCCATCTTGAAATTCTTCAAACGACATCTCCTCCCGAACCAAAGGTCGAATTGAGCCGGAACTTGATGGGATGCATCTGGGTAACATGGAAATTCAGTTTTGCTAAAATGTTCTAAAATTGTTCTGTTCAAATATCAAAGATGGCCGCCATGGCGGCCATCTTGAAATTCTTCTAACGACGTCTCCTCCCGAACTAAAGGTTGAGCTGAGCTTAAACTTGTTGGGAGGCATTGGAGTGACATGGAAATTCAGAATTGCTCAAATCGTTCCATTCAGATATGCATGATGGTCGTCATGGCGGCCATCTTGAATTTATTCAAACGAAATCTCCACCCAAACCAAAGGTCGAATTGAGCTGAAACTTGATGGGAGGCTTCGGGGTGACATGGAGACTCAGATTTGCTTAAGTCCTTCCATTACGATAAACAAGATGGTCGCCATGGCAGCTATCTTGAAATATGGTGGTCAGCTTGAAATTCTTCAAAGCACCCATATAGGAATTGCATATATTGCCCCCCGCCCATTGGAAAAATAGACTAGGCTGCATGATGCCTCCATGAAGAGCTGAAACCGAACCCACACGAGTACTTATAAACCACTTAAAAGGTCTAATAAAAATCAAAAATGAGTTCCCTCAAGAGCAATGAAAACATTCATAAGAAAGAAGATGGGTCATACTACGTAGTTTCGGCTAATAAAGCCTCATCAGTGACCCTGAAATGATCCGGCAAAGAAAGCCAGAGGAAACTTACTGCAATTTTGCGAATTTCGAATAGGCAGTCGATTCAAAGACTGATATAAATCTAAATCGGGTCTAAATAATTAAACACCTGTCTAGAATATGAGTCTAAACCAATAATTTATTTATGATTTCTCAGAATATTCACGCTGATCTCAAAGGACCAAAAGTAAAATATAAACTGCACTATGGTTGATGTACGGGGAGACGTTTTACGGCCGCCACACGGCACAACACCAGCTGCAGTGAAGGCAAATAAAAATCAAAAATGAGTTCCCTTAAGAGCAATGAAAACATTCATAAGAAAGAAGATGGGTCATACTACGTAGTTTCGGCTAATAAATAAAAATCAAAAATGAGTTCCTTTAAGAGCAACGAGAACATTCATAAGAAAGAAGATGGGTCATACTACGTAGTTTCGGCTCATAAAGCCTCATCAGTGACCCTGTAATGATCCGGCGAAGAAAGCCGGAGGAAACATACTGCAATTTTGCTAATTTCGAATAGGCAGTCGATTCAAAGAGTGATATAAATCAAAATGGGGTCCAAATAATTAAAAACCTGTCTAGAACATGAGTCTAAACCAATAATTTATTTCTGATTTCTCAGAATATTCACGCTGATCTCAAAGGACCAAAAGTAAAATATAAACTGCACTATGGTTGATGTACGGGGAGACGTTTTACGGCCGCCACACGGCACAACACCAGCTGCAGTGAAGGCAAATAAAAATCAAAAATGAGTTCCTTTAAGAGCAACGAGAACATTCATAAGAAAGAAGATGGGTCATACTACGTAGTTTCGGCTCATAAAGCCTCATCAGTGACCCTGTAATGATCCGGCGAAGAAAGCCGGAGGAAACATACTGCAATTTTGCTAATTTCGAATAGGCAGTCGATTCAAAGAGTGATATAAATCAAAATGGGGTCCAAATAATTAAAAACCTGTCTAGAACATGAGTCTAAACCAATAATTTATTTCTGATTACTCAAAGTGACCCTGTAATGATCCGGCAAAGCCTCATCAGTGACCCTGTAATGATCCGGCAAAGAAACCAGAGGAAACTTACTGCAATTTTGCGAATTTTGAATAGGCAGTCGATTCAAAGACTGATATAAATCTAAATCGGGTCTAGATAATTAAACACCTGTCTAGAATATGAGTCTAAACCAATAATTTATTTCTGATTTCTCAGACTATTCACGTTGATCTCAAAGGACCAAAAGTAAAATATAAACTTCACTATGGTTGATGTACGGGGAGACGTTTTACGGCCGCCACACGGCAAAGCCCAGGCAAAGTGGTGCGAGTCATCTAGTCCAAGCATATAAACACTATTGGTTTCAATGGGCGGCAGGGATTGAGATGTATTTTCATCTCAATGTCGGGTAATGTCCTACAAAATTGGAAGCAACGTCCCCAAAATGACCTAATTAGTGTTGCTGGGGATGTTCAACCTCAAATCAAACACATCATACACAGTAATTGCATATAATATTTACAGGGAGGGGCAGATCAAGTGTTGTCAGTATCTGTCAAACTCGCTGATTCCACAAGAAACTTTGGTATTCTGGATTTTTTTACTTTCTTTACATTTTTGATAACAAAACATGCCAAAGGCAGGTGCAGACGATAGCTCTGGTCTGCCAAACTATACACTCCCACTCCGCATCAAGATCATCCCTTCCTGAATCCTAAATCAGACTAAGGTGTTCAGAAACTTAAAAAGCATCAAGACAACATGTAGATTCAGAATTACTAAATGCAATGTGATCTGACAGAAAAAATGGCCACCAAGACGCAATGTAATATATGATCAGCCTCATCCAGGTGAGCGATTCTGGCCCACTTGGGCCTCTAGCTTGATGGTGCTTAAAATACTTCATTTGTAAGCTTTTTGAGAGGGTAGCCTTGTTTACAGATAAGGATAGTAACAGCAACTAACAAATGTTTTCAATATTTAAACTAATGATATAGCAACTGTTACCCTTGTTGCTGCCTGCGCATTTATAAGCCAAACACTGCCATCCAAGTACTGGGCTTTGACTGTTTTTCCTTCAAAATATATTTCGATGACTGTTCCCAGTTCTTGTATACACTGCAATATAGAAAACAAATACAATGGTGATCAATGTACAGTAAATTTCCTATATTAAGACCACCTTTGGGACTGTTCAAAAGTGGTCTTCAAGACCACTTTTGAACAGCCCCAAAGGTGGTACCTGACCAGAGGACACTTCGGGCAGAAAACACAAAGAAAAACTAAGTGCAGCTTTTTAATACAGAAGTCTTAATTTTAGGCGGTCTGTATATAGCGGAATTTCACTGCATGTTGATATACATTTAACTTTGAATGTATCACTTTTTCAGCGTGAATATATGTACAAAAATGGAAATATAATGTTTTATTTGTCTGTTTGTTTGTGTTCAGGCTTACGTCCCCGTCAACACTATTTAGGTCGTTTTGAGAAATGTTGCTTTCGGTTTGTGGGACTTTTACCCAACATTGAGATGAAATGACATTTAAGCCATACCGTCCAAATAAACCATAAGGGGTTATATGCGGGGACGGTCCGAC
The DNA here is from genome assembly GCA_963580285.1 of Lucinisca nassula. Lineage (NCBI taxonomy): Eukaryota > Metazoa > Mollusca > Bivalvia > Lucinida > Lucinidae > Lucinisca > Lucinisca nassula. The sequence continues at coordinate 51,496,610 of OY757023.1, read as the reverse complement.
TCGCACCACTTTTCCTGGGCAGGCTTGGACATTCAAAGTGGTTTGCCAGTACTCAATTTCGGTCAGTTTCTACTCTGCGCTGAAACATTATGCAGACCAATCTATTTTTCTAAGCCCCGATGGGCGGGTGCATAGAAATATAATGTTAATACAGAGTAACTTTAATAACTCGAACAAAGAAGTCTCGTTTACCTCGGCTAGTTCAAAGTCGCTCTTGGGGTATGTTGTGTGTACTCATTAGAATCGCCTCAATGAGGCAATTCTAATGAGTACACAAAACGTTCTTTAAAACAAATAATAAAAATGATCCTCATACCCTTATGTGATCTGTATTTAGTTATATCATTTTTTTTTGTTTTGGTTTTACGGCCCTTTCAAAATTATTTCACCCATATCGAGCCGATCGTTAATCAGAGGTGGGCGAAAATTGGAGAACCCAGAGAAAAAGCACCTTACATGTACCTTCCATTGCGGAACGTGTCATGTCACATGTGACACGAGCCAGGCTCGAACCACAGTGGTGAGAGACATAGGGATTTAGAGTGAGCGTTCTTACCCACTAGGCCACGGATCTTCACCATGGCTCATGACCTTGCGCTATTAGTAAGCCTTAATAGTTTGAACAACCTCTATCTCGTACACATTTTCATGGTCATGGAGCTATTCGAGTTATTGACGTTAGATTGTATATGACACCTTTTTGGATGTGGAATTTATAAAGGAGATCTTTTCAAGCACAGCAAACTAGCTAAAACTTTAATGACAGAAAACAATTATAAAATCGTTTAAAAAAAGTCAAGTCCGAAAGGTTTTACATTGAACTCTATCCTTTCGACCTGTGGGACAATTAATTTATTAATAAGTTAAAGGAACTCAGAGACAAATAATTAGTAACCTGTTCTTCCAGGTAAGCAATGCAGGTTTAAATGACAAAGTAAGAAATTCGGACACTTCTAAACCTTCCACGGAAATATTGACATCTTTTCATCCGTGTGCTATTCCTTTGGTGTCTTGAAGGTCTGTAGGGGTGGGGGATGAAAAATGATGTACATGTAGTTATACCGGCCATGAAAAACTGATATATACCAGCTTAAAATTATATATTTCATGTTTCAATATATGCTTTTATAGAAAGATATAAAATGCAGATATTATCAGACACGATGTCCATTAAGTTTGTGCATACATGCGTGCGTGTGTGAATAGTGTGCTTTATGAAGCTTTATTTATTTATGATGTTCATATTTAATTAAAAAACTTAACAATTCAATTTATAAAAAGTTTCATTAAACATGGACATCATAAATAAATAAAGCTGAAAAATGCAACCAGAATGGCCAGAATATAGCTTTATATGGACAAGTACTGAGACAGAAATATGTTACTGAGGGTACTATCTCCATGTCGAGTGCACTAGCTCTGTGTCGAGGAGACTAGCTCGGACAGATATATCAAGTTACGTATTTAGGTCATATCTGTTGCTTATTTCAAACTTTTTATGTTTCATTTCACTAGGAATGTTGCTTCTGGGGGTATCAAGGGTGCAGATTTGACGGAAAATGAAAAATCGTCGGCCCAATTCTCCGTGTTGACAGAAATTGACATATTTTCAGTTCCGTGATAAAAAATTAAGGTTCAATTATACTGAAGCTTTGCACATTTCTAGGGCAAATACTAGCAGGGAAAACGTTAAATCATGTCTAAGTGAATTATTCGAGACGTACCTTTGTTCACAGTTTTTCTGTCGATGGTGCTAGCTCGAGAGTTCACGGATGTGTCGAGGGAACGAACTTCCATTAACCCATTTTCGAGCTAGTTCCCCTGATTACCACCCGTGTAGATGGTTGTGGTCTTTGTTCGATGGTGAATTTTTTGTCCTGGGTATTTTTTTCTTTCTATTTATGTCTACTGTGATTCAAACATACGCACAGGTGCAGCTGCGTCGCCTTGAACGTCAGACCACTACAGTGCTAGGCGACGTCGCTTTATCTGTGCGAATCACAGCAAATGCAAATGTTTATTTATCCCTTATAGTGTCTCTTCTATGTTAGCTCCCATTGCTGGGGGAATTAACCATAATCGGGGAACACTACATGTACTTTCTATTTAAAACAACAACAACAACAACAAAACAGCGCCATTACGATAACACATCCATGTGACATAGGGCAGACTTTCATATCTCCAAACTGTTTTTTTTTTCTGACAAAAATCTGTGATATGTTTCTAATAGTTTTAGAACGGCCTCATTGAAGCGGTTCTAACGGGTACCAACAACAGATGTATTGAAACAGAAAGAAGGAAAAAACCAAAAACCCTGTGAACCCCAGTTTTTCCTTTTAAAGTGGGTTTTACATCATAGTGTAGATTATATTTTCTTGTCCTTTGGGATCATTGATTCCATTGTGGAATTTTGAAAATATCTGAGGGTCACTGATGAGGCCTAATTGGCCGAAACTAGCTAGTCTGGCCCAGAAAACATGTACACTCCATATTTTTCACTTCTGTGGTGTATCCCTTGCTTCCAAAGGATAACCCTTTTATAGAACATATTTATAGGGGTGTACATTATACGGACTTCTTAACGCGATTGCGAGTAGCTGTTTTCTAAAAGTATGCTTTGTAAGTTGGCTTCAAATAACGAAATGACCATGTGCAGAGGACCCGCGTTATATAACAATATTCGTTATTAGGGCAAAATTTGTTATAACGACAATTTCAATGGATTGAATTCTTAGCTCAAGCTTTAGCCTCGATTCCGAGCGGCTTGGGCTTCCTTGCGTTGGGAGACCGGGGCTAGTTGGTCCGAAAATTTCATTTTTTCAGATGCTGACATAAATAATTATTCATTAGCTTGTAATACTTTTACATTAGCAACTAGTTTAATCCATTCTCCATCTTATTTCTTAGTTTCACGTCCGGAAAAGGACAAATTGTCACAAATAATGCCGTTTTCCAAGACGAGGTAAAACGGACCAACTTACCCCACTATCGGGGTAAGTTGGTCCTAGCCGCGGGGTAAGTTTGACTGACTGGGATTCAACGAGAACATCAGGAAGTAATCAGGAAGTAATGATGTGTCGATTAAATGCCAGGAAGTAATGATGTGTCGATTAAATGCCACTTTTGACAAAAGATCCGAAATCTTACGTGGCTCCAGTAACAATGCAATAGACGATCGGGCGATAATCTTAACACAAATTCCTGAAATGGTATGCCAACTGTACATTTTGTTAGTTATTGTTCTCAAATAAACCGCCAATTTCATTGGAAAACCTCATTTAAAAGTCTTACATTACAGTAGTCCGGGGTTAGTTGGTGCTAAAATTATGATTTGTTTCCAACAGCTGGGGCTAATATCTATTTCTGAGAATGATTTTGGTACTCTATAACTTGTTCAATAATTAGCTGCTGTTTTTCACTCAGAAAATGCCAGGTTGAGATAAATACAAATGTTGTTTTTCGACGGACCAACTTACCCCGTCGCGAATGGACCAACTTACCCGACCTTAGCGCCTGGTAGATCTTCACAAATGACAGGAATGTCATTGAATCTAGAAACACCAAATACACCCATTTGAATACCTAAGATAATGAGCTTTCGCGAAAAGTATAACATTTGCATGTTATTTGTTACACACAAAAAAGACAAACAAATGATTCCAAGTGTGATAAAGTCACTTTTGTGGTATAAGATCAGTTTTTGTTATCTAAAATTGTTACGCCTTGTTTGATCGCTATCTAATTTTCTTCCATAAAGTGTGCCACGATCAAGCATTCGATTGAGCCAAATCATTTTGCCATGACCCTTCTCAGTTCAGAGAAATTGCGCTCGGACCAACTTGCCCCACGGACCAACTAGCCTCGGTCTCCCCTACGCCAGGAAACAAATGTTATAGATATTTGTTAGAATCGCCTCATCGAGTATTGATGTTGGAAAGACCTTTTACACCTAACTGGGATTCTTTATATTGACAAATCCATTATAACGGCGCAATGAAACAAATATTGTCGTTATAACGCGGGTCTTCTGTACAATACCTGCTGCATGTCATCATCCCAGCCGCCGTATGCCCTGTTATCTTGGAGTCGTTCAAACTCGACCTTTCCCAAGTTAACACGAATCTTGTCGCTTGGCTTTAACACAACGATACCCGGATTAACAATATCTGTGGGAATAAAAATGTGCTATGAAATGTAGCAAGTATAAACAAGAAAAGATATGACACAAAGTGCCATATCAAGTGACTCGAGTGTTATTGCGTTGCACTATTTTGGAAAGGAGCAAGCAATGAAATCGAATTATTCAACTGTTCAGTTATAAACATATAAACTAGAATTATTTGACCGTGTCGACATGAAAACTGAATTTGCCGTATCATATGCAACATGACCGATTGTCTTGTCAGTTTGATCATGTTTGTGGAAAACTGTGTGGAATTTAACAGTGTAACAGAGTTGAATTCGACAATGACTGATCAATGGGTACAGCCTTAGGGATATAACAAACCGACAAGCGCAATCAACAAAGAGAATGGTCTTCTTTATACATGTACTTAGCACCCTCCTTTTCAACACCAAGAACAACAGGAGTCATTAATTCCGTGCGTGTTTATATTATTATTATTATTATCAACTCAATCATCGTTTTCTATATTTATTATTATTACTGATGAATTTTTCAGCAAGTGTTTATTCACTTTTTTCCAACACATATATCACAGTAATAATAATAAAAAATAATAATAATGATAGTAAGAATTGCTGCATTTCAAGAACTACTTGTGTAAAGAAAATGTGTAAGAATTGCCGTGTTGAAGTCTTAAACTCGAATATTAGTGACATATGAACAGCTAAGGCCAATCAACAGTTTCGAGTCACAAAAAACAACAACAACAAACACACACACACACACACACACACACACACACACACACACACACACACACAAAACAAAACCGAACAAGATCGAGGTCCAATACACCACAACCGCTTTATCACACGGTTCTTTATAATATTGATGTAATACGGTCTAGAAATACATGTAGAGCCAAAATTGTGTAGTTTATATGTTCCATAAATGGTCATCTATACATTTTTGTTTGGATATAACATGGCTGTTAAACTAACACAAGCTTTGGTTTGGACCCCAACAATAGTGTTATATTTGTTACTGATTGAGAAATTAAACAATCGTTGGTAATTTGGTACCCGATTTCTGAAGTACAAAGCAATCTACTTTTAAAAGGGGCGTGATATTTGAAGCAAATTTTCTGCTAGAAGGTTAAAAGTAGACGATCTTGCTAAAGTGTAAGTATTATGACATGGGTCACGACAAGCGTAAAGGGGTCTTCGGGCATGCGCACACAGCGAACACTCAACTAAATCTTTACACAAACTTAGAATACATTTTTGACAACATATCATGAAGAAAACTTAGTGTCAAAGGCCCATTACGAAAACTCGCCTATACATTTACCGCCAAAAAACAACAACAACAACAAAAAAAAAAACACGAAAATTTTAAGATGAAAAATGAAGAACCGATGGCGGTTCTAACGAGTACCCACAATCTATATTTTAGAGCAGAAATAAGAAAAATAAGGTTATCCCCTGTAAACCCCAGTTTTACTGTATAAAATTGGGGTTCAAGGGGGTCAGTATTATATATATAGGTGTTTTTTGTGATGATCGGTATAGCTCACGGCGGAGACAGTCTGTGCGGACGGGCAGGCTTATCTGAATCTTCTCAGGGCGTACATGCTCGAATGTCCCTTTTCGCCTAGTGCGGCCCAAAACAATAAGACACCGCTGAAACTGAAATTGCCCTGGCAAAAGTAAGGAGGACTGGAAATTAGTTGATGTGCCCTCTTATAGGCAAATTACGCATTTATGCCGGTATGCAACTTTATCGATTTTTGACAGATGGGACCACGCACGTACACGCGTGTGTACACATGCACGCACTTGCACCACATGGAGTGAAAATGATCAAGACTCTGTATACGTACCAACGACAGGTAAATGAGTCAAATGGTACCAATTACACATTACGTCACTGATGTATATGACGTCAATACATCCATCACCAGCCATTCTGTACACGCCCTCCTTCTTCGTGTCCTTCCATCTGACTTTAACTCCACCCCTGTATGCTGACTTGTTCCACTTAACAACTTCCAGCACCTCCCCCTCTCCTCCTCCACCCCCTAAACAAGAAAAATATGTCCACATCACGAGAACACGCGTATACAATTTTGACCCCCTTGAACCCCACTTTTATATAGTTAAACTGGGGTTTACAGGGGGAAACTTTTTTTTTCTTATTTCTGCTCTAAAATATAGATTATGGGTACTCGTTAGAACCGCCTCAATGAGGCGGTTCTAACGAGTACCGACAATCTAAATTTTGAGCAGAAATAATAAAAATACAATTTTCCATCTAAAAATTTCGAATTTTTTGGCGGCAAAGTTTACAATGTATTTGTATAAGCGTGTTTTCGTAATGAGGGTCCAGGTGTTCAAACCAACGATCTGGGCCCAGTTGTTTAAAGTGTCGTTAGCTTAAGGAGCTCGTTAGTGGTAAAAGTAATCAAAGCGCAGAAATGACAGATTCTGTGAAAATTCAGATTTATTCCCTTAAATGAAAAGGACAAAGGCGCTGGAGTGCTGATTTTGTTTGGTTCACAAAAATGAGGTGAATCGGCTGTTATACACTTTCATCATCATTTTACTTGCACATTAATACAATATGCAAATGACTAGTTGCCAGTTTTATGAGAACCCCAAAAACGTGTGCTAAGCATAGACGTAACTTTCTTGTAAAATCTTACATTTGTCGACTGAGATGTTGCGCGGCTCAGTCAAGAACCTACCGTATGTTGTGCGCTACAATCAAGGAAAGCATTTTTGTGCGATGTTTGAAGTTTTACGGCATGTAGCTTATTATTTATCACAACTGTGCTTACATATTATTAAGTTATTCAGAGTCTACAACTGAACTGGAAAGTGATAACTGTTTGGAGTATACTATTGCTGGTTTGCTACCGTACGGTGAAGTTTCTCGAGTCACGTTCTCCGCATTTAATTAGGTCATGTAAGCGTTATGAGTTTGTACCCTTTCAGACCTTTAAGCCAAGTACAGATACCTCAGATGCCAACACTTACAGTGTAGAACCTGGTGAGATGGCTCATAATGATACATCTCATTCTGTTTTACTTGGTTTGCCATCCTGTTGACGATTTTTGGCTAGACACCCAATTTGCATGCGTAGAATGGACGTGTACAAATTCAGTGACTGAAGAGTGAACTAGAGAAACGGTAAAAGCTTAACCTGGCCATTTTGGAATGTAGCAGAGGACATTTAATCTTTTTTTTTTCTCTTTCTTTTTTGGCTTAAATTGCGCCACAAACTTCACATTTCTTACGATTCATCTGCAGGCAGCTGGTTCATATGAAATCGACTCTCTCAAAAATAAGATAAAATGTAAATTCGTCTGCTTCATGTTTTGTATGGCACTTTTAAGATAACTAACTCATTCAGTGTTCGTTTTTCAAAAGACAGGTGTCGTCTGATCTGTCATGGAATTTTTCAAATTGAGATAGTATATGAATACAAATATGAGCGAAATTGTTTTCGAAACAAACAGCGGAATTAAACTGCGCCTAAAACTGAATAAATTCTGGTCTACATTTTGTGCGGACTCATATATCTATGGCGGTCAAAACCGGAACTACTTCAAAAAGTGCAGGACAACGAGAATAGACAGATAGAATCTATCATTAAAAATGTTAATTATTGTAGTAAATACAATATCTAATACTCTGGTATTTTTGCTGAAATAATACGAGCAGCTTTTCAACCTGGTCACATTTTTTTTTCAGCAAAAACCTAACGTAAATATTGAGGTTCGCGTGTGGGTCATTCTGTTCCTACGGTGGCCTGAGATGGTTTTGCTCTTCGATTTTGTCATAATTATGAATGACTTGAATGAATGGTAAGAGTCGAAACTTTTTAAACTGCGGATTCATCACGTGAACAAGTTCGTGATATAAATACCCCACTAAACCCCATTTTATATAGCGACAAATGGGGTTTAAGGGGGTATTCATTATCTTTCTTATTTTTGCTCCAAGACATAGGTTGTGGGTACTCGTTAGAACCGCCGCAATGAGGCGGTTCTAACGAGCACCAACAACCTGTGTTTCCAGTATAAATAAGAAAAATATCACGGATTTTCATCCAAAAAATAGCTAATTTGGAGATGTGAAAAATGTGCTATGTCTCTAAATGGAAGCCCCACCCCAGTAGTGTTACTATAAGCTGTCTCAGTGTGGTCGTTCCTTTGCTGTTTATTGCAACCACGCAACCAGCAGTTTAGCAATAAGACTTTTCCCCGTCACGAATTTTGATGCTGTTTGCAACGAAAATCAAATACGTCGGTGCCGAAAGCTATCTCGCACCATGTAGAGCTTAGGCCTACTGTCATGTGCTTCTGAACAGGTGACATCGAGGGCGGAATGATTGCATAGCAAATTGGCCGAAACTTTCAGACAACTGATGTAATAGTGTTAATAACATTTTTGAATATGCAGCGCAAATCTGAAGAAGACGGGATTGTAGTGGTATAGATTTTATGACAATCGCTAAGCTCCCCCAAGCGGAATTTACCAGTATTCAAATATGATAAATATGGAATAGGTTTTTTTTTTTTTTTTTTTTTTTTGTACTTTGAAAAAAATGTCACTTGTGACGAAATTCTTGTTCGGTGCGTGATTGTGTTTTGATGTATTTGCACTTTAACTCATTTAGTACCAGAAACCCCAAAACAGGAAGTTGGCAAACAGTGCAGCCCCAGATAAGACGCCGCAGAACGAGGCGTCTGATCAGGGCCTACACTATTTGAAAAAAGTTCAGCCATTTTCCAAATAGATTTTGAAGAAAATACAACCTGGCACCCCTACATTGTGAAATGGGCTCCTCCTATACATAAGGATGTAGATTCCATTTGGTACAAAAAGGGTTAATGACGACAGAACTGCTAGTTGCGCGGTTGTACCTGTTGATTGGTTTCGTGTAGTTGTTGTGTCTTTGTATGTCCCAGAGTTTTTGTCTTGTTTGTTTGATCGTGGATTATCCTAAATATGACTTTTACGTAGAGGATCTTACACTCGTGGTCATTTCATATGAAATTTATGAAAGAGCCTTTGGCGAGTTTCATAAATTTCATATGAATGACCACAAGTGTAAGATTCACTTCGGTGAGTTTCATATGGAATGACCACGACTCTAGGAGTCAATTCCACTGCATGTCAACGTACCGGATATAGCGATTAGCGAAGCGCGGAGGATAACTGTGTAAATGCATACATGGTAAGTATTTTATCCATTTTGTTAAAGTGTGGCTAAATTTTCATTCCAAATATAATTGAGTATGATTGTTGTTATATTAATGAATTAATATACCCATACTAAAGGATTCAGAAAGTTCTCTGTGGTCTGTAAAATAAAAAAATATGTCCCGACTAATCACGTGTCTCTCACGAATATTCACGATTTAATCGCAGGCGCCAATGTTTATGGTTCAAATACTGCTTGGCAGGTCTTCTTTTTTATCAAACCCACCAGGGAAGTTATACATTTGAAAAGTGTATATTTACTTGTATGTTTGGAGAAAAAAAATTCTATCAGTATACGGTCTATAGCTGAGAATCGACGAAATGATGTACAGTCTATAGCAAATTTGTGTACAGTCTATAGCTGAGAATAAAAATACGTGTTTTGGTGCCTGTGGTACACGCGGGAGTCGTAAGGCAATATGAGAGTTCATGTGAGAGTTTAGGACATATTGCAGATTTGTCAAACATGGTCTATAGGCATAAAACTGGAAAAAATCTTATAGGCATCAAACACATGAGCACTGACAAACCATAGGGTGGCTATAATTTGTGTTTCTTACATGATTTTCAGAGACTGATAGAGATCATCAGTGAAATCTGAATCCATATCATCACTGTTTCTATGTATCCTAAAAAGGATATTGTCTGTTGTAAAAAGTCAATTTGCTAATCATTAGTAATCATCACACAGGTTTCACGTCTTTAAGACATTGATGTCGTCATTATATGCACCTTAGCAACGTAAATAATGAATGCAACGCCAAGTTTCAAGTGAACTATTTAATAAACAAGAGGGCCTTGATATCCCTGGATCGCTCACCTTCACCTGATCTATAGGGTAACAAGTATGCGGAGAGGGCCATTTTTTCCAGGGCTATAATTTGCACAATCTTGGTAGAAGTCTGCAAGGTGAAGCTTCATATCAGGTCTTCTGGTTTCAGACAAGAATTTTTTTAAGGTTTTCCATGTATAAGTCTATGTAAAACAAGTGGGCCCCGGTGCGGGGGCATTTTTGGCCCCAGATCTATTATTTGAACAATCTTGTTAGAGGTCCATTAGATGAAGCTTCATACCAAATATAAACGTTTTTGATCTTCTGGTTTCAGACAAGAACATTTTCAAAGGTTTTCTGTATATAAATCTATGTAGAATTAGTGGGCCCCGGGTTGGGCCCATTTTTTTGCCCCAGGGCTATAATTTGAACAATGTTGGTAGAGGTTTAGTAGACTAAGCTTCATACTAAACACCAAAGATCTAGACCTTGAGATTTCAGACAAGATTTTAAACGTTTTCTCTATATACTGATAGCAATTACAATAGAGGAAAGCCAAAAGGAGCTACTTTCCCACAAAATGACCAAGGTGTTATCCAAAATAAAAACATATAAGCGATGCAGACAATCAAAAAGAACAATAATAAAAATTATATCGCGACAGAAGAGCCTTCTTGGAACAGTAAGTGAAAAGAAATCCACTGTGGGTGGGGCTGAAATCGATTTTACGAGGCCACAATCCTCGCCCTTACTTCTGTAGCGGTTTAGACAATTTGTTTATTCAGCGTGAAGGCTTCCTAACTCACCAGTGCATCATCTCCGAGAACATACTAATCAAACAACTGCAGAGCTGAAACAAAGATGAGGGCTCAACAGCATGAAATAACTGAAATGATGGAGTAAAAGATAACCAACAGTTAGGCTCTGAGGGGCCCGATCCATTACGAATACATACAAATATATTGGAATCATTTACCACCACAAAATGAAAATGAAAATTTTATAATGAAAATTCTGATATTTTCCATATTTCTGCTTCAAACATAGATTGAGGGGACTCGTCAGAACCGCCTCGAAGAGGCGACGAGTACCCAAAATCTATGTTGTTAAGTAAAAATAAGGTAAGTAATGTATACCCCTGTAAATCCCAGTTTTACTGTATAAAACTGGGGTTAAAGGGGGTCAAAGTTATATACGCGTGTTTTCGTGATGGAACACTGAGCATCAGGTACCAACCAACATTAATAAAATAATATTTGAAATAAGCCTTTACCGCTGAAACCGTCATAGAATCTGAGGCCTGACCCACAGGCGTGCAATTGAAGAGGGAAGCAAAGTTATCCACCTTGATTGGATTTACTAGCATGCAGTCTGTCGTCATCTAACAGTCTTTATAACCTTCATTTTCTAGAAAAACGGGGTTTATATTACATCATAGTGTAGATTATACTTTCTTGTCCTTTGGGATCATAGATTCCATTGTGGAATTTTGAAAATATCTGAGGGTCACTGATGAGACCTAATTGGCCGAAACTAGCTAGTCTGGCCCAGAAAACACGTACACTCCATACTTTTCAGTTCTGTGGTGTATTCCTTGCTTCCAAAGGATAACCCTTTTATAGAACATATTTAACTTCACTACGGCTGGTGTGTGGGAATGTGTGGCGGCGGTAAAACGTCTCCCTGCCCTACATCATAGTGTAGATTATATTTTTTGTCCTTTGGGATCATTGATTCCATTGTGGAATTTTGAAAATATCTGAGGGTCACTGATGAGGCCTAATTGGCCGAAACTAGCTAGTCTGGCCAAGAAAACATGTACACTCCATACTTTTCAGTTCTCTGGTGTATTCCTTGCTTCCAAAAGATAACCCTTTTATAGAACATATTTATAAGTTTCATAACGGGTGTTCATCCGGACGTCCGTCTGTCTGTACGTCTGTCTGTCTGTCCGTCCTTCCGTCTGTCACAAACCATGTGAATGCAACCCACTTCCTATTTTCTGACCTATGGTAACCAAACTTGGTACACATATTGCTTAGGGGTCATGGGGTGAGGTAAAAGGTAGAACTTTCAAGTAAAATGTTTATGAATGCAACTCAGTTTTCTTTATTTCTTCTTCTATGGTGGCCAAACTTGCTACATATATTGCTGTCAAAGACATTTATAAAGACGACTTCTTTCCCAGGACTTTTAGAAATAAGGACGCCCTCCTTAGTCTGGTGAAATTGCAGATAACTGTGGCATTAACTTTAATGATCTTGTGAGAGTAGGGACTAGTTTCCCCAACAATAGGTCTTGGCTCTGCGTTTCACCAGTTAGCTGTCCCGTCCTCTTCAGGAACAGACCTGTGTAGTACATTCGACTGACAATAGTATATTTGTATACGTCAAAATAATCAAATTCTAGCTATAAACAAGCTTTTCACGAAGATTTTTATTCTGCTATCGACCGTACCCTACAAGTAGGAGTTTTTGCTATAGCTATAAAACGTACACCACAATGCTATCGACCGTACACCTAACGACTAAACAAAAACGAAAAAAAAAAAAAAAAAAACAGCTTTGAAAATATGTTGGGAATATTGTTAGTGTCTCGTTATTATTTTCTGGGACATCTTTTTATATTTTTCGATAATAAAATTTACAATATCTACCTAAAATATCTTAAAAACATAAAATTTCGTGACAGACATGTGAAAATAAACAGCGATTATCGGGACATTTTTGTTCTTGGTAGCCCCGGAAGAGTTTTTCTGACCATTTGTTGTAGAAATATACATCAATGTATCACTGAAGTAATAAATATATGCTTTCCCTGAAATATCACACAATTCGAAAGATAACTTGAGAAATACTGACCTACTATCATGTTCAGTAAAATTTTCCTCGCTTCGCTAATCGCTATCCGGTGTACGTTGACATACGGTGAATTCGGCGAGTTTCATAAATTTCATATGAAATGACCAGGAGCGTAAGATTGGATTTTTAAATCGGATTCCATTGCTAAAGGAGTTCAATAGATTTATTTTTGTTTATTTGAGGTTAAACGTCCCCGTCAACACGGTATATGTCATTTTGGAGACGTTGCTTCCAATTTTAAGGGACTTCTACCAGACATAGATGGAATGACATCTCAAGCCCTGTCGCCCAATGAAACCAATAGAGTTTATAAGCATGGACGGTCCGACTCGTACTGCTTTGCCTGGCCAGGCTTAGATGGTCTAAGAAGTTTACCAGTACTCATGTGCGGTCGGTCTCAGCTCTGCGTGGAAGCATCATGCAGCCCATCTATTTCCTCAAGCCCCGATGGGCGGGGGCGGGAGTTCAATAGAAGAGAAGATGATAGGGTTGATAGGGTAAGGCGTCATGACATTACGCGCCAGTAACCATGTTTTGTTACATGTGACACCATATGATTTTAATGACATGACGCTATCCACTTAAAAACGGTGAAGTTTTATGATAAATAGTGGATCTTACATGAGTGGCCTTTTCATATGAAATTTGTGAAACGAGCCTTTGGAAAGTTTCATAAATTTCATATGAAATGACCACGAGTGTAAGATTCTGTTTATCATATAACAATTTTAAATCGGATTTTATAGGCGAAGAAGAAAACATAGAGTTATCACGGACGATGGCGTCATCATTACAATAACATACCCGTGCGACATACTACATTTTTTTCACATCTCCAAAATGGCTACTTTTCTGAAGAAAAATCGTGATATTTTTCTTATCTATACTGCAAACATAGGTTGTGAGTGCTCATTAGAACCGCCTCACTGAGGCGGTTCTAACGAGTACCCACAACCTATGTCTCGGGGCAGAAATAAATAAAAATAATGTTTACCTCTGTGAACCCCAGTTTTCTCTATGTAAAATATGTTCTATAAAAGGGTTATCCTTTGGAAGCAAGGAATGCACCACAAAACTGGAAAATATGGAGTGTATGTACATGTTTTCTGGGCCAGACTAGCTATTTTCGGCCAATTAGGCCTCATCAGTGACCCTCAAGATATTTTCAAAATTCCACAATGGAATCAATGATCTCAAAGGACAAGAAAATACAAACTACACTATGATGTAGGGCAGGGAGACTTTTAACGGCTGCCACACATTCCCACACATCAGCTGTAGTGACGTTAAATATGTTCTATAAAAGGGTTATCCTTTGGAAGCAAGGAATGCACCACAAAACTGGAATATATGGAGTGTACATGTTTTCTGGGCCAGACTAGCTAGTTTCGGCGAATTATTAAAGTCGGGTTCAGAGGGGTGTTCATTTCCCGATGATGACGTTACGCGCCAGCAACAATGTGTTATTACACGTGTGATCGTATGATTTTTATGGCATGACGTTATCCACTTAGTAACAGATCTATGTTTTTGAGGAAAAATAAGGAAATTAATGAATACCCCCGCAAACCCCACTTTTCTTTATATAATCTGGCGTTTAGAGGGGTCTTCATCAAGGTTTTGTTTGTTTGATTTGAGGTTTAACGTCTCAGTCAACACTGTATAGGTCATTTTGGAGACGTTGCTTCCAATTTTGTGGGACTTTTACCCGACATTGAGAGGTAATGACCTCTCAAGTCCTGCCGCCCAATGAAACCAATAGGGCTTATAAGCATGGACGGGCCGACGCGCACCGCTTTGCCTGGGCAGGCTTAGATCCTCTAAGCAGTTTACCAGTACTCGTGTGCGGGTCAGCTTCAGCTCTGCGTGGAAGCATCATGCGGCCCATCTATTTCTTCAAGCCCCAATGGGCGGGGGCCGAATCTTCATCAAAGTATTGATTTGAATTGAGATTTAAGGTCACCGTCAACACTGTAAAGGTCATTTTGGAGACGTTGCTTCCAATTTTGTGGGACTTTTACCCGACATTGAAATTAAATGACATCTTAACCCCTGTCGCCCAATGAAACCAATAAGGTTGATAAGCATGGACGGGATCACTCGCACCGCTTGGCCTGGGCAGGCTTAGATCCTCTAAGCTGTTTACCAGTACTCGTGTTAGGGTCGGTTTCAGCTCTTCGTGGAACCATGATGCAGCCCATTTATTTCTTCAAGCCCTGATGGACGGGGGCCGTTTCATCAAAGTACAAAGCGCTTTATTATACCGTCATCATTCTTCCATTTCCAGTGTGGACCCCTCATCACCTTGGCCCCTTTAAACACCCCCAATATTCTGGTTTTCTTTGCGTACGTACGAGGTCCAACAGCTACCCTGAAAAAATTATTTAAAACATAAAGTTAACAACAACAAAATGCCGGATACGGGCTCCCGGTCATGGGGGCTTGGAGAAATAATTACGATAACACACCCATGCGACATAATGCATTTTATTCTCATCTCCAAAATGGCTTCTTTTCTTATGAAAATCCGTGATATTTTTCTTATTTATACTGCAAACATAGGTCGTGGGTGATCGTTAGAACCGCCTCAATGAGGCGGTTCTAACGAGTACCCACAACCTATGTCATGGAGCAGAAATAAGAAAAATAATGTATACCCCCGTAATCCCCAGTTTTCCCTATACAAAGTGGGGTTTAAGGGGGTCTTCGTTTCATGGACTTGTTATCGTGATTTATCATATGACGTCGTGTCTGAGGATGTAATAACGCCGTGTAATAAATTCGATAATCCACTAGCGGATTAAATATGCAAATTAATTAGATTCATCCCGTAATGTTAAATGCATGGCATCCTTAACGTCGTCGCGTTTACTAATGGTGGAGTATTGACATTTTTTGTAAAACAGTCATGAATAAAATGCGTTTTTAATGCCATATGATAAATAGAATCTTGCATTCGTGCTCATGCATTATTGAATTTATCGCATTTTAGCCATTTTCCTTAACTCGTTTAATAAATTCAATAATACATGAGCAGCGTTTCATCCATTTTCCTTAACTCGTTTATTTAATTCAATAATACATGAGCACTCATGTAAGATCCTCTATGAACACATTTTTTCACATTACGAAAAATAGGCCAACATTGTAAATTTAACCGCCGAATAAAAAAAAAAAGAAAAAGAAAGAAAAATATAAGATGAAAAATTGTGATATTTTTCTTATTTCTGCTCAAAATATTGATTGTGTGTATACATTAGAACCACCTTATCGATGCGGTTCTAAGGAGTACCCACAATCTATATTTGCCAGGATCACCTTGATGAGACGGTTTAACGGCACCCACAACCTATGTTTGAAGTAAAAACACAGTTTCATCAGAAATGTGACCCAAATGTACTATGGGATGCGGGTGTGAAAAGTCAATAAGAGCGAGTTTGGTTAACAAAGGTCGATTAGAGTGAGATTAGAGGGAATGGCGTCAGTTTAGTGTCTACGGTCCTACAATTGTATGCGCATGTTATATTCTTCGAAGATTGTAACGGAGGTGCGTTCAACAACGCGGGAGCTCGCTTAGCGCTCGCCTGTTTGCCTCCTGAACGCAAGCGATCGCCCCGCCCCCGCCCATAGGGCCTTGAAGAAATATATGGGCTGCATGATGCTTCCACGCAGAGCTGAATCTGGCCCGCACACTAGTACTGGTAAACCGCTAAGAGGATCTAAGCCTGTCCAGGAACCACGGTGCGAGGCGGACCGTCCATGCTAGTAAACCCTATTGGTTTCATTGGGCGACAGGGCTTGAGATGTCATTTCATCTCAATGTCGGGTAAAAGTCCCACAAAATTGGAAGCAACGTCTCCAAAATGACCTTTACAGTGTTGACGGGGACGTTAAACCTCAAATCAAACAAACAAACATAGCAAGCGATCGCCAGAACGCCCGCGAGCACTTGCGATATAGTCTGAGAGATGTATAGCGGGGCACTGAGTCATTTGCAAATAGTTTGTTCCTGGGTATTAAATACCTTTTGCCAGTTCCTCAAGCAGAACTAGCAGAATTAAACTTCTAATAGACAGGGAAGCAGACGAACAGTCTGAAACAGCGAGCGCCCGCTATCATTCAATAATGTGTATAAGCGCTCAAGTGAACGCTCGTACTGCTGAACGCACCACTGTGACGACTTTGACGGTTCGTCTCAAGTGGACAGTATGGTAGGACTATATGGTTGACTGGTACAATGTACCAGTTTTCTTGGAAAGACAGCAGAATCGTTGATTATAACCAGCAATTTTGTTTCGTCGGCATTGACAGTTGTTTGGTACTTCAAGGGCGTAAGGTCTAATAATTTGTTTGTTTGTTTTGAGGTTTAACGTCCCCGTCAACACTGTATAGGTCATGTCGGAGACGTTGCTTCCAATTTTATGGGACTTTTACCAGACATTGAGATGAAATGACATCTCAAGCCCTGTCGCCCAATGAAACCGATAGGGTTTATAAGCATGGGCGGGCCGACTCGCACCGCTGTACCTGGGCAAGCTTTGATCCTCTAAGCAGTTTACCAGTACTCATGTGCGGTCGGATTCAGCTCTGCGTGGAAGCATCATGCAGCCCATCTATTTCTTCAAGCCCCGATGGGCGGGAGCCAGTAATGTATAAATAAAGTAACAGTAATGATAGTAACCGTAATTCGAGATTAAACTTCTAAATAAACGCCGAAAGCATATCAAATATTACATGTCTTAGGTTCCGTACGATAACACACCCGTGCGAAGTAGTGCATTTCTTTCAAATCTCCAAAATGGCTCCTTTTCTGAAGAAAATCCGTGATTTTTTTTCTGATTTATACTGAAAACATAGGTTTTGCGTGCTCGTTATAACCGCCTCATTGAGGCGGTTCTAACGAGTAAACACAACCTTTGTCTCGGAGCCAGAAATTAGAAAAATAATGTTAACCCCCGAAAACCCCAGTTTTCTCCATATAAAGTGGGGTTTAGGGGTGTTCATTTCACGGACTTGTTCACGTGATGAAATAGTTTCCTCCATGTCGAGAAGAAAAGCTCTGCAAGCACACGCCGTGTCGACAACATTGTGTCAACGTCGATGCAATGTCATGGCGTTACATCGACGTGGACATAACGTTGCTTAAACCCCATCTGCCCAGAGGAAAGTGAGAACTCACGCCCGACTTTTTGCCGTATCAATTCGAAGGAATCCGTGTTGTATATCGTGTTTGTCGTTCATGTAGCACTTGGTACACAAATCAAAGTCCTCACAGACTATACATTTCCAGCGTAACCCGACCAATGGATGCTCTTTGCAGATGTCGCATGTAATTGTGTCATGTATCTCACCTACAAAAGAAGTTCACACAACATTACGCATCTGTCGCATGCAATTGCATCATGTATCTAGCATATAGAAGAAGGTTAAAACATTTCCGCATGCATACAGACCTATAAAGCAGATTTTGCATGTAACTGTATAATGTATCCTGCACACAATAGGAGGTCAACACCATTTCGACGATGTCGCGTATAATTGCGCCATGTATCTTGCATACAAGAGAGTGACAAAACATGCATTTAATTGCGTCATGTATCTCGCAAACAAGTGAATGTCAAACCATTTCGTAGATGTCGTATTATACATAACTGCATCATGTAGGCCTATCTCGCATACAGAGGAAGGACAAAGCCATTTTTTACATAGCAAAATGTAGCGGCGTCATGTATCTCGTATAAAAAAGAATGCCAAAACTATTACGCAGAAGTCGCATGTACATGTAATTGCGCCATGTATCTCATAAGTATCTCATATACAAAAGAATGGCAGTCCCACTACGCAGATGTCGAATGTAATTGCATCACGATCATGTATCTCTCGTACAAAAGATGTTTGTTTGTTTGTTTGTATTGGAGTTTAACGGCCCAGTCAACACTATTTTAGGTCATTTTTGAGCCGGCCAGTTTACCTATCCACACTTTTCCTGGGCATGGCCCCCGCCCATCGGGACTTGAAGAAATAGATGGGCTGCATGATGCTTCCACGCAGAGCTGAAACCGACCAGCACACGAGTACTGGTAAACCATTTAGAGGATCTAAGCCTGCCTAGGCAAAGCGGTGCGAGTCGGCCCGTCCATGCTTATAAACCCTGTTGGTTTCATTGGGCTGCAGGGATTGAGATGTCATTTCATCTCCATGTCGAGTAAAAGTCCCACAAAATTGGAAGCAACGTCTCCAAAATGACTTATACAATGTTGACGGGGACGTTAAACCTCAAATCAAACAAACAATTTTTCCTGGGCAGGCTTATACGTAAGCGGTTGACCAGTACAGTGCACATTCTCTCGCCAGAAACTGACAGCTGCCCTTCTTGGATCAGCGGAAGGGAGAGAATGATCGTAGAAAAGATTTCATGATCAATCTCCGCGAAAATATGTTGCCGACCCCGGCAGGTTCCGAACCCGCGTCCCCCCGATCATCAGTCGGACGCGCATCCGACTGAGCTACCGAGGCCAGCTCTCGTACAAAAGAACCTTACGCAGAAGTTGCATGTAATCGCATACAAATGAATGTCAAAAACCATTCCGCAGTTTTCGAATGTAATTGTATCATGAAGGTGAATTTCTACTCCAAAAGAAGGTCAAAACCATTACGCAGATGTCGCATGTAATTGCGCCACGTATTCCGCATACTGAAGGTGAATGGGAACACCTGGCAGAATGTTCCGCCATTTTTCAAAGGGAGACAACCTTCGGGACCTCCTGTTCGATTTTCTATATGCTCAGCTACACCGAAAAAGGGGTCTACCCTTAAAGGAAAAAATTTGCTCCTGAGGAGCAAATTCTTTCCTTTAAGAGTTGATCCCTATTGACATGGGAGACAAAAATAATTTTGCATGAGTTGCCTCCCCTGAAGCTGTTCCCATTCCCCTTAAGGATGCCAAGATGTCGAGTGAAATTGCATCATGTATTTCTTCTGCAAAAGTTTGTTTGTTTGTTTGTTTGATTTGAGGTTTAACGTCCCCGTCAACACTGTAAAGGTCATTTTGGAGACGTTGCTTCCAATTTTGTGGGACTTTTACCCGACATTGAGATGAAATGACATCTCAAGCCCTGTCGCCCAATGAAACCAATAGGGTTTATAAGCATGGACGGTCCGACTCGTGCGCACCACTTTGCCTGGGCAGACTTAGATCCTCTAAGTGGTTTACCAGTACTCGTTTGCGGGTCGGATTCAGCTCTGCGTGGAAGCATCATGCAGCCCATATATTTCTTCAAGCCCCGATGGGTGGGGGCCGGATTCTCCTACAAAAGAAGATCAAATCCTTTACGCAGATGCCGCATGTCATTTGGTATGTATCTTGCACACAGAATGTCAAACCCAACATGCAGGTCACGAGTTTGTTAGGAAGGGTAGGATTTCTAGAAACTAGCTTGGAGTAGCGGGGCTTCACCGGGCATAGAGATGGCCGAAAATACGTTCCATCTCATGACACTGTAAAATTTGGACCAACCATTATTGAAACAAAACTGGATAAAGCTATTCAGTGAAAGAATACGATTAATCTTAGATGGGTTAATGTATCGTTTTTCCCTGTTTTATTATTTTTTTTTTTAATTTGAATACATGCCAGACATGAATACATGTCAAATATCTTTTTCGTATACGTACAGTTACCTTGAACGGTGTGCAAAATGTTTAACAAAACACGACATACAAATAAAGCTGATATATCTTTTCTTCAAACAGTGAATTATATTTGTTCTGTTTAGGTCAAGCAAGTGTGTGTACTATCGTCTAGAAATATCTTAATTATCTTTCGGTACTTTAATTATCGTCATTTTAACACGGCTGTGCAACGAACACCCTGACATGCTCCACTTTATATAGAGAAAAGTGGGACTGACACGAGTATTTTCATTGTTATTATCAAAACATAGGTTGTTTGTGCTCGTTAGAACCGCCTCCTGGAGGCGGTTCTAACGCGCATCCACAATCTATGTTTGGTCTCGGACCCATCAATTGGTCCGCGGTTTGGTGTAGAAATAAGAAATTACCCGAATATCATTTTTGGAGCCAAGCAAATCTTCGTATGTCACATTCATGAGTATTCAAGCGTAGTTTCAACCTTAAGAATCGGTTTGATTTGGGCCTATAAGGAACAACTGATAAATTGAGAATATTTGAGGTCTATGAGTTTGATTTTCGGGTGGATCACATATAACCTTCTCGATGACTGTACTGTACGGCCATTCCCAGCCTTCCGGCGGTTGTGTTTGTACACCGTGTATATAATCACGTCAACAAGTCCGTTGAAAACCCCACTTTACATAGAGGAAACTGGATTTAAAGGGGTATACATTATTTTTCTTATTTCTGCTCCAAGACATAGGATGTGGGTACTCGTTAGAACCGCCCCAAATGGGGCGGTTCTAAGAGCACCCACAACCAATATTTGCAGTATATGCACGGATTATTATCAGAAAACTAGCCTTTATAGAGATGTGAAAAATGCACTATGTCGAATGGGAGTGTTCGACTAATGACCGGCATGTCCATGAAATTTACATTCGGCTAGACATGACTCCGAAATGGGCCAGAAAACACACGCGCGCACGCACTTTCATTTTGTTTCAACAAGTAGACGGTGGTGTAGCAGGGAATCAGGAAGTCTTTTCCTTTAAGTGTGGATCCCACTTTATTTTTGCCCCAACCATCGGGGCTTGGAGAAATAGATTTGTCTTCGTGACTCTTCAGCGCAGAGCTGAAAACTATTGCAATTTTTCATCATAAAATTTTCGTTTTTTCGGCGGTAAAGTTTACAATGTATTTGTATAGGCGTGTTTTCGTAATGGAATCGGTACACAGAGCATACCTTTATTTTCTGAAAGAAAGAAACATTATCCCTATTATGCCTCCGGGCAAGGTGCTATGATAAACCCTCAGTACCTCAAACTACCGCTGTCTCGAACATTTCATGGTCCCAACGTTATTTCAGCCATTGAAATTCCATTACGACACGAAAAACGCCAAATGGCATTATGGACGGATTTTTCAGGGTTAACCAAAAGGTAAACCGGGACGCGGACGACCGGCCGCCCGCACGGACATCGCTATTCTAAAGGACGTAATTTTTCCTTGAAAACCCCGTCAATAAACACGCAAATACGTTGTAAATTTTACAGCCGAAAAAATGAAAAATTTAAGATGAAAAAATGTCATTGTTTTCTAATTTCCGCTAAAAATATAGATTGTGGGTACTAGTTAGAATCGCCTCATTGAGGCGGTTCTAACGAGTACCCACACTCTATGTTTTAGAACAGAAATAAGAAAAATAAGGTTTATCCCTGTAAACCGCAGTTTTACTGTATAAAAGTGGGGTTCAAGGAGATCAAAATTATGTAGGCGTGTTTTCGTGATGGAATGTATCAGCAAACATCACGAAAACACGCCTATATAATTTTGATCCCCCTTGAATCCCACTTTTATATAACAAAACTGGGGTTTACAGGGGTAAACTACTGCTCAAAAATCATGATTGTGGGTACTCATTAGAACCGGTTCTAACGAAATCCGACAATCTCTGTTTTGAGCAGAAATACGAAAAATATCAGATTTTTTTTATCAGAAATACATGTACTTCATTTTTGGTGGTAAAATTTTCAGCATATTTGAAAAGGCATGTTTTAGCATCTGAAAAACACGCTAATATAATTCTGACCCCCTTAAACCCCACTTTTATGTTGTCTAACTGTCTTTATATTTTGGATACGTTATTTTTCCTATTTTTTCTCAGAAACATAGATTATGGGTACTCGTTAGAACCGCCTCGCTGTGGCGGTTCTAACGGATACCCACAGTCTATGTTTTGAGCAGAATTTTGAAAAATATCAGAATTATTTATCAGATTTTTTTCACTTTTGGTGGTAAAATTTTCAATATATTTAATAGGCGTGTTTTCGGTATGGTAATGGATATTCGTACCTGCGCAACCATTGTCGAACATTCTCAAATCATAGTTCCCATCATGCCCCGCTCTGTACCTCAGTTCCCTTCCATTATCCCAGATTACTGTCACTTTCTTATCCGATGACCCCGCCTTCGGGACGTAGACAATTGTTCCCACGTGACCCTCGCCTCCATCTTGCCTTTTCTTGTCCCAGTCCGGACCTCGAACAACTCTAACTCCTGGCTTCATCTACCTAGTTGATATTAGGGTACATGTGAAACGAGAGCCGGTGTTTATGAAACACTATGCCCCCAACTTCTTGCCCCTTACACTGCTTGCCCCTAACAGTTATTGAGATATATAGTTTTCATCGTCCGGAATCAGTCTGTAAAGTTTCAGGGCAATAGCTCAAATAATTTTTGAGATATCTTGCTTACAAGCTTAAAACGCCCAAAGTTTCAAAGTGCCATAACTCAAGAAAAAATCAGATTTTTTTTTTCAAAAGTTAATCAGTTCATCTTCTCACCATCCCCTATCAGTATGTAAAGTTTCAGCGCAATATCTCTGATGATTTGTTCAGATAACTTGCTTACAATATTTCATACCATTTTTGCAAAGGGCCATAACTCCAGAAAGGGGCATTATCATGGTGAGAGTAAAACAAGGGTCAATATTTTTTTCATAAGGAATCCATATATGAAATTTCAAAAACCTAGCGTGCTATGCTATGCAGTAAAAAGCGGAACGGCTGGAAGGATGGACGGAAGCAATCGGCATAATAAATCGTAATGGCACGGACTATCTTTCATGTCTCCAAAAGGGTATCTTTTTCTGATGAAAGTTCATGACAGTTATATAACCGCCCAAGTGAGGTGAGGGCCCTGGGTTTAAAGCGAACATAAGAAAAATAATTTGTATCGAGTAAATCCGACTGATTTAAGTGCCAAATTCATTCTTCGATATAAAAAGTTTGGGTACAACATAAATATTATACGACCGACTGCATGTATAGAAGTTAACTCAATCACGGTAGAAAACTTTGAGTCCCTCTTTTATTGCACGCCGGTGGGACAGGCCTCAGATTCTATGACGGTTCCAGCGTAAAGGCTCACTCATGTTACGTTGGTATGCTCTGTCTCTGGTTTGGTCCATCGCAGCCTAACTGTTGGTTTTCTTTTGCTCCAGCATTTCAGTGGTTTCTTGCTGTTGAGTCCACATCGTTGTTTCATGTCTGTTGTTGTTTGATTTTTGTGTTCTCGGAGATGTTGCACTGATGAGTTAGGAAGCCTTCGTGCGGACTGAACAAACACAGCGGACTCAAAGGCGAGGATGGCAGCCGCGTAAAATCGATCAAGTCCCCAAGCGAAATTCTTTTCACTGACAGTTCCAAGGTGGTTCTTCTGTCGTGGTCTATTTTTGTTATGGTTTGTCTTTAAGTTTGGTATCACTTAGATAGCCAATTGGACAGTTTGTTGGAAAGTAACTTTCCTACTGATGTTTCCATTAGTGTCTAGTTATTTCACCTTTGGTGTCTGATGGGAGGTGTGGGTTAATTGTATTGATTCCTGACCATTACCTACACTAGAGCACTACCCAAATTCGCCGTATCACGACAAAGTGACGGACCGTCCAGTTCAAAATCAATCAGAAAAGTACAGCGTACGAAAACTTGCCTGATGTGTATGTACTTTTCAGTCATCACTAAAACAAACATTTGACCCCCTTGAACCCCACTTTTATATAGTAAAACTGGGGCTTGCAGGGGTAAACCTAATTTTTCTTATTTCTATTCTAAGATATAGATTGCTGGTACTCGTTAGAACCGCCTCAATGAGGCGGTTCTAACGAGTACCCACAATCTATATTTTGAGCAGAAATAAGAACAATATCACGATTTTTCATCTTAACATTTTCCTTTTTTCGGCGATAAAGGTTACAGTGCATTTGTATAGGCGTGTTTTCGTAATGGCAAGGACACCGAAATCGAAAGTAAACTAGGATAAATATACAAATACGAGGGCGTCACATAGAGCACGTCATAGATCAACAACTTTTTTGTTTCGGTTGCTATTACGTGTTCTCGACTAACTCTTTAAGAAAATAAATGTTTTAAAACAGAATTGATGATGAAGAAAGAAAATCACCTCGCTATGTTTTATTTTTTATCCAGGAAGTAGATGATTATGACAATAACATGCATGTACATGTACTCGGTTGTCTTATCAGAATATATAATACAAGGGCTAGTATTTACTATGTACGTATATAGTCTGAATCGATAAAGAAGCAATTGTTTTCGGTTTTATGGCTTTCAAGATATCGAGCAGGTAGGCGAAACCCAAATTACCCGGAGAAAAACACACGACCCTTCATAATAATGAATTTTTAATGCCACAAATAAGACATTTCTGAATGTAGAGAGATCCTGACTATACCGAGACCAGCGCTATACGGGTTTTCTTTTTTTTTTTCTTTTTTTTTTTTTTTTTTTGGGGGGGGGGGGGCTGTTTTTGTTGAAAATGACGATGATGAACCGTGCTACATACGCCGTCATGTGGTGCTGACTTGCACCGGTCTTTAATAACTAAAGGTAACGCTGAGCCGTCTAACGGCCATCAATGAATATCTGGGACGTTTTATGACCATAGGATATGCCAACCTACACCATTAACATACCAACCCCGAACGAATCAATTTCAACTGAACCATTTTCACGATAACACTCTTTTCTTGCACACCGGACAAGGAAATCCGTGATTTTACCCTGGGATAGAAATTTATGTTCTGACCCTGGTGTTCCGACCCAAAATCGAATATAATCACGTGTGTAAATGCACTGGTTGATTACGACCTCGAATGCGCCGTCGATATGGTTGACGTCACAGCGCGTTACGTGAAGTCAATAAACATTCCTGTAGTATCATCACAATATGGCGGACGTCGGTAACCGAAGTGACTTTAGCATTGAAAATCTGCGCCAAGAAATGGAAGGTATGCAAGAAAAAGAATCCTATATGGGTGCGAAAGGTGGATAGAAAAATCCGTCCCTCGGGATCACTGTGCGGCATCACTCGGCAAGCCTCGTGATGCCGGACAATGACCCTCGGGACGGATTTTTCTATCCACCCCTCACACTCATATAAGATTCTTATAGCCTCGCATGCAAACAAAGTCTCCTCTAAAATATGGAAACAGATGCCCAGGAAACGCCACATACATCTGGGGCCAGTTGTTCAAAACTAACGACGTCGTTAGTTAACGTACCGTTAAAACTTCCATCATATAATATGGCAAATATGCTAATAGTTTTGCTGAAAAAATGTGAGCAGCTTTTGAATGCAAAAGTTGCTCACATTTTTTTTCAGCAAAAATAGCAAAATTTTAGATATTGTACTTCCTAGAACGGTTAACAATATGACCACTAACGAGCTCGTTAAGCTACATGTAACGATGCTTTGAACAACTGGCCCAAGGAAAACACGTCTATATAATTTTGACCCCCTTGAACCCCACGTTTATACAGAAACACTGGGGTTTGCTGGGGTTTGTTGGTCTATTTTTTCTTATTTCTGCTCTAAAATATGAGGCGGTTCTAGCGAGTACCCACAATCTATATTTTAAGCAGTAATAAGAAAAAAATCACACAAGTTTTCATCTTAAAATTTTCATTTTTTTTTGGCGATAAAGGTTAAAATGTATTTGTATAGGCGTGTTTTCTTAATGGATTACAGCCTACTAATTGCACCAAGAGGAAGGGTAACTAGCAATGAGGGAAACAAAAAAGAACACACACACACACACACACACACACACACACACACACACACACACACACACACACACACACACACACACACACACACACACAAACGAATCACAAACCGCACAGCAACCAGCTCTCTCTTCCGCACAAGAGGTGGTTAATGTGTAACAGGTTTATAAGGCCAATTGGTTTCATTAGGCGGCGGGCTTGAGATGTCATTTCATCTCAATGTCGGGTAAAAGTCCCACAAAATTGGAAGCAACGCCCCCAAAATAACCTTTACAGTGTTGTCGAGGACGTTAAACCTCAAATCAAACTTCTTCTTTTTTTTTTTTTTTTTTTTTTTTTTACGTCATCAATATGGCGGGAGGTTGTGTTTGTTTCACCGGGGCCGGTTGCTTAGGAAAGCGCGGAAAATGGTTAAAAATAAGAACCTTAACAGTTGTTGGTCCAGTGATGGTAATATTCTTGTGCGCGACTTACGTGATACTGTACACAGAATTCAGAGTGTGAACGACCTTGCCGAGTTTGGTCCCGTGCCTGTTTTCCCGGACGAATAGGCTGTGCAGTGTGCCCAGGCTGCTTCGCAACCGATGCAGACTGAGCAGACTGTACAGGTTGTCCTGGAGGGGGGGGGGGGGGGGGCACTGGCGGAACGGGCAATGTGTAAGCCTTATTAACTTCAAACAGTATACCGTAGTGTGCGTAAATTACCTATATAACGGCGCCCACTATAAACTGCGTCACTGTGAATAACGCTTGTGAAAACCTACCTTAAGCAGCATATGTGACAATGTTTCCTGATCTTAGCCTTCTTGTAACACTTGTCAAATCAGCGTCCTGAACCGTCTATATTTATAATCGCATAACCATGCTTATGGTCAGAAAGTTATGAGAGGTTATTGTTTTGCCAATTAGTGTACGAGCCATTTGTTACTTGTTCGCTTCTACTTGCATGTCATAACAATAATTTCTTGTGATATCGACAAATTATTTCAATAACATAACCCGGTTTGTGTGGAGGTGGTCTTTGTTTCACAGGAAACAGTGAAGACTCGGTCAGAGTAACATATATACATCTTGCTAACCTGGGGTTGGTAACTCGAAGCCATCGTAAATATATCAACTTAAGATGTACTTAAGACATACTTAAGGTGACCACCGTAAAATTTATGGTCTCATTATGCGGGTGACTGAAAACCTGTCGTATCGTTTCCATAACGTTACGACCATCTTACCACTTACGATTTACCTGTGTAATTTTTAATCTCGTGCAAAGCGCTTCGGAAACTTTTGTAAGCCAGGGCATAACAAAATAAAATAACGCTTAACATCTTACTATAAATGATTATACCGGGGTTTGTTTAACAACAAGACAGCCTTGTTGGAGCCTTTTCTGCCAAAAAAAGGCTTGGGTAGCGATATCATTATAGGCAATGTTCTAAATAAACTATGGGATGAGAAACATTGACACAACTGGCGACCCCTTCTCTACATTTCCTCCTGATTTGCCATGCCTGAGCTCATATTAGCATCAATTACTTGAAAGTGTCTTAAAGTTCCTCAATACAGTTACTTAGCTATATTTGAGGTACTAAAAAAATCATATTTGCAAATAATTACCCAAAAAGATTTTTCATCAGATGGTAGTCCATGTAAATGAAAGAATATGGAAGCCAAAGATTTTTATTCTAAAGTCACCATTTTTGTAATTTATTGCATTTTTCCTTGGTTTTGCAAAAAAATGATATCTCAATCCACAGAACCACAATGTGTAAAATACTATCATAGAAATGTGGCTCAAGGTTGCCTTTAGGTACTGCAACAGAGGAATTTCAAGTAAAATACCTAAATAGTACTGAAAATTAATGATTCCCAAAAATTTAAAAAATGTAATTATCTCACCTGGTACTATTTTAAATTCAGTGTATGGTAGCCAAAAATGATCAGTTCTACCAATTTGGCAACAATCTCATTGATTGGGTTGAGGTGTTGAAATCTTTTGCATTTAGCTTGTAAAATGATTGCCCTTCTTTGGTGCTTTGAGTTATTCATTTTATATATTTCAGTCATGCAATTTATAACAATTCATGCAATCACTGCACCAAAGTTTCCCTGTGTTACTGATTGTGTTTACAGGATGGGTGATTTGATACTTGATAAATCAAAAACAAAAAATTGAAATTAAGAGAAGCCAACAGTCTATCCCCATATTTGAACTGAAGGACTGCAAGCAGCCTGTTCAGCACCAGAAACTTTGTGCAACTGCCAATTGCAATAACTGCAATGGTATAGAAATGATGTTTACCCATTGGTTTGTTACATTGGTTCACATGAGCCACCATAAACAAATCAGTGATTTTTTGACAGGTGAACTTCTGGACAACACAAAGGTTATATTTATCTAATCTATTAAATGATCTGTTGTGTCACCTACTTACCAATGTGTAGGCTGGTTAAAACTCACAGAAGCCCAATGCATGTAATATGTTTTGATGAAAAAAGCTTGAATTTTTTTTTTTTTCAATGTGTTTACTTGCAGCTGGACCGAACAACACATACAGGACGATGTTACACAAAAAAAAAAATAGTTCGGAAAATGAATGCATACTTTTCATAAAGTAACAAACAAATTATGTTAGAAAGTATCTGAAATTTGTTGCAAGACAGTTTCAAATTTGAATATTACGTTTTAAATTAAAAACAATGGTGTGCCATTGTTATTTTTGGGAAATTAGTTCCAAGGCGTATGAATACAATTTTAGTTGGCAAGATGGATAATTCCTCAATTTGACAGCTACAATAATTTATCAGTGATGACAGGCCTCCAAGATAGGCGATGTCATAATGCTGTATGCAGGGAGAAGGCTACATAGCTGAATTTTCAAGGTATACTCATTGATGATGGGCAAAATTAAATGTGGAATGCATAAATGATGAGCATTCTGAGCATTCAAATTTACCGCAAAAAAAGAAGATGGCGGCGCCCATGAAGAAAAACATGTCAAAGTTTTTTTTTTTCTGGTTTTCAATTTAGGGAGGCTTTTTGATAGAAAGCTTGGTCCGAGTCACTAGTATTTGATGTGAACTATTGATCTGCAGCTGTTTTAGTAACTTGTAAAAAGGCTAGAAAGCAGTTTCATTTTTTTCCTGGTAAAAGTGAAAATACAGAATTGCATTTATTTTCAAAGGCACAGAGATGTAGCTAATGCAAGAAAGTACTTGCTGTAATAATCGTTGGTATCTCCAGACCTTTTTCTTCTAGGACAGGCACTTTAAAAGGAAATCAGGGTCATATTTTTGGAAAAAATAACATGCAAATCTCACACCTATATTTTTCTTGTGCAAATGTATTGAGGAACCTTAAACAAATTGTGCAACAGCCAAAACTATACATCTTTCAAAAAATGGCAGAGACAAAAATTGCAAAAAAGAAACGAAAACCAAACTATACACAGGAAGAATAAGAAACACGTATCTTGCCGATGAGAATATTGATTGTTTGCATGGTTTGTCGTTGTTTTGAGATTTAGGTCCCAGTCAACACTATATCAGTCATGTTCAGCTAGCAGAGTTGTCATGCAGCCCCCAGTGGGCGCGGATCTTTGCTTTGGTGAATCGTGTATACAACCGAATCTTCAAATGCATAGGCTGATCTGCGGTTCCTGTACAGCAGGCCTCAGGACAGGGCGTACAATATAGAAACTTCTTCATACCACATGTTTGCTTTCCCCACCCAACCATTACAGTATTTTATCTGTATTATACGACCCCCCCACCTCCCCCACGTGTGAAACACAATATGGGATTAAAACATGGTGTCTCGAGGAAGGTTTTGAATAACATAATTCCCACGCGAGGAATCTCCTGGTCCATTGAGAAACTTTTCTGATCGCCATCATTACACGAAAACTTACTTGTGCACGAAAAATAGGAATAGGAAGTAGAAATAGGAAGTGAGCAGTCATTACCGCTATTTCTCAAAAACAAGACGATTGTGGTCAGTAGTGCACTTATTGTACAGGCTATACTATCTTTTACCTTATTTCTTTTTTTTCTTCTTCTTTTCTTCCTTTGTTGACACGACTATTACACTCACAAATAAACAGCTTGTACATAATAATTACGTACTACATATATACATGTTTATCGGATATGTCGGCCCCTGCCCATCGGGGCTTGAAGAAATAAATGGGCTGCATGATGCTTCCACGCAGAGCTGAAACCGACCGCACACGAGTACTGGTAAACCGCTTAGAGGATCAAAGCCTGACCAGGCAAAGCGGTGCGAGTCGGCCCGTCCATGCTTATAAACCCTATTGATTTCATTGGGCGGCAGGGCTTGAGATGTAATTTCATCTCAGTGTCGGGTAAAAGTCCCACAAAATTGGAAGCAACGTCTCCAAATTGACCTTTACAGTGTTGACGGGGGCGTTAAAGCTCAAATCAAACAACCAAATCATCGGAGATGTATAGATCTGTGTTTACATGTATTTTTATACAGGTAATTCTGCTAAATATAGCATATATCTGCCTTAATACAATACCATACAATACATGTATCGCATATCATTACTAAAAGAAACCCTGTGTGCCGAGAAAAAATAGTAGATAGATGTACAACTTCTTTTCTTATGCTTCTATGTAGTGTCTGTTTCTTTCGCATTAGTTAAGGTGAGGTTACGACATGCCTGAGTTGTTCGTAACTTTACGATATGGTTAAGTTGTCTCCATAAATTACGGTACTTTCGAGTTACTCACACTATTCGCTACGACGTGATTAAGATATACTTAAGGTCGTCGTAAGCCTTAAGAGAGCTTCGAGTTACCAACCCCTGGTTAAACGAGTTTTGACATATTTTACCATGTTTATGTTAAGCACATTTTGTATGCAGAACACATGACTGCTGTTTCCTTAATAACTTTCATATGTATGAACCAGTGTGACATCTTGGCCACTCACTCGCACATGCTTTTTTGTTGCAATGTTTCATTAGTGAAGTATCTATGCTTTCTACAGGTTTCAAGGGAGATAACTAGGATTTGAAATAAAGTCTTCCTTATTGTTGATGGGACTGTTCTTGAACGAAAGAGAAATTGCTCCCGGAAGGAGC
Source organism: Lucinisca nassula (assembly GCA_963580285.1). Classification (NCBI taxonomy): domain Eukaryota; kingdom Metazoa; phylum Mollusca; class Bivalvia; order Lucinida; family Lucinidae; genus Lucinisca; species Lucinisca nassula. Next base: position 51,464,748 of record OY757023.1, on the reverse strand, counting down.
AGAGTCTTTCCTTTAAGAGTAGTTCCATCAAAGGAGGGATATTACAAAAAGTTTTCGTTTTTGTTAAAAGTTGTCTCCTTTGGACATAAAAATAGTTCGACCTAATTGTGCGTAACATTAATTCTAGTCTGGTTACGCCCTTGGCTCCGGTGGTTATCTGAATTCTGGGCTTCAGTCAGGCGGCATTAGGAACTATACCATATTATAAGTTATGGTTATAAAGAAGCGTAATACAGTCGAACTTCGATAACTCGAACATCTTCGGGACCATGGAATTCTGTTGAGATAAGAGAAGTTAGAACTATCGAGGGGTTTTCATACTTCCAAGACATCTATGAAATAAATAATACATTTTGTGTGTACTCATTAGAATCGCCTCAATGAGGCGATTCTAATGAGTACACACAACATGCATTTTCTAGATAAAAGCAAACAAGTCTCCTAAACGCGTGGATTTCTGGGGCTATAGAAACAGTCCTTAGGGGTCCAAAGTGAGTTTGAATTAGTCATAGTAAACGAACTGTCCGTATTCGAGTTATCGAAGTCTCACTGTAGTAGATTGTATTAAATAGACGTGCTTTCGTATTTACCGAGTGTTACAAAAAGAAGTAACTGCTCATACAATATTGTTTGATTGTAACCTATCAATATGCTGTAATCTTCCTTTTCATTAAAATAACAGGAAGGCAACGAAAACATAGCATACTTTGAAAACATTTTTGCTATGTACTTGTTAAGTACCTGTATTTAATGCTTTTGACTGTCCTCCATATTGAATGTTGTTCTTATGTTTCATTGTATTTTTTACATTATTGTAACATGTACTTGTACCAAGTATATAGCTGGAGCTGGGACAGGGGAGAGGCTTAGGGGTTGGCTACTTGCTCAAAATGAAGCACATGCTCAATATGTCTACTGCACAGACTACTTGTGCCGGCTGGCGGTAGCACTGTTCCTTTATCAGTTAACAAATATTTCATGAATAGAAAGAGTGGCATAGCTTGCCGGCATGCGTTTTCTTGCAGTGGTCATTTACCATTATTTGCCCAGTTATTGGTCATTGTATATCTTTGCTTCAACACATATTCAGCATTCTCCATTAGCGTATCATTAAACAATCAGAAGAAACTAGTCGAGACTGTTAAGGCTTGTATTAACACAAGAATTTTAACAGTTCCTGGGCTTGGATATCAAAGTAATTTACGGCTTACCATCAATGCAATACTCTCTCTTAGTATGACTGTGTTGTGCACCTGGGTTGTTCATATTCTGCTTCTCTCAGGAGACATCCATCCAAACCCTGGTCCAATTACATCACCAAATAGTAGCTCATCAACGATAAACACATCTGGATTTAATTTTACTGGCCTCAGTAACCATTTGTCATTCGTCCACTACAATGTTCAAAGCATAGCTCAGAAAATCGATGTCTTGGAAACAGAGCTTTTTGAATTCGACATTCTTGGATTCACAAAATCCGGGCTAAACCCTTCCCATTGTTCTGAAGACATTCATATAGCTTCTTTTAACGAACCTGAGCGCAAAGACCGAGTAGGTGATAGCCATGGCGGTGTTATTGTTTATATAAAGGATGGCATCCATTATCGGCGAAGGAACGATCTGGAACCCCAAGGAATAGAATGTATCTGGATTCAGCTAACACTTAAGAACAAACATGCTCTTTTTGGTCTCTTCTACAGACCACCCAATTCTGATGCCCTTTACTACTCTGGTATTGAAGACTCTGTACATCTGGCAGTTGATACTGGCATATCTGACATAATTATCACTGGAGATTTTAATTTCAATATGTTAAATAATCAGACTTCGCGTAAAATCCAAGCACTCTGTGATCAATTCGCACTCCATCAATGTATAAACGAACCGACACACTTTACTGAGAATTCGTCCTCGTTAATCGATTTAATCTTAGTAAGCAACAAAGACCACCTTATACTTAGTGGTGTCAGCGACCCATTCCTAAATCAAGAACAGCGGTATCATTGCCCTATTTATGGCGTCTGTAACTTTCGGAAGTCGAAACTTCGTTCGTATAAACGCAAGGTTTGGAGTTACGAAAAAAGAAACTATGACTTATTAAGGGAAAAAGTATCATCTGCTGACTGGGGCGCTTGTGAGAACAATGATATAGACATTTATGCTCAAAGTCTTATAAATACCTTAAATAGTTTAGTAGAGGCTTCTGTTCCGAACAAATATGTAACAATTAGACCTTCTGACCCACCGTGGATAACTACGCATATCAGAAAATTTATTCGCAAACGTAAAAAAGCATATCGTAGAGCCAAACGAACTAACAGTGAAATGCATTGGGTCAAATTTAAACGACTGAGAAATGAAACTATTACGAAAACTCGAGAGACTAAGACAGCATTCCATGACAATATTGCCAGCAAGTTAAAAGCAGGTTCAATCTCGTCTAAGCAATGGTGGACTATCTTAAAGTATTTTATTTCGCCAAATTATAAATCCTCCCTTCCTCCACTCAAACACAGCGGTGCAGTATATTCTGACGATAACGAGAAAGCAAATACCATAAATGATTTCTTTCGCGATCAGACAGTCCTTGACGACCGAAATGCCGTCCTTCCAGACATACCTACATACCCCGTCCATAGCCACCTTGATTCGGTGAATATAAGTCCCGACGAAGTCGAGTCAGTATTGCGCTGCTTGCCGTTAGGCAAATCATCAGGACCAGACGGAATCAACAATCGCATTCTTCGTGAAATTGCCAGGGAAATATCCCCCGCTTTATCGACATTTTTCAACACCTCTGTACGGATAGGAAAAGTCCCTGATTCTTTTAAAGAAGCACACGTTACCCCGGTACCGAAAGGCGGGGATCTTTCTATAGTGTCAAACCTTCGCCCTATCTCTCTTTTGAGCAACATAGACAAGTCATTCGAAAGAATCATCTTTAAATGCTTATACAACCGTTTCTTAGAAAACAATATTTTGACCCCTTTTCAATCTGGTTTTACACCGGGAGACTCGACAATCAACCAACTTACTTTCTTGTACAATACTTTGGGTAAGGCTTTGGATTCTGGAAAAGGGGTGAGAGCCATTTTCTGCGACATATGTAAAGCGTTTGACCGAGTGTGGCACGCTGGTCTTATTTACAAACTTAGAGCTGCAGGAATATCTGGTAATATGTTAGACTGGTTCAGAAATTATCTTACAAATCGCAAACAAAGAGTCGTTTTACCTGGAGCAAAGTCCAAGTGGAATTTTATATATGCTGGAGTACCCCAAGGATCTATTCTTGGCCCCCTACTCTTTCTGTTGTATATTAATGACATTGTAACTGATATAAGAGCAAATATTCGTCTTTTTGCGGATGATACGAGTCTTTTCATTGTTGTGGGAACTCCAGAAATGGCTGCACAAGTCCTTAACACAGATCTTCGAAGAATTGACCAATGAGCAGCGCTCTGGCTGGTTAAATTTAATCCAGTTAAAACAGAATCTCTTCTAGTCTCTCGTAAAACAAATAGACCAAATCACCCTCCTGTTTATATGCGTAATCAAGAAATAAAAGAAGTAAACCAACATAAACATCTAGGACTTGTTCTATCAAGTGACTGCACTTGGCATAATCATATTGATTACATTAAAGAGAAAGCTTGGACCAGAATTAACGTTATGAGACGTCTAAAGTTCAAGCTTGATAGGAAATCTTTGGAAACCATCTATATCTCTTTTATACGCCCGATTATTGAATATGGAGGTACTATTTGGGACAATTGTTCACTACAAGAAAAGCAAGATTTAGAGAAAATCCAGCTCGAAGCTGCACGCATCGCTACAGGAGCAACTAAATTAGTCAGTATTAAAAAATTATATGAGGAAATTGGATGGGTCACTCTAGCTACAAGACGTAAGCAACACAAATTAGCTCTGTTCTACAAAATGTGCAACCACATAACTCCTCCTTATCTCGTTTCCCTTGTGCCACCGCTTGTTAGTGACATCTCAAGATACAGTCTGAGAAATGCTAATAATATACAAACAATAGATGCAAGAACAAGTCTTTACTTTCATTCTTTTCTCCCCTCTGTCATAAGGGAATGGAATGGTCTTTCCCTAGAAAGCAGAAACACAGACACTTTACAGTCATTCAAAGAACTTACGTCCCAGCCAAAACCGAATGTACCTAAGTATTATTATACGGGGACCAGAAAGAATCAAATACTGCACACGCGGCTAAGGACTGGATGTAGTTCTTTAAACTACGACTTATTTCTCAAAAACATTTCTGATAGTCCCCATTGCACATGTAATTCCGGCTCTATTGAAAATGCTGAACACTTTTTGTTGATATGTCGATTATATCGTGAACCTAGAAATCAATTATATCAAACAGTTTCACAATTTTGTGGTATTACTTCGAAAGTACTCTTGTACGGTGACGGATCATTGTCATATGATACAAATGTTGCTATTTTTGAAGCCGTCCAGAAGTACATTCAAAGTAGCAAACGCTTTTAAAATAGAATACGCTTTCATTTTTTTTGCGTACTATTTATTTTTAACATGCATTAATGACCTTATTTATTTACTTACTGGTTCAAAGAGCTTAGATTGCCTGCCCCCTCCCCCCACCCCTACTCTATGTCCTGCTCCAGTTGTGTTAATTCTGTATTTTCTTTCTTTCCTTTTTCTTTTCTTTTTTTTTGTCTGTTTGTTATCATAACCTGTGAACTTATATGTATTTGATTTGTACTTTTTTCATTGCACTTCTTTTTAGGTGCATGTATTATGCTAAATTTTATGACAAAAGATTTTTCAAATGAAATGTTTTGTCATATCTTCAATGTTGGTTTCTTTATCTGATCTAAATCCTTCTATCTCTCATTTCTTCTATTATTATCTTTATATTCTGTCCTGATATTAACTTTATTTTCCCTTATTTTTTCTATTCTGTTTGATCAAATTTTGCTAAATCTTATCTTCATGTATTTATTGCCTAAAGATACTGAAAAAGTCATATTCCTATTTTATGATCACATGTAAATTATCTATTGCCATATGTTACTTAAACATATCGATATTTACATAGGAAAGGAACTAAATAAGCTACTGCTTTCGTTCTGATCCTAAAATTTTGTATTGACTCTGTTTATTTGCTTGAATGTTCAAATGTTTTTTGGAAATAAATATGTTTAAACTAAAAATAACAATAATAATAATAATAATAATAATAATAATAATAATAATAACAAAACATTAGAACCACCGCCTTAGAACGGTCAGTAGCGAGACCCACTGGTGAGTTTAAATCGATTCTCTGGGCCCAACCTTCACTCTGCGTTCTAATATTATTTACAGAGATGGAAATGGGGTTTATAGGGGTATATTTACATTTCCAGTGTAAAAAAGTCTAATGTAAACATATAGAAAACAATCGCGTTCATACTTCCATGAACGCATCGAATCGCATGATTTTCAGTGACGCGAAGTGACGTCATTCTAAACCATTGTTTTCTACGGGCGTTGATGACGTCAACGCTGCTCCGCTCTTTGTTGAAAAACAGCGTGTAAATGTTTTTCAGCTTTAAAAGTTTGCCTTACAAGCATTTCTTCACCCAGTGATGAGGGGCAAATAATGTAAATATAAAACATAAACTTAATTTTTCTGCTTTTCATGAAAGTATGAACGACAGTGGGTCGCTAGCAAAGTTTACATGTTTTTCAGCTTTAAAAGTTTGCCTTACAAGCATTTCTTCACCCAGTGATGAGGGGCAAATAATGTAAATATAAAACATAAACTTAATTTTTCTGCTTTTCATGAAAGTATGAACGACAGTGGGTCGCTAGCAAAGTTTACATGAACCCCTTCGGGGTTCATTTACTTTGCACGCGACCCACTGCGTTCATATTTCCATGGATTGCAGAAAAATAAATTTCATTTCTTAAATGAATTATTATTATTATTTCTGCTCCAAGAGATAGGTTGTGGGTACTCGTTAGAACCGCCTCGATGAGGCGGTTCTAACGAGCACCAACAACCCATGTTTGGTGTAAAAATAAGAATTTTATTCAGAAATATTTCCGTTTTGGAGAAATTAAAGTGTGCTCTATGCACATGGATGTGTCATCGTAATGCACCCTTTGACGGCCGCCAGCTCTATCCAACACGACCTGGACTAATCATAACGTTGCATCATTGACTGAGGGAGCATGTTAAGCCTGTTTTGTTTGAGCCGGCCATTCTTGCCTCACGTCATTGTGGTGTAAATGGGATGTAAACGTACAGACGATGAGGCCGTAATCCAAACCCTAGAAGGCGAGTATCTGGTTGTGCGTTCCTAGCGTCACCCGAGCCGTTAATAAGGTTGTCGATTTTCAACGGTGCGTTAGCCGTTTTGATGGTTGAAGGTAATCGATTTCGAAGGCAGGTTAGACACATGCATCGGTCCTGTCGACGTGTCTGACGCCCGGACGCCCACCTTCACTTGTTACTTGTTGTTCCCGCCTGACGTAGACGCTGGTACAAACGAGATATCGTTGATTCACTAAGAAATTCCTGAATATAAGAGACTTAAACGTCCCGCGTAGAAGCTTTTGTTTGTTTGAGATTTTACATCCCCGTCAACACTGTAAAGGTCATTTTAGAGACGTTGCTTCCAATGTTGTGGGACTTTTACCCGACGTTGAGATGAAATGACATCTGAAGTCCTGTCGCTCAATGAAACCAATAGGGCTTATAAGCATGAACGGTTCGACTCGCACCGCTTTGCCTGGGCAGGCTTAGATCCTCTTAGCAGTTTACCAGTACTAATGTGCGGGTCAGATTTAGCTCTGCATGGAAGCATCGTGCAGCCCATGTATTCCTTCAAGCCCCGATGGGCGGTGGCCGAAAAACCCGCGTAGAAGCATTCGGACGGCTGCGTTACCAACGTACCTAAACTCCTGGTGACCCAATATGGCGAAGTCACTTTGTGCATTTCCCCCCGCCCATCGGGGCTTGAAGATATAGATGGGCTGCATGATGCTTCCACGCAGAGCTGAAACCGTCCGCACACTATATTACTGGTAAACCGCTTAGAGGATCTAAGCCTATCCAGGATCCGCGGTGTGAGTCGGAACGTCCATGCTTATCAACCCTATTGGTTTCATTGGGCGACAGGGCTTGATATGTCATTTTCATCTCAATGTCGGGTAAAAGTCCCACAAAATTGGAAGCAACGACTCCAAAATGATCTATACTGTGTTGACGGGGACGCTAAACAGCAAATCAAACAAAACAACATTTTACTGTACTGCACAACGGTTTTACGTTTCTTTGTCGATTAAATTGACCCTCGTCATGAGAAAACCTGTCTTTGTGGCTATACAAATTTTCAGTGTAAATTTTACTGCCGAAGAAAAAAAAAAAAAAAAAAAAACACGAAAATTTTATGATGAAAAATTCGATATTTTTCTTATTTCTGCTCAAACATAGATTGTTGGTACTCGTTAGAACCGCCTCGGAGAGCCGGTTCTAATGAGTATCCACAAAATAGTTTTTATGGTCCTCTATTGTTCTCCCTGTGATATTTCCACTGACATTGATTCAGAAATAAGACTGTTCGCAGATGACTGTGTTTGTTACCGGGAAATCAGAGATACAGATGACTCACTGAAACTTCAGACTGACATAGATAGATTACTGATTAGGGTGTTGGGCCCGAAAATGGGGTTTTGGGGGCTTCATGATGCTTCCACGCAGAGCTGAATCCGGCCCGCACACTAGTACTTGTAAACCGCTTAAAGGATCTAAGCCTGTCCAGGAACCGCGGTGCGAGGCGGACCGTCCATGCTAATAAACCCTATTGGTTTCATTGGGGGACAGGGCTTGAGATGTCATTTCATCTCAATGTCGGGTAAAAGTCCCACAAAATTGGAAGCAACGTCTCCAAAATGAGCTTTACAGTGTTGACGGGGACGTTAAACCTCAAATCAAACAAAACAAACAAAATCCTCGAGAATGTGGACTCCATTAAATACCTTGGAGTGACAATCACTCTCACACAACTGGAGATGGAATACGCATATTAGTAACATGTGTGCTAAGGCAAATAGAACGCTTGGTTTCCTGATACAAAATCTTCATCAGTGCTCTCGGGATGGATGTATAAGAGGCAGCATATACATGCCTTGTTCGCCCAATCTTGGAATATGGTAGTTGTATCTGGGACCCCAGTGGAGTGGTCCTTAACGAAGAGATAAAAAGATAAAGATAAAGAAGCTTTATTTAACGTCGCATATTCGAAACAAATAACATAAGCTCTGTAGAGCTTTTATTGCGACAAACAAAGTATCCTCTAACAAATATTTACCTGCCTTCATTTATCTTCCTAGGACTACCCCTGATAATGCGAGCATCAGCCAAGGGAGCTCCTAGTACCATTTTTCACGCCTTTGGTATGGCGCGGCCGGGGTTCGAACCCACGACCTCCCATTCCCAAAGCTGACGCTCTACCACTGAGCTATCGGGGATTCAGAATCAGAATCAGAATTATTACTGGTGACACGTCAAATGACATTCATACACCAGGACCTGTGATATGGGAAATTAGTCCCTAGCTCTAACCAAAGAGGTAAACTTAGTTATACAGTCATCAGCACCTTCAGTTGTCAAAATAATCGAATCGGGAAGAGCATTCCAATCTCTAATGGTTCGTTGGGAAGAATGATTCTTCATAAATGTCAGTTTTTGCAGTAAGGATCTGAAACGCCAATGAATGGTGATTTCTACAGTGCCCAGCTGGGGGGGGGGGGGGAAACAAGGACATCTGTTGGAATGCTAGAAGCACCCTTTAACCTTTGTATCTTTGTATAAAAGGATGAGCCTACTGTCTTTCCTCCTTTTCTTGAGAGACTCCCATTTTAATTTTCCAAGTATTCCAGGCATGCTCCCAGTTTCAAAGCAGAAATTGTCTGCTACAAATTTAGCAGCTCTATTCTGAACTTTTCAATGTCTTCGTTAAGGACCACTCCACTGGGGTTCCAGAAACAACTGCCATATTCCAAGATTGGGCTAACAAGACCTTTATTTGCTGCCTTTTTTACATCCTGTGGGCACTGGTGAAGATTACGCCTCAGGAAACCAAGTGTTCTATTTGATTTAGTACACATGTTGCTAATATGAGTATTCAATCTCAAGTTGTGTGTAATTGTCACACCAAGGTATTTAATGGAGTGCACATACCCGAGGACCATTCCCTCTAAGGTGTAAGAAGCCTAAACTTTATTAGATCGCTCGCTTCTTATCTGCATAATGTTGCATTTAACTGGCTGAAATCTCATGTCCCATTTTCGGGCCCAACATCCTAATCTATCTATGTCAGTCTGAAGTTTCAGTGAGTCATCTGTATCTCTAATTTCCCGGTAGCAAACACAGTCGTCTGCGAACAGTCTTATTTCTGAGTCAATGTCAGTGGAAAGACCATTGATGTACATGCAGGGAGAACTACAGTGGACCAAGAACAGTCCCTTGTGGGACTCAATACAGAACTGGAGCCCAATCTGAAGATTCACCATTAACAGCAACAAGCTGTTTTCTGTAGCAAAGACAGGTATCTATCCATTTGAGAGTCTCCGCCCCCCCCCCCCCCCCCCAATTCCGTAACCAAATAACTTAGATTTAAGAAGTCCATGAGGTGGGGTGTCAAAAGCCTTCTCAAAGTCCAGAATAAATGTGTCCACCGGTCCCCCTTTGTCCAAGATTTTTTGCCCAGTCATTAATAACTGTGCTCAGGTGAGTTTCACAACTATGCCTTTTCCTAAATGCATGCTGTCTGTCTGGCAAAAGTTTACGTTCATCCAAGTGGGCCATGATGTTCGAGCAGACTATATGTTCAAGCAATTTACACAGAACACAAGTCAGAGACACAGCGCCATAATTATGGGAAAGAGCCCTATCTCCTTTTTTGAAGAGTGGACAAATGTTCGCTAAGAGCCATTCTTTGGGGATTTCACCCGTATCAAGAGACTGTTGAAACAGGTGTGCAAAAAACTGGACCTAACTCGTTTGCTAGTTCCTTCAGGACTCTAGGATGAAGTCCATCAGGTCCTAAGGCTTTCCTGGGGTTTAAGCCTTGAAGTAACTTGATTACTCCTGCAGCTGACACAACAATATTACGTGTCACCAGTAACAATTCTGATTCTGAAAGTATAGATGAGCAAATAAGCGGATAATGCCCATTCTCTCTTACATAATTACAAATGAACTGTCTTGTTCCCGTATCAGACAATGCAACAAGGCTTTCAAAATCAGAATTGTTGCTGGTGACACATCAAATGACAAAAGTTTATGTACGAACCAGGACCGACTCAGTATAAGAAGTATAAGAAGATAGATAGATAGAACCAGGGTAATAGCACCCGTAGCACCTATTGCACTTATGAAAAAAAAAAAAAAAAAAAAAAAAAAGAAAATAGCTGCGCGGTTCGGTTCTCCCAAATTGTGCGTCCGGATAAAATCCTCGACGCGGTCTCTGTTTCCGTACCGGTCTTGATTTCAGTAAAAACACAAAACATGTCATTTGCCGAAAAGCCGTCAAATCCCAACAACCCCATTGTCTTCTTTGATATATCAATAGGAAGTATGGTGAGACATTTGGGACAAGCACAAATGGGAAAGTTTGATACATAGCTTGGTCATTTCGAATGAATCGTTTCGGCCTGGGTCATTTCTGACTTGGGTCATTTCGGCCTATTTTGGTGGGTCGCTTCGGTCCTGGGTCCGTTTCGGCAAGATTTGATAAGATATTATATTTTTCAGCAGAGTTCCTGTTGTATATCAATTATTTTATGGAATTGTCTAGAGTATCAGTACCGGCACCCTAGACAGAGGCTTGGGTGCCGTGTCCGGCATATCGGTTCGTAGAAATACCGGAACACACCAAAACACCGGAACACACTGGTAATTACCGGAACACACTCACAAAAAGCTCCCTTGAGGAGTTTCTAACGAGTACCCACAATCTATGTTTTTGAGCAGAAAAAAATACCCCCGTCAACTCCGTTTTTACTACAAAAAAGTGGGGTTAAAGGGGATTAATAATATATAGGTCTGTTATAATGATAATAATTTCATCGATATTTTGTTGTAATCTGTTTGGTTCTTTGTGATGGAGTTTAACGGCCCAGTCCATATTATTTTGGTTACCCGTACAGTAAGAAAAAAGCTTCCCTTCTTGAATAAGTGGAAGGGAGAGAATGATAGTAGAATACATTTCATGGTCAATATCCACGAAAGAATGTGCCGGTCCAGGCAGGCAAGTCTAATCAAATAGTGCAGAACCAGAACGGACGACGGCGGCAAAAGGACTGATCCCGTCAACACCACTCAGGATATATTGGAGATATTTCTCGTCACCCATTGAAACCAAATTTGGCAGTCCCATTCGCAACACTGACTGGAAAGGCTTAGTAATTCTAAGTCGTTTATGGGTGGTTTGAATAAACATTGTGTTTTTATATACTTATGTTGTTTTTAGAGAGAGAGAGTTATATAACATAATTACAATGAATTGATGCATTTTGAAATAATGCACTATGGACCGGAATGATCTAAGCCGTTGACTGGGCCAGAAATTATAATAATAATAATAAACAATAAAATGACACAGAGTTGCCACTTAGCAAACTTGGTAAAAATCAGAAATAAAAAAAAGAAATTTTTACGAGCTAAGGTTTTACATTTCATGTATTTCTTCCCAATGGCGACACTATGCTGGAAATGTCAAGCTTTCTCCTATTACTGCTACTCGCTCACATCTGAGCATTACGAGCAGGATTTCCTGGGTGGTAACCAGTACTTTCTGTTTTCTTTCTTTTTTTTAAGCAATGTGGATGAAGTGCCTTGCTCAAGGGCACAACACTTTGATCAGCGTGAGACTCGAACCCGCAACCTCTTGATCACTAATCCGATGCGCTACCACTGCACCAAAGCGCTCCAGCTTTTTTTGTGGCTAGAAGAATTGTCAAACTGTATTCTTTTGGTCATCAAATGAGTTATATCAGAGAGAGCAAATCTAAACATAAACTGCTCAGTATAATTACTTGTATATATTTAGACCCACAGGACCGGAACACATTTGATAAAACACTGAACTAAGATAAATTTATTTATGCTTTTTATATCAGAAATGTTTTCAACAACACCATACACAATAAAACAATGCAAATAAGTCAAAAATGACATTTCTAATAAAAGAAATATAAAAAATTCAAGTGTGTTCCGGTAATTCCCAGTGTGTTCCGGTGTTTTGGTGTGTTCCGGTATTTCTACGAACCCCCGGCACTCTAGACTTGGTGGCAAAAGTGATGGACCCGGCACTCTAGCCATTCCTATGTGGACAGGCTAGATTGCAGGTAATACAATACTTGGTAGCTATAATCCGCCAGAGATGCTAGAGGTTCCGGGTTCGATCCCTGGCAGCGGTGATAAAATTTCGGTGTCTGAACACACTCCATTGGCATCATTTGCAGGGATGAATGTCATAAAGTGCACAGTCCTTTGGATCGGGACGTTAACTGGAGGCCCCCTGTGCAGGGAGAACCATCCCCTGTGCAGGTTAAAGATCCCTACCGTAATTACCGGTACATGATAACTGTGTAGGCTTTCATCCTGCAAAACCTGGAGTGTATGTAAATTGTAATATACACCTGCGGTAATGGGCAAATGTGACCGACGCAGTATCAGTAGATAGATAGAGAGCATCATACTAAGGACGAATTAAAGAAAGAAAACATTTGCCTGACAGAATACCATATTGCAGGATATGGTATGTATACTAAGTATATCAACAACTGCAAAACTGCCGTTTCACATGATTTTGAAACTGTATATCAACAACTGCGAAAAAATGGACACTAGCCACTCGCAATGTTATGGTTATTATTATTATTATTATTATGCAAGTATTAGATACTAAATTGTGCGGGCTTTAAAATCACTGATGCATTTGTTAATTACCTTGATTGATAATACTGATCAATTCTATGAGTTCACTTTCCGGTTTATTATGGTTTTGTTTGTTTTGAGGAGAAAACTAGTGTGTGATGTGTTGGCGGTGATAATGTCAGACAATAGGATCTATAACTTTAAGATGTCTTTGAGGTCGTTCAACCGCTCAATCAGGTAACAGGTTGTTTGTAGCACACCATAATTATTTTTACAACTGCAACAAACACTGGTTTCAATTTCAAGTATCGTTATGTACAAACAAAAATATGGAAGATAATATAAATGATAATAATTAATTTATTTCCAGTTAACATTATTGCATACTTTCTTTCCATGAAGACATTATAAGAATGAGCCGCATCGTGAAAAAACAGGTTAATTGCATATGCAAACAACAGAGGCACAGATCAGCCTGCGCATCCGTGTAATTCACAGACTAACCTGCCATGTCAGATAAATAATGTCCTTTTTATCTGGATTCTTGGGGGTAGATGATGGAAATAACAAAGAATTAATATATTACCGGCACTCTAGCCAGCCCAATTTTAGCAGTTGATGATATACACAATTTGAAAATCATGTGAAGTATTCTCCCTTCAGGTGGTTTTGCAGTTGTTGATATAATTAGTATACGTACCATGTGGAGCTCCTCTAATATGGTTGATAATTTTAGATTGGTTTTTGTTTGTCTGTTTGATTTGAGGTTTAACGTCCCCGTCAACACTGTATAGGTCATTTTGGAGACGTTGCTTCCAATTTTGTAGGACTTTTACCCGGCGCTGAGATGAAATGATATATCAAGCCCTGTCACCCAATGAAATCGATAGGGTTAGTAAGCATGGACGGTCCGACTCACACCGCTTTGCCTGGGCAGGCTTATATCCTCTAAGTGGTTTACCAGTACTCGTGTGTGGTTGGTTTCAGCTCCTCGTGGAAGCATCATGCAGCCCATCAGGTTTGATTGGTATCAAATTATTATGAAAAACATATTTGTTAAGTGGTAGATTCTGTTTGTCATATACGGGTTACATGCATCATGAAAGGCGCCTGCGACCAGGTTAAATCATATCAACCTGTGTAGCTGTACAGTCTGATTGCTTTCAGATGCATCTCGATGCAGAAATGATTTAATTTACGAAATGTGATGGAATTGATTAAATTGCGCCGATGCGAAACATGTCCAAATATTTCGAACAAACAGTGTCATATGAGTGTCCACATTTTGCTAAGGATGACAGAAATGGAGAAATATCACGAATTTTGTGCAATTGTGCAAGCCAACTGGCTTGCAGATACACAACAGTTTTTAAACATGAACAGGTTGGAGCAACGTCTATCCGTCAGCAGTTGAAACCTGCCTTCTCACGCACAATTTTGACGGATTGCATTCACATTTCCTGTACACGTTCATATCGTGTAAATTCGCCACTTTTATCTGTGTGACGGTTCTTCTTCTTCTTACTACTACTACTACTACTGTATAAGGTACGGCCCCTATTAAGATAATTTCACTTGTTTTCATCCCAGCATTAATCAGAGGTGGGTGAAACCAAGATAACCAGGAGAAGACGACCTGACAATCGGTTGCAGAATTTGGCGTCTCAAATGTGACCCGCAGGAGGTTCGAACACACAGCAGTGAGAGACAATATGATTAAGAGACAGCGCTCTAACCCACTATGTCTTGAAGGCCCATTGTTGGCATTTGAAACAGTGGGTTTATGGGTTTTGATATAATATTATATAGACTAGCTGAACAAAACCGCCAATAAATGCGGACCTTTAGAAGTTTCAATGTACATATATTTGCACAAGAACCACAACTGTCGATCCGGTTTCTTCAGTTTCCTGTCCTTCAAACATCCGAAGAAAAAATGGTTTGGGCCTAGAGATAGACTTCTAAATAGAATATCGGAATGAAACGCCAAACATTAGAATACCTGCATGAAACCTCGAACATTTACAAAGTGACTCAAGTGCAGACCGCGGGCTGGGGGTTGTGAGACATAAAAAATATTAATAATAAAAAAAACTTCAAGGCTGCAACATGATATAATATCTTATATCTGATGTGCAAATTAAGTGAGCTGACCCATACAAGCAGTTTTAAGGCCACTTGAAGCCAGAAGATTCTTCAATTTCTTTTATTTTCTAATTTTATTTTTTTGTGCACTTTTAATCTGTCAACATGCTTGCAATTTAATATAATTAAACTGGGCTTCTGGTATTTCACAATTAATTAAAGAGCTGACTGCACCGGTGGGCGCATATGCTGTTCATTGAATTCTTGAACTTTAAATGGAATGACCACAGCTTCAGGGGAGGCAACTCCTGCAAAAGTATTTTTGTCTCCCATGTCAATAGTGGTCAACTCTTAAAGGAGAGAATTTGCTCCTCCTCAGGAGCAAATTCTTTCCTTTAAGAGTTGAGCGCATTTTTCCGTGAGACAGAGTTTATAGAAAAGTGAACAGAGGGTCCTGAAATTTGTTTACTTATGAAAAATTGCGGAAAATCTGCTTGTTGTTCCCATGCCCCTTAAGCCAGTATTGTAGACCCAGATGTGATGTCAGCTTCCTGCAGTGTCCTGATGTATTTTGCTTGCCAGTGTTCCAGCACATATGCCTAGTCCAGGGTTTACAGATAACCCGCTATACATAGCACTCTGTGGTCACAGTGACAAGAAAAGCATAGCCATAAGCTTTGATACCAGGATTACTGGTCACATGGACAATCTGAACAATCACAGGAAAGCTTCTAGGTTACTTTTGGTTCATTGTTTCATCATAAAGTATACAGACTGTGAGCCATATGTCTGACATTTAGTATTTCCAGACTGAATGAATTGCATAACCTATTCTGCTAAAGTGGAAGTTTTTAATATGAAACAGACATCCTGAACCCAAAATCCAAAAAAATATAGAGTACCATTTTTGGCACTAAAGCCCCTGTCACACTATGCCCCGTTTTCACTGCGATGGCACGGCATTGTTTAATTTTTCAGAACGCCGCGAGATCGCAAGAAATATGGGATCTTTTTGTGAACATGGACCTGTCATGGCGTCCCTACAGCGACCAAGATGTTGCTACTGAGCTTACATGGCGATCTATCGCGATCCTGCGGCGTTCTTGATGGCGATTGTATGCGCTCTCACGGCGCTTCCTCTGCGCTTTTATGGCGCTCACAATGCATGCACTGCGCTTTTACGACGCTCACAATGCGTGCACTGCGCTTTTACGGCGCTCACATGTTGAAGACATTCTCAACGTATAAACAGACATCTCCATCAGTCGAACAGTTTTGTTTGATTTGAGGTTTAACGTCCCATTAATGCATGACAGGTCATTTTGGAGACGTTGCTTCTAATTTTGTGGGACTTTTACCCGACATTGAGATGAAATGACATCTCAATCCCTGTCGTCCAATGAAACTAATAGGGTTAAAAAGCACGGATGGTCCGACTCACGCCCCTTTGCCTGGGAAAGCTTAGATCCCCTAAGCGGTTTACCAGTACTCCCCTGCCATCGGAAGCAAGTCCACCGCAATCACCGCAAGCAGGAGCAAGTCCATCGCCATTACCTTACCCGGGAGGAGTCACCTCAGAAGTAGGTTTTTCGGGACAGTACACAATCAAACTCTACTCTAGCCAATGTTTACACAAGCGGGCGGCCCCTGCCCATCGGGACTGGAAGAAATAGATGGGCTACATGATGCTTCCACGCTGAAACCGACCTCACACGAGTACTGGTAAACCGCTTAGAGGATCTAAGCCTGCCCAAGCAAAGCGGTGCGAGACGGACCGTCCATGCTTTTACGTGTAAACTCTATTGGTTTCATTGGGCGACAGGGCTTGAGATGTCATTTCATCTCAATGTCGGGTAAAAGTCCCACAAAATTGGAAGCAACGTCTGCAAAATGAATTTTACAGTGTTTAATGGGACGTTAAACATTAAGTCGATCAATCAGTTAATCAATTATACAAGCGGAGCTTATATGGCGTTGTAGGAGACCTCTGTGTGCCCCTGCCGAGCTCCCGTAGCGTTGTAGGAGACCTTACTGTGCTGCTACGGCAACCTTAGGGCGACCTCACTGCGCTCTGATCAGAACGCTGAGCGACGGCGTTTGTTTTGAGCATGCTCAAAATGCGCGCCATCGCTTGGTGTCTATGCGATCCCAACGCGCCTACTGGCGACGCCACTGCATTGCTACGGCGATGTGTGCGATCGTACTGCGAGCAACTCGGCGTTCTGCATTTTTCTTGGACGCCGTGAGAACGCAGCCCTGGTGTGACAGGGGTTTAACAGGTTACCATTTGTTTGTATCCAATTAGAAGTTTAAAGGAATCAATGCCCAGAGATGCACTGCGTGACAAGGTATTACAAATAAAATCACTCTGATCTATCACAGACTTGTAAGTGTCCTTATTCTGACATAACAGAATTCCAAATAATGTATGGCAGGAATAATAAATATCAATTCTTTTATTTCATTATTTAGCTGCAAGTGGTTTACTGTTTATTCATAAAATAAAATTACAAAATTATGGCCCGCAGGCCCGCAAAATAGCAACTCTGGAACATTTTTCAGCCAATTTGTGGTCTATCTGGAAAATCCTCTATGAATGATTTATCTGGAAAATCCTCTGTGAATTATAATTTCTCATTTTTATTATTTTATTCAATAAAATGTGAAACCATTATAATAGAAAAAAATTCTAGTACAAAGAAAGGCTCTCTGACTGTTTCTATTCATCACTTATCTTCTCAAAAAACTTTTGTAAGTATAGGAACCATGAACTATCCAAACATTTCCTGAAATAGAAATTGTTGAAATTCATACTTCCTGTACCAGGCACATGCAGAGAGAGAGAGTAATCATTGAATTTTCTTACGCTATTTATTTTCACCGTCGTTGTTTATATACATGGGAAATATTCAAGACTGTTCATAACCGTGGTTTTTGACCCTCCAAATTAAGGAGATATGCAAGTGTGGGTACTGATTTAGGCATAAATTGTAAATCCATCATTGGTATCCATTGTCTGCGTTTCATGGTAACATCAAAGGAATGCGCCTGTAGTAAAGATTATCTTCTTTCAGCATGGTGCACTCAAGCCCATGCTTATTGCTGCCCGAGCAACATGTGACACAAGTATATAGGAGTTTATTTTTGAACAAGAACTTTTTCTCTTTCAAGCTTAAATGACATTTTGGATGAATCAGTCGCATTTCTGGTACTTATACGATTTTGTTTTAGAAAATTTGCATGTTTTGCATTTTAGTTGTCTGTAAAGACGCTTTCATGCAATCTATCGAAGCAAAAACACCATTACGAAATAGCTGTGACAGTTCCAGAAGAAAACAGCAAAAATCAAAACAGATTTTTTTAACAAAGTCACAAAAAACAGGATTTCATCGACTCACCCTCTTTCAAATCGAAAGTAAACAGTCAGCGTTTTTGGTATCCGTCTGCGTTCCAGGTAGTCGAATACCCCGTGTGTTGACTAACAGTTGGAAAAGGCCTGCTGTGCTTGCAGCACGTAAGGGTTGAGGGAATGTTGTTATTTCTTCTGTTTCTACACTTCCATTCATTTGCATCTTCTACCCTGTCCCTCATTTTCATCTCCTCTACTCTCTGTTTTCTCCTTTTCTCTGGCAGACAACACAAAATGACCCGTCAAATTTGATGTGTTGTGGAACTTAAGGCAGTCAATCAATCTGTATTGTTGTTTGTTTGTTTGATTTGAGGTTTAACGTCCTTGTCAACACAGTATAGGTCATTTTGGAGACGTTGCTTCCAATTTTGTGGGACTTTTACCTGACATTGAGATGAAATGACATCTCAAGTCCTGTCGCCGAATCAAACCAATAGGGTTTATAAGCATGGACGGTCCAACTCGCACCACTTAGCCTGAGCAGGCTTAGATCATCTAAGCAGTTTACCAGTACTCATGTGCGGGTCGGTTTCAGGTCTGCGTGGAAGCATCATGCAGCCCATCTATTTCTTCAAGCCCTGATGGGCAGGGGCCAATCTGTATTGTTGTGTTGGAAAACTGGTAGTAGTAGACAGTTGTATTTTTATAGATACATAAAATACATATGTATAATAATAAATACATAACCCTTTTTGTACCTCCTTATAGCATGAATCCATTTCAACCTTTAGGGGTGGCAGGTTGTGTTTCCTTCCAAATTTATTAGGAAAATGGCTGATTTTTTTTGCAAACAGTGTAGGCCCTGATCAGATGCCACATTCTGCGGTGTCTTATCTGGGTCCGCACTGTTTGCCAAACACCCGCTTTAGGGCTTCTGGTACTAAATGGTACTAGCTGCTCATCAAGTACATATATTGTTTGCTTCTTTTTTCAGGAAGTCGGAAGAATTAAATTTGAACTGTTTGCTGATTTTGTTCCCAAGACAGCTGAAAATTTCAGGTACAATTTACTTGTTATTCAAAGCCTGTCTGAAAATGGAGCTGTTCAATAAACAAGCCAGCTCAACATGACTTAAATAGTGTTGACTTGGCAATTAAACAACAAATGCTCAACATGACTTAATTAAGAAATGAATTTAATTTTACTGCTGTTCAATGAAGTATTAACGCAGTGGGTCGCGTGCAAAGTACATGAACCCCTTTCATGTAAACTTTGTTAGCGACCCCCTGTCATTCATACTTTCATAAAAAGCAGAAAAATTAAGTTTATTTTTTATATTTACATTCTTTGCCCGTCATCACTGGACAAAAAAATGCTTAAAGGGCAAACTTTTAAAGCTGAAATACATTTACAAACTGTTTTTAAAAAAGAGCGGAACAGCATTGACGTCATCAATGCCCATAGAGAACCAGGGTTTAAACTGACGTCACTTGATGTCACTGAAAATCACATGACTAGTTGCGTTCATGCAAGTATGAACTACATTGTTTTCTATAGGTTTACATTAGACTTTACACTGATAATGTAAATATATAGTGTTGACTGGGCAATTAAACAATAAACCAATCAGTGAGCATCAATATGTTGTCCACTCAAGATAATAAGTTGTGCAAACAAGATAATGCTACTTTTCTGATGAAAATCTGTGATAATTTTCTTACACTACAAACAGAGGTTGTGGGTGCTTGTTAGAACTGCCTCATTGAGGTGTTTCTAACGAGTATCCACAACCTATGTCATGGAGCAGAAAAATAATGTATATGCCTGTAAACCCCAGTTTGCACTGTACAAAGTGGGGTTTTGGGGGGTTGTCCTTTTTACGGATTTGTTCACATCATGCCCCCACTAAGGAAATAGACAGGCTGCATGATGCTTCCACGCAGAGCTGATTCCGACCCGTCACATGAGTACAATGTTGGGTACAAGTCCCACAAAAATGGAAGCAACGTCTCCAAAATGACCTATCAATATTGACGGGGACGTTAAACTTCAAACCAAACAAACAGACAAACAAAGAATGGTGGAACCCACCATTCAAAGTTGAATGGCAGAAAGGTCATATGCATATCCCTAGATAAGAGGAGGTATCGACATATTATTTTTCTGATTTCTGCACAAAAAACGTATGTTGTGGGTATTCATTAGAAGCACCTTGCCAAGGTGCTTCTAATGAATACCCACAACATGTTTTCGTAAAGAAATAAGAAAAAATATTGGTATTTTTCAGATGAAAAAAGTGCCTCATCTGGAGATATGCATGATATACATGTACATGTAGTGTAATCAGGCCTCATATTTTTCAGGCGTTTGCAGGATTTCAGGCTTTTAGAGCTTGATTTATTTCTTGATTTCAGGCTTTTAGATTCTGATTATTGCCTATATTGTCTGTTTAAAAAACTATTTAACCCTTATTTCTGACTATAAGTCAACCAAATTACTTTATATTTCACAAACTCAGTGTAGATGCTGATCAGATGGCTTCTACAGAAGCCATCTGATCAGGATCTACACTGTTTGTAAAGGTATCTGATCAGGATCTACACTGTTTGCAAAGGTAATGTAGTTGTGTCTTGTTCAGCAGGATAAGGGTTGAAGCTGCAAAATCAGGCCTTTCAGGCATGGAAAAGCGTGGTCAGTATGAGGCCTGTGTTATCCCTGTCCATCTATCTGCTTCAATTTTCTGGTCGGCATCTGAGATGGTATACAATTAGCATTTAATAATCGTGTTTAAGTTTTCTGAAAGTATCCTGCCGGCCTCGGTAGCTCAGTCAACTGTGCATCAGGGAGTTCTGGTGATCAGGAGGACGCATGTTCGATACCTGCCAGGGTCGGCAACATTCTTTCGTGGAGATTGATCAGAAAATCTTTTCTACGATCATTCTCTCCATTCCGCTGATTCAAGAAGGGCAGTTGTCAGTTTCTGGTGAAAGAATGTGCACTGTACTGGTTAACAGCTTGCGTATAAGCTTGCCCAGGAAAAGTGTGGATAGGTAAACTGACCGACTCAAAAATGACCTAAATAGTGTTGACTGGGCCGTTAAACTTCAATACAAACAAACAAAGGTTAGAGTTTCCATTTGCAGTTCATTGTTTTTTTTCTTATTATTCCCAGGCTTTTAAAAAAAGCGTTCGGTGATATTATGAACGCCTCCGTCCGTCTATCTGTCCGTCCGTCTGTCCAGCATGCTATCTCCTCCTTAACCACTGGTCGGAATGTAACCCAATTTTGTACACAGCTTCCTTACATGATGAGGGCGTGCAACGTCGCATTTATTTTTGGCCCCACCCCCAGGGCCTTGGGGAGGGATCAAAAGGTCAAATATCAATTCAATTCAATTTCAAAGTCAATTTTATAGATTTTGAAACCAAACTTTGCATAAGTAATGATTAATGATATATGTAACACATATTGAACGGGATTTTGGCTGCGACCCCTGGGTCATGCCCAAGGGGTCATACTTGGGGGGTGGGGGGGGGTGGTCAGGGGGTCAGAATTCAAATTTTACCGAATATAGTCATATGGAATATCTAATTGAAAGGGGTGATTAGTAGAATACAATACAAGTAAAATTTTGACCCTCAGGTCAGACTTGGGCCCTGAGGGAGAGGTCAAAGGGTCAAAATTTAAGTTTTTTGGAACATAGTCATGTGGCATATCAAATTGAGGGGCATGATTAGTAGATATAATACAGGTAATATTTTGACCCTGGGGTGAGGGGTTTTTGGTACTTGGCCCCTCTGTAGAAAGCGTGGGGATCGACAGTATTCTAGTTCTCTTTTTGTAAAAGAAAGAAATTTTGGAAACAAGATATTGTATAGTCCGAACAAGATAATGTATTAATATCTTGTTTGCATATCATGTATAAAAATTAATCCAGCATGTCTCTTCCAAGATTTAGAAGCCTCCGTGGTGTAGTGGTATCGCTACTCGCCTTGTAAACCAGGGGTCGCAGGATCGATCCCGGGCTTCTTCAGACTTTCTGATGAGTCTTTTAACCGAGGTCCCATCTCCATATGACCTTAGCTGTTGGTGGGAAGTAAAACTCAAACACTCACTCACTCTTCCCAGATTCTGTATACATTCTTTGATTGCACTTTACTTTTTTTTCAGACAGTTTTGCACCGGGGAGTACAGAAAAGATGGAGTACCGATTGGTTTTAAAGGCTGTTGTTTTCATAGGTAAACTACTAGTGGCGTAACTGAGCATTTTGGACAAAATATGCGGCCCCCCGCCCATAGGGGCTTGAAAAAATATATGGGCTGCATGATGCTTCCACGCATAGCTGAAACCGACCCACACACGAGTACTGGTAAACCACTTAGAGGATCTAAGCCTGTCCAGGCAAAGCAGTGCGAGGGTCCATGCTTATAAACAATATTGGTTTCATTGGGCGGCAGTGCTTAAGATGTCATTTCATCTCAATGTCGGGTAAAAATCCCACAAAATTGGAAGCAACATCTCTAAAATGACCTTTACAGTGTTGACGGGGACGTTAAACCTCAAATCAAACAAAACAAAATGTTCCATTACGAAAACACGCCTATACAAATACATTGTAAACTTTATCGCTTAAAAACCAAAAACTTTAAGGTGAAAAATTGTGATATTTTTCTTATTACTACTCAAAATATTGATATTTTAGAGCAAAAATAAGAAAAAAAAGGTATACCCCTATATACCCCAGTTTTACTATATCAAAGTGGGGTTCAAGGGGGTCAAAGTTATATAGGCGTGTTTCGTTTATCCGATGGAAGCAAAGAATACACCACAGAATTTGAAAATATGGGTTGTATAGTTTCCTGGTCCAGACTAGCTAGTTTCGGCCAATTAGGCCTCATCAGAGACCCTCATATATTTTCAAGGTTCTGCATTGGAATCAGTGATCTCAAAGGACAAGAAAATAAAACTTACTCTATTCACTACTGACAGAGGAACAAGTAAGCATGGTATTTGCATACACCTGTGGACACAAAACCGTTCAAACTCCTATGAAATAACTTTTAATGAATCTCTTTGCATCAAGTTAGTTTGACAAGCAAATGTCATTCATTAACGAATTCTAAAACTAGATCAAGCAATTGATTGGTCTCATTTTGGAAAACACTTTCTGATTGACATTTAAGATGCATTTTGATTGGACAGTGCAGGAGTCGGCAATGAAATGTACACCACCTTGTGTTTTGAATTTATTTCTGTCTGGCAGTTGACTGATAGGATGTTAAGATATATTGAATGATGTTTCAAGTCATAATGAAATGAAGCCCATCAAAGTTTGAACGCTTTTGTGTCCACAGGTGTAAATACCCAATTAGATTCAAAGAATATCCATTTAAAAAGAATTTAAACTTACTCTATTCACCCCTGACCGAGCAACAAGTAAGCATGGTAGTTGCATGAATACCCAATTAGATTCAAAGAATACACATTTAAAAAGAATTTGAAGGGTAACAATACCCAAATAAAAATCCAAGTTACTCAGATGATACTGACATACTTGCATGTAGCAAGACTCTATAATGTCTTACAAGTGTGACATCTCGTGAACAAGTCCGAACACAGCATACCCCTGCACACCCCATTTATTCAGAGAAAACTGGGGTTTGCTTGTACAAATACACATTAACTTTTTTCTGTTTTTTGATACCAGACATAGATGCTCGTTGGGACCACCTCCATGAGAAGGTTCTGGAGGGCACCCATGGCGTGATAAGGAAACATTTAGCATACTCTGGTCAAAGGATTGACTATTTTGGAGAAACCAAAGAATGCATCATACCTTTTTGCGTGTCTCATAAGCCTTCAAAGTCTGCCAGTCTTATGTACTCCTATTTCCACTTTAGTATCTACATTGTATACATTGGTGACATGTTAATAAATAAATCATTCATTCAAAATAAATCATTCATGTTATTCTTATAGATTAAAAACTTCCTGTTTCATATTATAACCAGACAAGGGTTGTCATACATTATTCTCACTTTTTTAGGTGCTTGCTTTTTACACATACAGTAAAAGTCCGCTATTAAGACCACCAAAAACTGAGACTAATTCGACTTTAAAACGGTTATTTAGAAAGTTGACGTTATTCTTTCTTTGTGGTGTCTGCACACATTGTCCTCTGGTGAGAGACCACCTTTGGGACTGTTCAAAAGTAGTCTTTAAGACCAGTATTGAACAGTCCCAAAGGTGATCTTAATATAGGAATTTTACTGTATATAAGGAATGTGGTAGATTGATGTAAGATCAAAATCATGACCAGGATGGCAAGAAGTGTAGATTCAGTATAGTCACTCCCTTCTGCTAATTCAAGAAGGGAAAATGTCAATTTTCGGCAAAATGAATGTGTACTGGACTAGTAAACCCCTCATGTATAAGCATATCAAGGAAAATTATGGTTTAAACGTGGCCCCAGATAAGAGGGGGAATCCAAAAAATTTATTTATCTTACTTCTTCATGAAAACATATGTTGTGAGTACTCCTTGGAAGCGCCTCAGCAAGGCACTTCCAGAGAGTACCCACACTATATGTTTTAGTGCAGAAATACAAAAGATACCAGTACTTTTTATATTCAAACAGCCCCTGATTTACAACTATGCATCACGCAAACATGCCTATATGGTTTTGACCCCTTTGAACCCCACTTTTATGTAGTTAAACTGGGGTTTACAGGGGTAAACCTTATTTTTCTTATTTCTGCGCTAAAATATAGATTGTGGGTACTCGTTAGAACCGCCTCAATGAGTTGGTTCTAACATGTACCCACAATCTATATTTTGAGCAGAAATAAGAAAAATATCATAATTTTTATCGGAAAATTCCCATTTTTTTTGGCAGTAAAATTTACAATGTACATATCTACTAGTATAGGCGTGTTTTTTTATGGCTTGCAAAGTAAAGTTTTTTGTGTTTGTATGTGTTAAGGTTTTACATCCCCTTCAACACTATTTTGGTCATTTTGAGACGTTTCTGATTTTGTGGGACTTTTACCCGACATTGAGATGAAATGACATCCCAAGCCCAACCCCCATAGACAAAGGAGTGGGTCTATTTAAAGACAGACAACAACATAATAACAAAGGGAATTATTAATGGTTGCTGTTGCTGAGATAAATCTCCTCAGGGTCTACACTGTTGGTTGCTCATCCAACTATTTTTAGACACAACACAAGGTGGTAAATTGTGCTTGTTCAAATTTTAAGGAATTAAGGTGTTCAAATACTTTGGGTAAATATTAGGGCTGGCTAATCGGAGCTGAAAAGATAGTTGATTATCAGTCCCGTCATTGCGATCGGTAATCGATTAGTAATCGCTAAGGTTTTTGTCATAATTTTACCTGTCTGGCTTTCTTCTGAGCATGACTCTTACCATATGTTGCACTTTACCATATGTCTATTTGAACAGACAGGCCTGAGCAAACAGTGTAGGGTCTGCACTGTTTGCCACTCATCCAGCTATTTTAGGCATAACTTTGGGTAGTAAATTGTATCTATCAAGTAATCGATTAAAAGCAAATCAGGAATGATAATCATTTTTGTTGAATTTATCGATCAATTAATCGATTATACGATTAATCGTGTTACCCTTAGTAAATATGGTATAAAGGAACTCAGACTTTTGGTCATGTTGATTTTATGGAACTCACCAAAGGCTCATTTCATAAATTTAACCCTTTTCCTGCTGCATAAATTAATTTAGCCACACCCATTTCTGTCTAGCAGCCAATGAAATTACTGAATTTATTCAATTCACAAATTGCATGACAAACAGTGTAGATCCTGATCAGATGGCTTCTTCAGAAGCCATCTGATCTGGATTTACACTGTTTGCAAAGGTACGGGTTGTACCGTAGGTAGGGGTTGTCGTGAACAGTGGGATAAGAGTTAATAGGAAATGGTTTTTGCATGAACTTTTTGCTGTTGCAGGGTAATTAAAGATTTCATGGTACAAGGTGGAGACTTCGTTAATGTAAGTTTTGTAGTTGAAGTACTTTTATTGGTGGAATTCATCTTGTTTTCCTCTGCATTACATCATAATAACACACCTATGTAACCTAACCTTTTTCTGGAGGAAAACAGTGATATTTTCTTATTTATACTGCAAACATGGGTTGTGGGTGCTCATTAGCAACACCTCATTGAGGCAGTTCTAAGGCGGTTCTAACTCTTATCCTGCTGTTCACAACAACGCCTATCTTTGCAAACACTGTAGATCCAGATCAGATCTGATCAGGATTTACACTGTTTGACATTCAGTTTATGAATTTATAGGAATAAATTACATCAAGTAATCTGATTGGTTCAAAGTCAGAAAAGGGTGACTAAACTGAATATTCAGCAGGATAAGCGTTAATTAGGAATAGAAATACAAAAAATAATGTATAACCCTGTAAACCTGTTTTCTCAATTTATCATATGATGTCGCATCTGAGAGTGAAATAACACCATATAATAAATTCCATAATCTACTAGTGGATTAAATATGCAAATTAGTTAGAAACACCCCTTAACATTACATGTACAATGTCATTTGCAACGTTACATTTACTTATGACGGAATATTGACATTTTTGTCAACAAATCGTGAAAAAAAATGCGTTTTAAACGTCACATGATATAAAATAGAATGTTGCATTCGTGCTCAGGTATTGTTGAATTTATTAAACTCGTTGAGGAAAAGAGATAAAATACTCGGCAAAGCCTCACATTTTATCCCTTTTCCTCAACTTGTTTAATAAATTCAATAATACATGATCACTCATGTAAGATTCTCTATATAAAGAGGAATGCTCTTAACACATACTTGTAAACATGCTGGTCCATCATTATGAATGCACTAAATTGATGCGTGTGCTGGATTATCCGTTATTGGTGCAGCAGCTTTTTGTTCACAGGATTGTTACTGACCAAGGAGCTTATTACACTGACCAATAAACTTAACCTTTCTCTTGCTGAATATTCAGTTTAGCTACACCCATTTCTGACTTTGAACCAATCAGATTACTTGATGTAATTTACTCCTCCAAATTCATAAATTGAATGTAAAACAGTGTACGTCCTGATCAGATGGCTTCTTCAGAAGCCATCTGATCTGGATCTACACTGTTTGCAAAGATAGGGGTTGTCGTGAACAGCAAAAAAGAGTTAAACCGTGCACAAACTTGGCTAAATTTGTGTGTACTGCTTAATCTCTGACAATGATTCTTCCACAAAATATCATATTTACCCCTAGTACATTGGACACATCAACTCTGAGTTTCCTACTTTTGGAGTTATTGCCCTTTCAACTTTGACTATAGCTGTTGCTATGAGTTTCGTGTCCCCTCCATAAGTCTGATTCCATCTAAGATAGTTTCACGAAACTTCAGAGATAAGTAGAGCACCGGCCCCCGCCCATAGGGGCTTGAAGAAATAGGGCTGCATGATGCTTCCTCGCAGAGCTGAATCCGGCCCGCACACTAGTACTGGTAAACCGCTTAGAGGATCTAAGCCTGTCCAGGAACCGCGTTGCGAGGCGGACCGTCCATGCTAATAAACCCTATTGGTTTCATTGGGCGACAGGGCTTGAGATGTCATTTCATCTCAATGTCGGGTAAAAGTCCCACAAAATTGGAAGCAGCGTCTCCAAAATGACCTTTACAGTGTTGGCGGGGTTGTAAACCTCAAATCAAACAAAAGTAGAGCACTATCAGACAACGTGCAGATTATATGAACCCTAACTCTGATTTTCTTACTTTTGGAGTTATTGTCCTTTGAACATTTGAAATAGCCATTTCTATCGTAGTTTCGTGTCGGCTCCATAACTTTGATACAATTTGAGATATTTCCGTGAAACTTCACAGATATGTAGAGCACCATGAGACGACATGCAGTACATATAAACCATAACTCTAATTTTCCTACTGTTGGAGTTATTGCCCTTTGAACTTTGAATATGGCAGTTGCTATCAGTTTCGAGTCCGCTCCATAACTCTGATACTATTTGTGATATGTTCACAAACATTCACAGATATGTAGAGCAGCCTGAGATGACATGCAGAACATATGATTCATAAAACTGATTTTCCTTCTTTTGGAGTTATCGCCCCTTGAACATTGAACATAGCCATTTCTGTCATGTAGTCTGTTTGAAGCACTATATTTCCTGAACTTAATGGTTGATTCTGACCAAACTTGCATGGTTACATCACTGGGATGGGGGGAAACAGCCATTAGGTTTTGTTTCACTGTGATATGGCACATGCTTGATGTAATTGTAGTGGCAGGGCATCATGCTATTGCAGTGCTTGCAGGTTATTATTTTCCAATATAAAACTCTTATTCTAACATGATGTAAACATCTTCCCACTGAGCACCATAATCTGCATAGTGCGTGCAGAAAGACACCTTTGATGACATCACATGAAAACATGTACTTCTGACAATTTCCGCAACCAAAGATTTCATCAGAAAACATTGCAACAATGTACAAAATGTTATATATAGAGAATACCAGGTGTGTGTCTTCTGATATCAAGTTTATCGCTTGTAGAATCTCGAGGCTTGCCGAGCGATTCTACATGCGATCTCGAAGCCAAGCCTGATAAACTTGATATCAACTGATACGCATCTGGTATTCTATTTATCAGTTTATCCCGTTGTACACTCTTAAATTAGCAATTTACGATCAGTGCGTCCCAGCATTCTGGCGGCCGATATATTTAGTATCAGCTGACAATATTTTTCCTGTGATATTTTTTTCTTCATGTAATTTTTCCATTTTTCTCAGTAGCAGTAACATATTTTTTATTTTTTCAATGGTTCAGTTCATTCAAAAAAGTGCAATGTCATGTTGACGTGATAAAGCTCACTTGTCCTGAGATAGCATATCTTTATCAGGTCAATGCGTTACTATGCAATATATATAGGGAGCAACTGATATAAAAGATTTCCAGTGTAACAAATTTGTTATTTTGATTCTTGACAGGGAACATGGGATAACATTCCCTTTCCTGATTTGTTTGTTTGTATTGGAGTTTAACGGCCCAGTTTAACTATCATTTTTGAGCCGGTCAGTTTACCTATCCACACCTTTCTTGGGCAGGCTTATATGTAAGCGGTTAACCAGATCAGTGCACATTCTTTTGCCAGAAACTGAAAACTGCCCTTCTTGAATCAGCGGAAGGGTGAGAATGACCAAAGAAAAGATTTCATGACCAATCTCCAAGAAAGAATGTTGCCGACCCCGGCAGGTACCGAACCCGTGTCCTCTTGATCACCAGTCAGACGCGCATCCGACTACCTCCCTTTCCTGGAAAGGACGTAACGGCTCGGGCAAATATTGCTCTCAGGTGGGATATGTGATCCCATATCCCCGTCAAGAACCAAATAACTTATACCATAACACTGTTTATAACATGTTTGGGTCAGTTGTCAGTCATCCAAAGTTACTAAGCACATGAGGTTTACATTGCTGATGTCCATGTTACTATCACTGATTTGAAGTCCAGGACAAAGTTATTTATAGAAGTGCTATTACTATGGTTGTGAGGTTACCTGTTGAATAGATCTAGACTGAACTCATGTTTTGGGTTTGGCAAACAGTGTAGACCCAGATCAGATGCCGCAGAAAGCGGCATCTGATCTGGGTCCACACTGTTTGCTTAAGGTGAATGAATTTAAGGGTTAATTTTAAGAAACAGTCGAAGACCCCATAGAGGACCATTTCCCAGCATACACTCAGAGACTATAAGAATCTTATATGGGTGTGAGGGGTGGATGGAAAAATATGTCCCGAGGGTCACTGTCCGGCATCACGAGGCTTGCCGGACAGTGATCCCGAGGTACGGATTTTTCTATCCACCCCTCACACCCATATAGGATTCTTTTTCTTGCATACCTTCCATTTTCAGCGCAGAGTTTTAATGCTGCAGTCACTTCAGTTACCAACGTCCGCCTTATTGTGATGACACTACAGGAATCTTTAGTGACGTCACGTAATGTGCATGACGTCAACCTTAAGGACGGCGCATACGAGGTCGAATTCAACCAGTACATTTATCAAACACGCGGGAATATTGGATATTGGGCCGGAACACCAGGGTCAGAACATAAATTTCTATCCCAGGGTAAAATCACGGATTTCCTTGTCTGGTGTGCAAGAAAATTGATTCTCCAGTGCCCTCCGTGCTTAGATTGTTTATTCTTCTTTCAACCCCCAAAATAGTGGGAGCATTTTGAAAACACGCTCGCTCAAATATAATTAAAATTTTACCACCAAAATTGAACATTTTTGGATAAGAAAAGTTCTAATAGGTTTAATATTTCTGCACAAAACATAGATTGATGGTACTTGTTAGAACCTTCCTGGCGAAGTGGTTCTAACTAGTACCCACAATCCATGTTTCTGAAAACATAGATTGGTGGTACTTGTTAGAACCGCCACAAGAAGGAGGTTCTGATAAGTACCCACAATCTCATGTTATGGGCAGAATAAAAAATAATGTATACCCCAGTTTTACTGTGTAAAAGTGGAGTTCAAGGGGATCAAAATTATGTTTGTGCATTTTTGTGATGGAAGTTTTAGTATATATCCATTCCTATGAAGTCTTTTGCTTGTGTGTTTCAGTCAGATGGGACAGGTTTACAAAGTATATATGGTGGTCCGTTTGCTGATGAAAACTTCAAGATGAAACATACAGGGCCTGGAATGCTTTCAATGGTGAGAAGTTAGGGTTTACTGTCTGAGAGGATATGAGGATAATAACATTATTTTATTTGTTCATTGGATGTACCAGACATATTTTCAATCAACCTAAAGTTACTAAGTGAATTTTAGTAATGTTGCTTATGTCCATGTGACAATGTTTTTCTCTGACCCTGCAAATAACATTTGCATGAAATCCACCTTTGTTTTGGAGTTTACCTGCCCAGTCAACACTGTTTAGGTCATATCAAGCCGGTCAGTTACCTATCCACACTTTTCCTGGGCAGGCTTATACATTAGTGGTTAACGAGTACAGTGCACATTCTTCCACTATAAACTGACAACTACCCTTTTTGAATCAGCAGAAGGGAAATAATGACCGTAGAAAATTTTTCATGATCAGTCTCCATGAAAGAATGCTGCTGGCCCGACAGCTATTGAACCTGCATCTTTCTCCAGTCAGATGCGCATCCAACTGAGCTACCGAAGCCGGCTAATGAAACCCAGGTAACTATTATTTGTAGCCATGCTATTCCTGTTGTTATGATATAGAAAAATTTCGCATGGCTGCAGATATGAATAAAATTGGGATCATTTTTGGAGAAATTTCTTATCAGCTCACCTGAGCACAAAGTGCTCAAGGTGAACTTTTGGGATCGGTCTTGCGTGCATCCGTCATCAACTTTTGCTTTAAACAACTTCTCCAAAACTGCTGGACAGATTTTGATCTTATTTCTCAGGAATGCTCCTTGGGTGATCCTCCACCAAAATTGCTCAGACTGTTCCGCTCGGTCGAACAAGATGGCCCTTTAACGACTTCTCCTGCTTAACCAGTGGATGGATTTTGAAATTATTTCACAGGAATGTTCCATGGATTACCCTCTACCAAAATTGCTCAAACCGTTCCGCTCGGGTGAACAAAATGGCCGCCAGAGCTAAAAATAGAAAAAACCTTTAAACGACTTCTTCTCCTTAACCAGTGGATGGCTTTTGAAATTACTTGACAGGAATGTTCCTTGGGTGACTCTCTACCAAAATTGCTCAAACTGTTCCCCTCGGGTGAACAAGATGGCCGCCAGAGCTAGAAATAGAAAAACCTTTAAACAACTTCTTTTCCTTAACTAGTGGATGGATTTTGAAATTACTTCACAGGAATGTTCCTTTGGTGACCCTCTACCAAAATTTCTCAAACCGTTACGCTCGGGTGAACAAGATTGCCACCAGAGCTAAAAATAGAATATCCTTTAAACAACTTTTTCTCCTTAACCAGGGGATGGATTTTGAAATTATTTCACTGGATTGTTTCTTGGGTGGCCAGCTACCAAAATTGCTCCAACGGTTCCGCTCGGATGAACAAAATGGCTGCCAGAGCGAAAAATAGAAAAAACATTTAAACGACTTCTTCTCCTTAACCAGTGGATGGATTTTGAAATTATTGCACAGGAATGTTCCTTGGGTGCCCCTCTACTAAAATTGCTCAAACCGTTCCGCTCGGGTGAACAAAATGGCCACCAGAGCTAAAAATAGAAAAACCTTTAAAGGACTTCTCCTTAACCAGTGGATGAATTATGAAATTACTTGACAGGAATGCTCCTTGGGTGACCCTCTACCAAAATTGCTCAAACCATTCTGCTCGGGTGAACAAGATGACCGCCAGAGCTAAAAATAGAAGAATCATTAAACGACTTCTTTTCCTCAACTAGTGGATGGATTTTGAAATTACTTCACAGGAATGTTCCTTTGGTGACTCTCTACCAAAATTGCTCAAACCGTTCCACTCGGGTGAACAAGATGGCCGCCAGAGCTAAAATAGAATAACCTTTAAATGACTTTTTCTCCTTAACCAGTAGATGGATTTTGAAATTATTTCACTGGAATGTTTCTTGGGTGACCCTCTTCCAAAATTGCTCAAACCCTTCCACTCGGGTGAACAAAATGGCCGCCAGAGCTAAAAATAGAAAAACCTTTAAAAGACTTCTTCTCCTTAACCAGTGGATGGATTTTGATATTATTTCACAGGAATGTTCCATTGCTGAACTTCTACCAAAATTGCTCATACCGTTCCGCTCGGGTGAACAAAATGACCGCCAGAGCTAAAAATAGAAAAACCTTCAAACGACTTCTCCTAAACCTGTGAATGGATTTTGAAATTATTTCACAGGAATGTTTGTTTGGTGACCCTCTACCAAAATTGCTCAAACCGTTCCGCTCGGGTGAACAAACTGGCCGACAGAGCTTAAAATAGACAAACCTCTAAATGACTTAATTCCCTTTACCCGTGGATGGATTTTGAAATTACTTCACAGGAATGTTCCCTTGATGATTCTCTACCATAATTGCTCAAACCATTCAGCTCGGGTGAACAAAATGACGACCAGAGCTAAAAATAGAATAACCGTTAAACGCACTTTTCTCCTTAACCAGTGGATGGATTTTGAAATTATTTCACCAGAATGTTCCTTGGGTGACCCTCTAAATAAAATTGCTCAAACCGTTCTGCTCCGGTCAACAAAATGGCTGCCAGAGCTAAAAATAGAAAAACCTTTAAACGGCTTCTTCTCCTTAACAAGTGGATGGATTTTAAATTATTTCACAGAAATGTTCCTTGGGTGACCCTCTACCACAATTGCTCAAACCGTTCCGCTTGGGTGAACAAAATGGCCACGGGAGCTAAAAATAGAAAAACCTTTAAACGACTTCTTCCCCTTAACCAGTGGATGCATTTTGAAATTACTTGACAGGACTGTTCCTTGGGTGACCCTCTACCGAAATTGCTCAAACTGTTCCGCTCTGGTGAACAAAATGGCTGCCAGAGCTAAAAATAGAAAAACCTTTAAACAACTTCTTCTCTTTAACTAGTGGATGGATTATGAAATTATTTGACAGGAATGAAGTTTGAGGAACGTTCCTATAAAATTACCATTTTAGAGACAGATGTCTTTTGAAAGTTTTGGCCCCCACCCACCTTGGCTGTAAGGTGCTTCTACAGGAGTATTGGTAAACCACTTTGAAGGTTTTAGCCTGTCTAGGCAAAGTGGTGTGAATGGAACCATCAATGCATTTAACAAGGTTGGCAAAAATGCCGGCAAATATGAGTATTTTACCATGCCGGTGGCATTTACCGGCAAATACTGGAAAATACTGGCAAGTACTGGAAAATTGAATTTACCACCCTGGAATAAAAACAAAACCCTACACTCAACATTTATATATGGATAATTACAATAATAGCAGTTAGTTGATTTAATATTTAATAATACTAATATAGTTTAACTCAGATATTATTTTATTTGTTGGTGTCTAATTTAATATAATGTTAGAATAAAAAGGCCTTTTTAATGTCTGCCATGGTACTCACCTAGACTGATTGTTTAAAGTCAAATAAAACATGGAGCAATTTTAATGACATTCTTTTGTCCAACCTTGCTCTTGGCTATCTTGTGCTCTCTTAAATAAACAATTTCTCCAGAGTTGTTGTTTTAGTTCTTGCACTTCACTCTAAAACTAAAGTGTTGGACAATAGTACAATGCTGTAAATATCCTAAAATTTGAACATACAAAGTGTGTCCAAAAGATGCAGATGGATTGGCTAACAGTGCTCAGTCTTATCTTGTTCAATACGAATTTAAATCTTAGAACCATTATGGTAAGTGACAATAACCAGGTGCACAGGGAATTTCTACCTGTATTGTTCTACGGTTGATTTAAAAGGATACATTTTTTTTGTTTAAATAATTTCAAAATTTTTAGTCTTAGGTTCACATTCGGCTAGTTAAACATATTTATTGTTAAAATAAGAAATAATTTATTCTGAAGGTTGATTACCTTATATTATTATTAAATTTTAACATTTTAAACTCATTTAGTTTGATTGTACTATTTTTAAGTCAATTTTATTAAGATTTCTGCAGTGTTTCAAGGCAAAAAATTTCAATTTGCCAGTATTTGCCACTTGATTAGTATTTTCTAGTCCGGTAAATACCGGTAAATGCCACTGGTAAATACCGGGGGTGGAATTTGCTGCCCAAATTTAAACCCCATTGGTTTCATTGGGTGGCAGGACTTGAGATATCATTTCATCAAAAATGACTTCTACTCCTAAACAGGCAGACTGATTTTGAATTAATTTCACAGAAATGGTCTTTGGGCCCAACAAAAATTGCTCAATACCTCCATTCCACCATATATTACCCACAATTCAGTTTGTACAATAGGATCAAGTGAGCGATCCAGGGCCATCATGGCCCTCTTGTTATCCCCCGCCGAAGGCGGAGGGATATAGTTTTGGCGTTGTTCGTCCGTCCATCCGTCCATCCATCCATCCTTCCGTCCGTCCTTCTGTCCGTCCTTCCGTCCGTCCGTCCTTCCGTCCGTCCGTCACACTTTGTCCGGAACCGTTTCTCAGCAACTATTGCATGGAATTAAATGAAACTTTAAATAAATATGTATTATTATGCTGTGGTGATGCACGCGCAACTTTTTTTCGGATTGACTTTTTACATCCAGAGTTATGGCCCCTTGAATGATTGAAATTCTGGATTTTTCGTCGTCTCACTTTGTCCGGAACCGTTTCTCAGCAACTATTGCATGGAATTAAATGAAAATTGAAATAAATATGTATTATTATGCTGCAGTGATGCACGCGCATTTTTTTTTCGGATTGACTTTTTACATCCAGAGTTATGGCCCCTTAAATGATTGAAATTCTGGATTTTTTCGTCATCTCACTTTGTCCGGAACTGTTTCACAGCAACTATTGCATGGAATTAAATGAAACGTGAAATAAATATGTATTATTATGCTGCGGTGATGCACGCGCAATTTTTTTCTGGATTGACTTTTTACATCCAGAGTTATGGCCCCTTAAATGATCGAAATTCTGGATTTTTCATCGTCTCACTTTGTCCGGAACCGTTTCTCAGCAACTATTGCATGGAATTAAATGAAACTTGAAATAAATATGTATTATTATGCTGTGGTGATGCACGCACAAATTTTTTTCGGATTGACTTTTTACACCCAGAGTTATGGCCCCTTAAATGATTAAAATTCTGGATTTTTCGTCGTCTCACTTTGTCTGGAACCGCTTCTCAGCAACTATTGCATGGAATAAAATGAAACTTGAAATAAATATGTATGCCGTGATGCACGCGCAATTTTTTTTTCTCAATTTTGGCCAGATATATTTTCTTGCCATTCTACACCAAAAACCCATTCGGCGGGGGATATCAATTCAACGAATTTGCTTGTTTTATCTTGATCTTGTATGTTGTGTGTACGCATTAGAATCGTCTCAATGAGACGATTCTAATGAATACACACAACATACCTTGATTTCAAAGAGCGCATAAAGGGTGTCCACAGATAACGCCTCGCTGTTGCCATTCAAAAAGTATGCCTGTAGTGCCTTATGGCTGGTTCTATAAATAGCTCTCACTGGCTCAATCAGCCACATCTCTGATAACTTTATCTTGTGCCAAAGGTGTTCAAGCCATTGAATGTCAGCTGTTAGAGAATGCAGAGTCTCTCATTTGCATAAACACTGGTCACACAGATTTTCTTACAGATTTTGTCTTGCTTAACCTTATTCATATTGACGTGTATGGATGTGTTACTGCTTCTATAAAATAAAGGTATGTTGTGTGTACTCATTAGAATCACCTTAATGAGGTGATTCTAATGAGTCCATACAACATACATTTTCCAGATAACAGCAATTATCCTTAAATACTGGCTGCATGTATCTGGAAAAAGCCTCCATGGAGTATTGGATAGAATACACGCCTGCTATACCAGGGTTTGTATTTCAATCCTGAGGAGCAAATTCGTTTCCTTAACAATAGATCCATTTTTCTGTGGGACAGGGCTTACAGAAAGACGAACAGGATGTCCCAAAAGTTGTATCCCTTTGAAAAATGGCAGAAAAATGTGCCTGGTGTTCCCATTCCCCTTAAGATCGAGTTCAAATGAAGCATGATAAATGAGCCATTGGTGTTCATAATAGAAGTGGAGGAATCGATACAATTAACCCACAGCTCCCTTCAGAGACACCAAAGGGAAAGAAACACAAACATGAAACAACAGACCCTAATGGAAACACCAATATCAGAAAGCCAAAAGGACAGTTACTTTCCCACAAAATGGCCTATAGGCTATCCAAAATAAAATAATATGAGCAGCACAAACACCCAAAGACAAACCATAACAAAAATTAACCGAGACAGAAGAACCGCCTTGGAATGTTCAGCGGAAACGAACTCCACTGGGGGTCTTAAATTGATTTTACTTGGCCACAATCCTCGCCCATGCCGTTAAAATTTCACTGTCTGAGTGATATACAGTCAATCCTCCTTCTACCAGGGTTTAGGGTCCCTGCCCATCGGGGCTTGAAGGAATAGATGGGCTGCATGATGCTTACACGCAGAGCTGAAACCAACCACACACAAGTACTGGTAAACCACTTAGAGGATCTAAGCCTGCCCAGGCAAAGCGGTGCAAGTCGGACCGTCAATGCTTATAAACCCTATTGGTTGCATTTGGCAACTGGGCTTAGATGTCATTTCATCTCAGTGTCAGGTAAAATCCCACAAAGTTGGAAGCAATGCCTCCAAAATGACCTTTACAGTGTTGACGGGGAGGTTTAAACTCAAATCGAACAAAACAAAAACAAACTACCAGGGTTTGATGCAACGACAAAACTTGTTTTATCAGTTTCCCCTTACATTATTTGCATTGCAACACCTTCACCTAATATAGATACGCTATCTCGGGACAACTGAGCTTTATTTTTGTAGGTTTGACTTTTTCACTTTTATGAATGAACCCGACTACTGTATAAAGTGGCAAAAATGTTATTATTACTGGAAAAAATACATGAAAAAATATCATTACGGTCAGAAGATACTAAATATAAGGACCGATTATTACACAACAGAATGTTGGGATGCACTGAGGGCAGTTGATAACGGATCATCAATTGCATATTTAAAGAGTTATAAGGGGAGAAACTGATAAATAGAATACCAGATTAGTGTTATTTGATATCATGTTTATCAGGCTTGGCTTCGAGAATGCATGTAGAATCACTCTGCTTGCCAAGCCTCGTGATTCTAAAAGAGTTCCCGAGGACCTGCCTGATAAACTTGAGTACAAAAGACACAAACCTGGTATTCTCTCTATAACGACATATTCAATGGAACAAATCCTTCGCTCCAGATGAGACTGATTAATGGAGAAATTCAAGAATATTCAGTAATGTTTTAATAAGAAACAAATGTTGTGGATATTTGTTAGAATTGCCTCGGTGAGGTGATTCTAACAAATGTCCACAGCATTTGTTTCTTGTAATTAAGGGGAAAGTCCTTTACAACCTAGTATTCTACTTTAATATTGGGATTCTTTACAGCGGCAAATTCGCTATATCGGCAGATTTTTAGGGAACAAATACTGTCGTTATAGCGAGGGACTCCGGGTCCTCTGTATTGTATGGTTGTATTATTGTCATGTTCTTCATACTGTTTCAGGCTAACAGTGGTAAAGACACCAATGGCTGCCAGTTCTTTATAACCTGTTCATCATGTGATTTTTTAGATGGCAAGCATGTAGTATTTGGTAAGTGCCAAGGTCAAACACAGAAACCTAGTCTTTATAGCACAGTTGGATGCACATCTGACATGATCAGGAGGTCATGGGTCAGCAACATTCTTTTGTGGATATTGATTAAATAGAGGATCTTACACGAGTGGTCTTTCATATGATATTTATGAAACGAGCCTTTGGCAAGTTTCATAAATTTCATATGAAATGACCACGCGTGTAAGATTCTGTTTATCATATGACCACTTCAAATTGGATTTTATTGCCTTTGAATTTGACAATATTGCCACAAAAAATGCATTGTTGACATGGACGTTGTCATGACGTTACTTAATCCCCCCAAAGTGTTATTACATGTGTGGTCATACATTTTTTATTACACGACGTTATCCACTGCTTATCGACAATGTCATATGAAGTTCTTATTCTTTTCATTACAAAAACATGCCTGTACAAATGCATTGTAAATTTTACTGCTGAAAAAAAAAAATTTAAGATGAAAAAAAAATGTGAGAACTGAAAAAAAAAATTTAAGATGAAAAAAAAAAAAGTGAAAATTTCTTATTTCTGCTCAAAATATAGATTGTGGGTACTTGTGAACATTTCATTGAGGGGGTTCTAATGTGTCCCCATAATTTATATTTTAGAGCAAAATAAGAAATATAATCAGGCTTATTTTTGAAATTGGAATTTTGAAAATATTTGAGGCTGTGGTATCCAAAATGAAAGATTATATTAGATTGTATAAATTTTAAAGCCATTTTTAGCTCAGCTGTTTTCGAAGAAAACGAGGAGGTATTGTCATAGCTCTGGCGTCGTCTGCGTCGTCCTGCAAAAACTTGGACATTTTGTAGTATCGCTGTCATTACTGAACATATTTACTTGAAACTCGCCATAGCAGTCATTTTGAGCTGGCCTCGGTAGCTCAGTGGGATGTAGGTCTGACTGTGATCAGGAGGACGGGGTATCTATACCTGCAGGGGTCGGCAAAATTCTTTCGTAGAGATTGATCATGAAATCTTTTCTATGGTCATTCTCCCCCTTCCGCTGATCCAAGAAGGGCAGTTTCTGGCGGAACAATGTGCACTGTACTGGATAACCGCTTGTGTAAAAGCCTGCCCAGGAAAAATGGTAATAGGTAAACTGACCGGCTCAAAAATAACCTCAAATAGTGTTGACTGGGCCACAAACAAAACAAAGCAGCCATTTTTAAATTTCTCAAACATCTCCCAAACAGTAAGTCCATCACAAAAACATGCCTAAATCATTTTAACCCCCTTGAACCCACTTTTATATAGTAAAACTTGGGTTTCCAGGGGGTATACCTTATTTTTCTTATTTCTGCTCTAAAATATAGATTGTGGGAACTCGTTAAGAAGCAGTTCTAACGAGTGCCCACAATCTATATTTTGAGCAGAAATAAGAAAAATATCACAATTTTTCATCTTAAAATATTCATTTTTTCGGCGATAAAGGTGGTAATTTATTTGTATAGGCGTTTTTGTGTAATGCGGATGGAGCTAGGACTTGATGGGAGGCAGTGGGATAACATGGAGATTCAGCATTGTTAAACCTGTTTCACTCCAATATCCCAAGTTGGCCACCCCTATGGGCTCATTTTATATGGAGAAAGGTAGGATTTTCAGGGGTATACTTTTATACAAAGATTAAGGGTACTTTAGAACCGCCTCAACAAGGCACCTAAAAACTATGTTTCGGCAAGAAATTAGAAAAATATTACAACTTTTCATCTGAAAAATACTTAATCTGGAGATTTGAAAGAATGAATTTTGCCACGAGTGTGTTATCATAATATGGATTGAAATCAGGAGGTTGTAACAAGTACCCACAACATATGTTTTTATAAAGAAATGAGAAAAAATATGCCAGAATTAGTCTCAGAATTTCTCATTATCTGGAGCTGTGTGTAGAAATATAGGAAATAATTTCATTTTTGTGGATTTTAACAATGTGTAAACTGTGGCGAATCACTCACAAACTTAGCATTAAGTCTGACTGTCTAAACTCTGGTGATTCACCAGAGTTTGCACATACTGTTAGATACAGTCATCATGACCTACCTGTCTCTGTGTGAAATAGTTCTGAGCTCATAATTGGAATTTATTGAAGTGTAAACTTTTATTTTAACCAGTCAAATTTCTCAAAATTTACATAATGATGGTGAATTTGAATTATTGCAAGTTTGGCACAAAAGTGCCCAAGTGTTCCACGAAAAAGCATAATTTAATTTTTCTTCTTCAGAAATGATGAAAACACAAAATTTTAGGTTTTTATTAGCTCACCTGAGCCGAAGGCTCATGTGAGGTATTAGTTTACCACGAGCCGGCGTCCGTCGTCCGTCGTCGTCCACACTTTCAAAGAAGTATATCTCCGGAACCAGTGGGCCAATCTTGATCAAATTTCATGTGAAGCATTATCAGGTAGGGGGAAAGTCTGCATACTGTTTTCGGGCAGATCGGATTGGAACTCTGGTTGCCATGGCAACAAATAGCTCCCATAGACTTAACATAGGAAAAAGTTTGTCATCACTCTAGCTCCGTCAATTTTTTTCTGATCGTCTTCATTCTTGCAGATAACGAGGACAGGCATGAAATCTCGATCAAGTTCGATTTTGGGCTGAATCGGATTATTCACTCAGGAGTTACGTGCCCTTGAGCGTTAGGAAAAAGCTTGTCATCACTCTAGCTCCGTCAATTTTTTTATTGATCGACTTCATTCTTGCAGATAACGAGGCTAGGCATGAAATCTCGATCAAGTTCGATTTTGGGCTGAATCGGATTATTCACTCAGGAGTTACGTGCCCTTGAGCGTTGAAAAAATTGCCTATTGACTTAACATGGGGAGAATGTTGTCATCACCGTAGCTGCTTCAATTATTTTCAGATTGGCTTTATTCTTGCAGATAACCAGCACAGCCATGAAATCTCGGTCAAGTTCGATAACTGGCAGAATCGGATCATTCACTTAGGAGTTACCTGCCCTTGTGTGTTTTTGCATTAGGGTTAATGGGAATTTCAAAAATGTATATCTTAAAGACTACTTGGCCAACTTTGATCAAATTTCATGTGTCGCATTAATGGGCAAGTGGAAAGGCTTCATTAGGTTTTCAGGCAGATCTGAGTGGAACTCTGGTTGCCATGGCAACATCTAGCTCCCATAGACTTCACATAGGAAAAAGCTTGTCATCACTCTAGCTCCGTCAATTTTTTTCTGATCAACTTCATTCTTGCAGATAACCAGTACAGGCATAAAATCTCGATCAAGTTCGATTTTGGGCCGAATCAGATAATTCACTCAAGAGTTACGTCCCCTTGAGCGCCCGAAAAATTGCCTATCGACTTAACATGGGGAAAATGTTGTCATCACTGTAGCTAGTAACGAGGACAGGCATAAAATCTCGGTTAAGTTCGATTTTGGGCAGAATCGGAATATTGACCTCGGAGTTACGTGACCTTGAGCGACAAATAATTTGCCCATAGACTTAACATAGGGAAAATGTTGTGACTACGATAGCGACTTGAATTTTTTTCAGATCAGCTTCAAACTTGCAGGTAACGAGGACAGACATAAAATCTCGGTTAAGTTAGATTTTGGGCCGAATCGGATTATTTGCCTTGGAGTTACCTGCCCTTGAGCATAAAAAAATACGTTGTGACCACGATAGCAACTTTATTTTTATTCAGAGCAGCTTCAATCTTGCAGGTAACGTGGACAGGCATAAAATCTCAGTTAAGTTCGAATCGGAATATTGACCTCGGAGTTACATGACCTTGAGCGACAAAAAATTTGCCCATAGACTTTACATAGGGAAAATGTTGTGACTACGATAGCGACTTGAATTTTTTTCAGATCAGCTTCAAACTTGCAGGTAACGAGGACAGACATAAAATCTCGGTTAAGTTCGATTTTGGGCCGAATCGGATTATTTGCCTTGGAGTTACCTGTCCTTGAGCATAAAAAAATACGTTGTGACCACGATAGCAACTTTATTTTTATTCATATCAGCTTCAAACTTGCAGGTAACGAGGACAGGCATAAAATCTCGGTCAAGTTCAATTTTGGGCCGAATCAGAATATTGACCTCGGAGTTACATGACCTTGAGCGACAAAAAATTTGCCCATAGACTTAATTAGGGAAAATGTTGCGACTACGATAGCGACTTGAATTTTTTTCAGATCAGCTTCAAACTTGCAGGTAAGGAGGACAGACATAAAATCTCGGTTAAGTTCGATATTGGGCCGAATCGGAATATTTGCCTTGGAGTTACCTGCCCTTGAGCATAAAAAAATACGTTGTGACCACGATAGCAACTTTATTTTTATT
The DNA here is from genome assembly GCA_963580285.1 of Lucinisca nassula. Taxonomy (NCBI): domain Eukaryota; kingdom Metazoa; phylum Mollusca; class Bivalvia; order Lucinida; family Lucinidae; genus Lucinisca; species Lucinisca nassula. Next base: position 51,421,708 of record OY757023.1, on the reverse strand, counting down.
CATATCAGCTTCAAACTTGCAGGTAACGAGGACAGGCATAAAATCTCGGTTAAGTTCGATTTTGGGCCGAATCGGAATATTGACCTCGGAGTTACGTGACCTTGAGAGACAAAAAAATTTGCCCATAGACTTAACGTAGGGAAAATGTTGTGACAGAAATAGCGACTTGAATTTTTATTTAGCCCACCTGAGCCAAAGGCTCCAGTGAGCCGATAGTATACCAAGGCTCCGGAGTCCGTCGTCTGTCGTCCGTCCATCCGTCGTCCACACTTTCAATGAAGCATATCTCAGAAGGCAGTCGACCAATCTTGTTTAAATTTTATGTGTAGCACCATTGGGCAAGGGGAAAGGCTGCATTAGGTTTTGGAGCTAGTCTGGTTCATTTGTTCCTTCATTCTTCTTTCTCTCCATATAGAGATAATAGACCAATGTTAAATTTTTAATCAAAGATTTCTCAGGAACTATAAAAGCTAGAAGCATCAAATTTGGTATTCAATAGAATAATGATGACTTATTTTGTGTAAGAGACATTGGGCTTTCTCAGCTTATTTGTTCATCTGTTCTTTCATTCTTCTTTCTCTCCATTTTGACCAATGTTAAATTTTCGTCAAAGATTTCTCAGGAACTATAGAAGCTAGAAGTCTCAAACTTGGAATGCAATGCAATAATGATGACTTATATCCTGTAAGGGTCAATGGGCTGGATTCTATTAGCAGATTTAGTAGTCAAGTCTGTGAATTGTTAAAACTTAAGTTCCTCAGGTGAGCGGTTTAGGCTCATTGAGCCTCTTGTTTTCAAATTGATTTGGATGGGTGAGGAAACCCATAACAAACACATTTTTATGTCCCCGGTAGTGATAGCGGGGACATATTGTTTTTGCCCCGTCTGTTTGTTGGTTTGTTTGTACGTGTACAACTTTAACGTTGGTCATAACTTTTAAACCGTTTGAGATAGAGCATTCATATTTGGAATGAACGTTCCTTGTGACAAGAGCTTCACATTCATGCCAAAAAATTGACCTGTGACCTTGACCTTGACCATTGACCTATTTAAAAGAAAAAAAATAACATTGGTCATAACTTTTGAACTGCTTGAGATACAGCCTTCATATTTGGCATGTATGTTCCTTGTGACAAAAGCTTTACATTCATGCAAACAATTTTGACCTTTGACCTACTTAAAATAAACAAATAACTTTTTGGTCATAACTTTTGAACCGTTTGAGATAGAGCCTTCATAATTTGCATGTAGGTTCCTTGTAACAAGAGCTTTACATTCACACAAAAAAGTTTGACCTGTGACTTGACCTTTGACCTACATAAAAGAAAAAATTAACATTGGTCATAACTTTTGAACTGTTTGAGATACAGCCTTCATATTTGGCATGTAGGTTCCTTGTGACAAGAGCTTTACATTCATGCAAAATTTTCTGACCATGACCTTTGACCTACTTAAAAAAATAGACTTGTTCATAACTTTTTAACCATATAAGATAGAGCCTTCATATTTGGCGTTGTGTGAAGGGCTTCCCACTCAAACAAAAAATCTTGACATGTGACCTTGATCTTGAACTGTGACCAACTTTGAAAATAAAATGACCATGTCTGGGGACATGTTCGTGTTTCACAAACACATCTTGTTGTATTAGGTTTTACAGCAGACCCCATTTTGCAGGGATCAGAAAAGCAGACAGGAGGTTAGTGAGGTTGTCTTGCTTATAAAAATGGCAGAAATGTGATTTCCCCCGCCATTTTTCAATGGGAAATGACATTCGGGACTTCCTGTTCCCTTTTCTATAGGCTAAGTCCCACCAAAAAAGGGGTCTACTCTTAAAGGAAAAAATTTGCTCCTCAGGAGCAAGAATTTGCTTTAAAGGAAAGAATTTGCTCCTCAGGAGCAAGAATTTGCTCCTCAGGAGCAAATTCTTTCCTTTAAGATTTGACCCCTATTGACATGGGAGATAAAAATACTTCTGAAGGAGTTGCCTCCCCTGAAGGTGTACACATTCCCCTTAAATATTTTTCTTTTATTTTGATGAATTCTATATTTTCTCTTCAGGTAAAGTTATAGATGGTCATCTGATTTTGAGAAAAATAGAAAATGTTCCCACAGGACCAAACAACAAACCAAAAATACCTGTACTTATATCACAGTGCGGAGAGATGTGACAACAGTCCAACAGTGCTGGCAGATCATGTTAACAAGTCTGTGAAATGTGTTTGTTTCTTTGTTTGGAGTTTAACAGCCCAGTAAGCACTATTTAGGTCACAATGAGCCTCACAGTTTAACTAATCACACTTCCTGGGTAGGCTTGTATAGTTACAGTTGTATTGCCAGAAACTGACAACTGCCCTTCTTGGTTCGGTGTAATGGAGAGAAAAAGATTTCATGATCAAACTCTGCTCAAGGAAAGATCGTTGCTGAGCCGGCAGGGATCAAACCTTCAGCCACCTTTTCACCAGTCAGACGCACTTGGGACTGAGCCAAAGGGAAAGGGGGCCTGACAAATCCAAATTTCAACCACTTATTCCAAGCTATTTTCAAGATGCTGTGGAATGCCAGGCAGACATTCCGCAGCATCTTGAAAATAGCTTGGAATTACAGTATTCCTTATATATTCTATTAATTTTCTGGGCAAGTGAAATAAAAGGACACTTGCCCAGCCAAAACTCGGACTTGTCTCGGGCAGCTGAGCACTGGATTCGTCAGTCCCTGGGGAAATGACCACCTTTGTGAACTGCTGTATATTTTATATAGAGGTGTTTTTTTAAGGCATTTCATTATTTTCAAAAGATGAAAAAAAAACAGCATAGGTTGTGAGTAGTTGTTAGAACTGCCTCATTGAGGTAGTTCTAACAAGTACCCACAATCAATGTTTTATGTTGATTTAAGAAAAAAATGTCAGAAAATTGCCATTGTAGAGGTATGGAAGAAATTGCTATCTCACATGGCCGTGTTATACCAAGATTTTGGACAGGCATCACGTGGACAAGTCTGTGAAACGAAGACCCCCCTAAACCCCACTTTATATAGAGAAAACTGGTGTTTAAAGGGGTTTGTTTACATTATTTTTCTTATTACTGCTCCAAGACATAGGTTGTGGGTACTCGTTAGAACCGCCTTGTTCTAACAAGCACCCACAACCTATGTTTTGAGACTTTATAAGAAAAATGTCACAAATTTTCATTAAAAAAAATTAGCCATTTTGGAGATGTGAAAAATGCAGTATATCATACGGGTGAGTTATTGTAATGAAACCGATTGTGTTCATATTTCTCAGCATAAATACAAACTGGGCCTTTTGGTGGGGAAAAGTTCCATAGGCTCATTTGTTGGAATGTAGAGAAGAGAAAACTTCTTAAAGTATGGCTATTCTACAGTTGTGTTGGCTGACAGTGGTTTGACAAAGTGACAGTACTGATTAGTGTTGATTTCTAAGATGTAGGAAATATGATTGACACAGGAAAAGTTAAGATGTAGACATATAATAGACACAGGAAATGTAATAGACACAGGAAATGTAACACACTCAAGAAATGCTATAGACCCAAGAAATGTAACAGACCCAAGAAATGTTATGGACCCAAGCAATGGACACAGGAAATGTAATAGACTCAAGCAATATAAGAAATGTTATAGATACAGGAAAGGATGTAATGGACAAAAGAAAATCTGCAGACCCAAGAAATGTTATAAACATAGGAAGATAATTAACATAAGAAATGTTAAGATGTTGTGATTGTTAAGATGTCGGAAATGTTAACCCTCATCTTGCGAAATATTAATTTAAGCCACACCCATTTCTGTCTATCAACCAATCACATTACTTGATGTAATTTATTGCTACAGATTCATAAACTGAATGTCAAACAGTGTAGATCCTTCTTCAGAAGCCATCTGATCTGGATGTACACTGTTTGCAAAGAGGGGTTGTTGTGAACAGCAAGATAAGGGTTAAGATGTTGGAAATGTGGAAATGTAATAAAAACTGGAAATCTTCTGTTCCTTTTAATTTATGTCTGTCTTTCCAAACATCCAGAAGAATTTATTTCACTTAAAAAATGTGTATTTATTAATGGCTGTTGGTAAGAGTGCTGACACTTAATCATTGGGTCTCTCATGTGTGTGTGTGTGTGGGGGGGGGGAGGGGGTGCCCATCTTTGATTAATGATTAGCTTGAAACAAGTGAAATAATCTTGGATAGGGTCATTAACCAAAACCATAAAAAGAAAATATATATGTACATTGGTTTTTACTCATTGTGCATATGTAACAAATTTTTATCTCCCAACTGAAAAGGTGTCCATCCGTCTGTCAGTACAGACGAGAGGTAGCTAGTGGAGTTACGATTCTGCCCATTTCAACATAATGAGGTTTATTCTGTAATGCACAATATCTTTTTACCACTTGGGGTTGAAACTTCAGTGCAAGTTGGGGTTACAGTCTGTACAATGCTACATTATGGGGTTAAAATCTCAACAGATTTAACATTATCAACCCCCAAAGTACCTTTGCTAAGAACGTCTGTACATCTGTAGACATAACCCTGTGATCACCATAGCCAATACCCTTTAAGATGGAGCATGGTAACTGCACTTGCTTCTGATGCTTGAGGCCCTGGTTCAATCCCCGGTGGCAGTGATAATTTCGGTGTCCAAACACCCTCCATTGACATCATTTGCAGGGATGAATATCATAAAGTGCTCCACCCTTCAGATCGGGATGTTAACTGGAGGACCCCTGTGCAGGGAGAGCAATCCGCTGTGCAGATTAAAGAACCCTACTGTAATTACAGAAGCCTCCGTGGTCGAGTGGTTACGCTACTCGCCTTGTAAACCAGGGGTCGCAGGTTCGATCCCGGGCTTCTCCAGACTTTCGGATGAGTCTTTAAACCGAGGTCCCGTCTCCGTATGACCTTAGCTGTTGGTGGGACGTAAAACTGAAACACTCACTCACTGTAATTACATGATCACTGTGTAGGCTTTCATCCTGCAAAACTGGAGTGTATGTACATACACCGTCTGTGTCCTCTCCTGTGGCTAAGGCCAAAATGGAAGAAAGAAAGAAAGATATATTGATGGTACGTGGTTCAATTGTACACAAGGTTGAGTAGGCCTGTCGTGCACAAGAACCAATTGTAATTTCAATACCCTTTTCAGATATTTTTATGGAACTTTGTACAATTATACATGAGGTTGAGTAGGTGTGTCATGCTCAAGAAACACAACTCTATATGTAAGTTCCATGGTATTTGATTTATCTTCCCTGACAGTATTTTGGGATTGCTCCATACCCTTTGAGATAAATTGATGATACTTGGTACAATTACATATGCCGTTGAGTAGGGTGTCGTGTGCAAGAACCACATCTCTTAAGTACCATAAGATTTGAGTTATCTCCCTTAATAATATTTCCTTGTGATCACCTTGTGATGGCCTTAACTCCAATACCCTTTGAGATAAATTGAATACACTTGGTACAGTTATACATCAGGTGGAAAGGGCATGTCATTCACAAGAAGCACAAATGTAGGTGCCATGGTACACCAGTTATCTCCATTGACAGTATTTCCTTTTGATCACCTTGTGATCACTGTAATTCCTGTGCCTTCTAGATGTATTGGTGATACTTGGTCATGAGGTTGAGTAGGCATGTCATGCGCAAGAACCACAACTGGGGTGCCATGGTATTTGGGTTATCTTCCCTGACATGCTTTCTTTGTGATCTCCGTAACTCCAATACCCTTTGAGATATATTGGGGGTATTTGGTACAATTATACATGAGGTTGAGTAGGTGTGTCCTATGCAAGAACCAAAGCTCTAGTTGGCATGTTTTTTTAGTTTACTCCCCTGACAGCATTGTGATCCGTTTGAGATTTATTGATGGTACTTTGTACATTTTATACATGAGGCTGAATAGGTGTGTTATTTGTAAGAACCACAGGTTGAAATAAGAATGAGTCCTCATGAATATAAAATCAGGTAATTTAGGAAGCAAATGGCCAATACAGTAATTGTCTGAGTATAGCTGACATTTGAATGCCTTCAGTATACCAGTACTCTATCTGTATCTCCCTCATGTCCAGAAAATGTCCTTAATATCTTTTGGGCATTTAAACCCTAATTAATACATAACTCGTACAATTTCTGGCAGATCAGCTTGTGTGGTTTTTCTTGAGCATTTTCTGCATCTGTACAAACTTCTGAATGCAATATTGGCCTTTTGTTAGGGGATTATCCATTTCTTATGATGGCTATTTTTATTATATACCTACAAAAAAAAATGATGTCTAGTGCAGCTTCACACCAAATATCAAAGACCTGGGCCATGCGGTTTCAGAGAAGAAGATTTTTTTAAAGTTTTCACTAATATAAGTTTATGTAAATTCAAAGGGCCCTTGAGCGGGGGCATTTTTGGCCCCGTGGGTATAATTTGAACAATCTTGGTAGAGATCCACTAGATGAAGTTACTCATCAAATATCAAAGACATAGGCCTTTCAGTTTCAGCGAAGAACCGTTTTAAAGATTTTCAATATTATGAGCCTATGTTAAACCAAAGGGCCCCGGGGTGGGGGGCATTTTTGGCCCCTGGGCTATAATTTGAACAATCATGATAGATGACCACTAGATGAAGCTTCACACCAATGATCAAAGACCTGGGCCTTGCGGTTTCAGAGAAGATTTTTAAAGATTTTCCCTATATAGGTCAATATAAACCAAAGGGTCCTGGGGTGGGGGCATTTGTGGCCCAGGGCTCTAATTTGAACAATCTTGGTAGAGGGCCACTAGATGAAGCCTCATACCAAATATCAAAGACCTGGGCCTTACAGTTCCAGAGAGATTTTCAATACATAAGCCTTTGTAAAACCAAAGGGACCCGGGGCGGAGGCATTTTTGGCCCCTAGGCTATAATTTGAACAATCTTGATAGAGGTCCACTAGTTGAAGCTTCACACCAAATATCAAAAACCTGGGCCTTCTGGTTTCAGAAAAGAAGATTTTTAAAGGTTTTCCCTATATAAGGCTATGTAAAAGTGGTGGGCCCTGGTGCCTGACCATCCATTGCAAAACTTGGCGCCTCACATATGATCCGAGCGAGGAATGCAAAGTCCAGAAATGCTAATTAAGATTCGACCATTTTATAATTTTTTGCATACACATAATTCTCATCAGCAAGGATGTTTACAGGATGATTGATTTGAGGTTTAACGTCCCCGTCAACACTGTGTAGGTTATTTTGGAGACGTTCCTTCCAGGTGTTTGTGGGATTTTTACCCTACATTGAGATGAAATGACATCTTAAGCTCTGCCGCCCAATGAAACCAATAGGGTTTAAATGCATAGACGGTTCAATTGGCACCACTTTTCCTGGGCAGGCTTAGAACCTCTAAGCTGTTTACCAGTACTCTTGTGCATTCGGTTTCAGCTCTGGGTGGAAGCACCATGTAGCCCAATCTATTTCTTTAAGCCCCGATGGGCATTCTAAACATCGCTAATGATATTCTGGTACACAGGTAAGCGCTACAGGGCCAGTTGGCCCTCTTGTTTAACATAGTGGGGAGGGGATTTTGTGTGGCGTCATCATTTCACAAGATTGTTTCTGCTTTCATTTGAATGCTTTTTGACATCGCAACAAATGCCCGAGCTCAGAGCTACCAAAGATGGAAGGATTGAATTGGAAAACATGAGTAGAGTGATATAGGATTTTGTACCTATAACTTGCACTAGACTTTTGTTTTTCTGAATCCGTCCGTACGTCAGACATTTTATTCGTCAGGCCCCTATAATTTTGCGACAACCCTAGCTTTCACTATCCAAATAAATAAATATCATTATTATTATTATTTAAGAATACATTTTAACAAACTGTTTTAAGCCTCGATTCTGACTCTTAATCATTTGGTCTCGCACCGCTGTGGATTCGAGCCTCGCTCAGGTCAAATGTGAGACACCAAGCTATGCAACGGATGGTCAGGCGAATGGGCCCACCAGTTTTACAAAGACTAATATAGGGAAAACCTTTTAAAATCTTCTTGTCTGAAACCAGAAGGCCCTGGTGTTTGATATTTGGTGTGAAGCTTCATCTAGTGGACCTCTATCAAGATTGTTCAACTCGTAGCCCAGGGGCCTATAATGCCCCCGCCCCGGGGCCCTTTGGTTTTACATAGGTTTCTGTATTGAAAATCTCTCTGAAACTGTAAGGCCCAGGTCTATGATATTTGGTATGAAGCTTCATCTAATGGACCTCTACAAAGATTGTTCAAATTATAGACCTGGGGCCACAAATGATCCCGCTCCAGGGCCCTTTGGTTTATATTGACCTATAAATGGGAAAATCTTAAAATATCTGAAACCGCAAGGCTCAGGTCTTTGATATTTGGTGTGAAGCTTCATCTAGTGCTTCTCTATCAAGATTGTTCAAATTATAGCCCAGGGGCCAAAATGCCCCCACCCAGGGGATCCGTTGGTTTTACATAGGCTGATATAGTGAAAATCTTTGAAAATCTTTTTCTCTGAAACCACAAGGCCTAATATTTGGTGTGTAGCTTCATCCAACGGACCTCTACCAAGATTGTTCAAATTATAGCCCTTGGGCGAAACATGCCCCCTCCCCTTTTGCTTTACATTGACTTATGTGGGGAAATGTTTTAAAAAATCTTGTTCTCTGAAAAGCTCAAGGCCCAGGTCTTTGATATTTGGTATGAAGCTTCATCTAGTGAACCTCTATCAAGATTGTTCAAATTATAGCCCTAGGGTCAAAATGCCCCACCATTGGGCCCTTTGGTTTTACATAGACTTATATAGGGAAAATCTTTAAAAATCTTCTTGTCTGAAACCAGAAGGCTCAGGTCTTTGATATTTGGTATAAAGCTTCGCCTAGTGGACCTCTATCAAGATGATTAAAATTATAGCCCTTGGACATAAAATGCCGCCTTTCCCGGGGCCCACTGGTTTTACTTTGACTTATACGGGGAAAATCTGTATAAATCTTCATTACAGAAACCAAAAGGCTCAGTTCTTTGATATTGGGTATTTGTCTAGTGGACCTCGACCAAGATTGACCCAACATCTGTTCCTAAGTCTCCTTAGGCCAAATAGAGAAAAAGGAACATTGAATCCTCTTAAGATGATGAGAGGAAGTATAAGATAAAGTAGATTTTAGGTAGTACCAGGAATGAGTAGTATAGCTATCCGAACTTACGAACCTATACTGACGTTGACGTAATTTCGGACGTACCTGGATTCGAAAAAAAAATGAACAGGGGTTCCCCCTCACCCCCTGGCTAGCCTCTTAAACAGAAGCAGTGCTGCGGGTGGGACGGAGTCCCTGGGTCAAGCCACCCCGACCCAAAGGCATCCTTCGGTTTCCTATGTCAGAATTCACGAAGTCCTTTAACATGCGGACGAAAATTCACCAACAATGCAGAGCAGATTGGGAAACTCAACACCTATTTCATAGTCTCCTTCGGCCAAAAACACTGAACACTGAATCCTTTTGAGAAACTCACAACATAAGGATGGGGTGGGGGGTCCAATGGATGGACAACTCCGACACACTTCCCGCAGCGCATACTGACAAAAAAGCATATGCAAACGATGCTCTTAAGGACTATGATAATGTCTTCCTGGCACGTGGGCTAAAATTCATGGGTGTTTAGCATGTTGACATATTTCTAGAAAAAACAACAAATGATGTTCCAAATTAAAAGAATAAATATAAAACATGCATATTAAAAAAAGTATTTTTGTTGTTGGAAGAAAAAAAAAATATTCACTTTGTAAGAAAATTACATTTAAAAATGGTCCATTTTTGAACGTATGTTTCTCCATTGTCCTTCATTAGAAACATACCATTTTTACACCAAAATATACTTTAGTGTGTGTACTAGCAACGACGAGACGTGATTTTTCCAAAAACTGGCATTATAACATTATATCCATGCCGATAGAACCCCTATCAACATGTAGAGTTCACTATACATTGTCATCCATGTACACAGTATGACGCACGGATTAAATTTAGCACTGGGGTAAATAAGCGTAGCGATAATAAAAATTCTGTCAAATCGTTATTATGGCTTTTGGACAAATCAAACAATTTTCCCCTCTTGTATTTATTTAATGCATAATAATATTTACCAACTTAACGGAAGAATAAAGGAAATCATGATCTAGGCATAAAAATAGTTAGAATAAAATCCGTTGTGCAGGATATTTTTACCCACGATTAGCATGTTTATACCCCTGTTTTACCTGGAGAATTTACCAACCATGTATACAGTAATGGCTGTCAAAATGACCGTTCGATGGGTGTTTAAAAGAATGGATATATTGTTATTGTGGAAGTTTTTGGAAAAACTACTTCTCGTCCTTGCTAGGACATGGAATATACTTTAGGTTAATGTAAAAACTGAATGTTTCCGAGGAAGGACAATGGAGAAACCGATGTTCAAAAATTGACCATTTAGAAAGGTAATTTTCTAATAAAGTAATTTATTATTTTTTCTTCTAAAAACAGAAATACACTTTTTAATAAGCATATTTTATGATTATTCATATAATTTGGAACATTATGAGTTGCTTTTCTAGAAACTTGTCGACATTATAAACAACCGTAAATTTTAGCTCACGTGTCTGGTTGACATTTGCATATACCTTAAGTAGGAAGAAAGAAAGGCAAAAATACCTTATCTGCAAAGAATATCCAAACTGGAAACAAATAAATACAGAAAACACTCGTAACTCAAAATAGCAGCTGTCGAGAAGTTTTGAACCACAACGACCAGAAAATTAATGACGATTCGTGCTCTGCGGGTCTATTGATTATCCTTTTCCCAAGAGCGTGACAAGTGAGATCCTTGTGCACTACTTGGTGCTTTATCATCCATGGTGTCATGGCGTGGGAACCTTGTTGCTTTATCATCTATGGTGTCATGGCGTGGGAACCTTGTTGCTTTATCATCTATGGTGTCATGGCGTGGGAACCACGTGGTTTGGTTCCCGGTGCCGGTCACGCCATGGCAGCATGTGCCAAGGAGGGGAGACAGCATCGGACAAACCAGTATCGTTTTTGGCTTCCAATTTCGATTGGAAGCCATTTAGATTGGATTGGTGATACCCCAGTTTATTTCTAACCGTTTTATGACGTAACTAGGAAAGCCCTACAGATAGGACTGCTCTCCAAATATTTACGCAGTGAAAACTCGTTCGGAATAAACAGGAATATGCAGCGCCCGTCGATGTCTTTTTATAAAGCGTTTCCAGATATCTATTTATAAAGCGTTTCCAAGAAGTCAAACCAAGAAACAGACCCTACTTTCACTTTCGTCCTTTTGACGTAACCTCATAATTAACCCATAGGTGCAAAAAAATTCCACCTTTGTCAATTTCTAAGCATAGGGATGTCATTTTTGTGGTAAGTTTTACAAAAATGCATGTACGTTGAGCAAACAGCTTAGATCTTGATCAGATGCGGCGTCTGATCTGGGTCTGCACTATTTGCCAATGTCTCAAAAAGGGCCGCTAGGCATATATGGGTCAATTCCAATAATTGAAGGTCAATGTTAAAAGCAGGAACACTTGATTCCAGTTTCCCATTTCCCGGTCGGATGGTGAAATTATCTTAACTGCCGTATTCGACGTAATAAGCGTTTGTTGTGCTATGGTCTTCTGCTTTATAAAACATCTATGTGCTAAAAGCATTTTCAGTTCATTGCGAAAACACGCCTATTCATATATACACAGAATGTTGCCACCCAAATGAAAATTGTCCAATAAAAATTTCAGATTTTTTTCATATTTCTGCTCTAAACATAGATGTGGGTACTGGTTAGAACCGCCTCGATGACGCGGTTCTAACGACTACCCACTGTCTAGGGGTCAAAATTAGGCAGGCGTGTTTTCGTGATGTGAAAAAATATTCTTTTTTTTTCTAGTCCAAATATAGACTGTCGGTGCTCGGTGATCTGAACCCCCTGAAAAGGAAAATAATGTACCCATGTACACCAAACTTTCTCTATATAAAGTTGGGTTTATATAAAGTTTATAAAGTTGGGTTTTACTTCTACTTTTTATAGGGTTGTTCAGTACATATGGGGTAGCCTCAATGTGCTTCTAGTGCCCGGTTACCTTAAAAACAAGATCATCGTTGTTCAGTACACGGACTTATTGATGTATTGCTTTTCGTTTCTTAAGGATTTGTAAAAAAAATGCCTATAGATTACAAAAGTTAATTCTGTCACTTGAGTCACACTTCTCTCGGAGTCTCAAACTTCATGGTCACTCAGAATTTCCAGGACGAGTTTACGATGGGAGTTTGACAGCTGAAATCAGTAAAAATAGTTTTGCAGAGTCCAGTTAACGGCAGATTGTCTGACCAGCTGATAACTTATTGTGTAAAACAATTTTTCCGAGATGTATTTCACGAAGTAAATCAATCATGTGTACTTGTTGAAGGGTGGTCCCTATGAAAGTGATATGTCATTTATTCTTCATTTATTTAGGAACACTATTAACCGTTCCTTTATAAGGGTGGGTAAACCATTGCAGAACTTGTCTCGATCGTGCCTCGAACTCAGACAGAAAGAGACCTCATATCCTACCAACATGGTCAGTTTTACAAAACATGCCATTGTTCATCTCTGAAATCAAATTGCGTGTCAAACGAGCAGTTCAAAAGCATAACACGTGCATGGTTCTGTCTTTACTGACAAATTTTCCACCATCGAGTGAGCAGCTTGCCACATTCAGCCTTCGCTGTTCATAAATGCCGATTTCTTTTTTTGACCATTACAGTTAGATGCGCACCGATGTTGCGGTTTCGCTCCGCGCCGGGTTCGTGAATATGTTTCTACGTACATTGTCCTCCTTTGAATGGTTTAAGACGGACAGCTAACACTGAAACAGTTTCCGTAAAAGCCTTATAGTCCAAGCAAACTAGCGATATTTGGCCTAGACCCAAGCAAAATTGCAACACAAATGTTTTTAGCATTTTTGTACTTCAGTACCTTCCCTTAAAGACATATCAAAAGTAGGACGGAATCGGACGATATGAAATTTGTTTTTTAGCATTTTGAAAGCACCTAGGTTTGGCAAGCAATTTAGTGTTTAAATTCAATATTTTGCTATCTGACAAGGTATCGTTGAGTTTTATTTCTTCAAATCCCATCTTTCTACACCAGAATGGAAACTTCTTCATGTAAAATGGTTAAACAAGTTTTTTTTATTAATTACATGATAACCTATATGGATAAACAGGGGTAAAATTACCCCACCCACTTTTTTGCCCTTGTGACTGAACTCTAAACAATTTATATTGACTAATGATGATGTTACTTATCAAATGCATACCACAAAGCAGCAAGACTACTGCATTGGAACTTAAAGGATAAAAACACCAAGAAACAACACAGAATACATTTCTTTACCGATACAAATAGAAGTAAATGTTTGGAAATTCCAAGGTATAACAAAAACGAACTGTCATGATCAATGTTTCTTTACTCACTGGAATCATATAACACTAAATTGGACTGAAGTCATAATTAGATCACCAAAATGATAATCTCAAGGTTGTTATCCTTATACTTATGTGTATGATTCACATACATATAACCCAGTGGTGGGTTTAACATCATGTAATCAAAAGCTAATCAGACTAATCTTAGCCTGGTCATCCATCTGGTCTAAACAGCCTTCAGTGTACACTTGATGGCCCCTACTCATCGGGGCTTGAAGAAATGTATGGGCTGCATGATGCTGAAACCGACCCGCAAACGAGTACTGGTAAACCGCTTAGAGGATCTAAGCCTGACCAGACAAAGCAGTGCGAGTCGGCCCATCCATGCTTATAAACCCTAGTTTCATTGGGCGGCAGGGCTTGAGATGTCAATTCATCTCAATGTTGGGTAAAAGTCCCACAAAATTGGAAGCAACGTCTCTAAAATGACATTTAAAGTGTTGACAGGGGCGTTAACCTAAAATCAAACAAAATCAGTGGACACTTGAAGTAAGCTAGGATCCTCAGCTACCCATTTAGTGCACATCCAAGACTGTGATAAGACTGGCCAGATGCCTGGGGAGATGCCATGCTTTAGTGGGTGCACATACCACATTGTTGGTTTTGCTACATGAATGTTCATATTACTAAATCACAATACAGACACGATGTACATCTTTTCCTTCAATACACTGTTCTGCTGAAGCTTGATTCTAATCACAGTCTTCAGTGTCATCTGCATAATCCATCTGAATGGAATTCAGACAGCTAGTTCACTTGCATACTCCACACATTTGGGAGCATGTATGGCCATGCTTGCGACAAGTGCGCAGAAGAGTTTTGCAATAGGCCTTACATTTACACCTGACGAACTTGAGCAGCCTCTCAGGTGCTGGTGGTTTATCTGTATGTACCGCCAGCAATTTTTCACCTTTCACTGCCCAACCTCAGTTTTCTGCAGGTGCATATGTGGAGTCTAACTGTTGGTTTTCTTTTGCTCCACCATTTCAGTGGTTTCTTGCTGTCGAGTCCTCACCGTTGTCTCACCTCTGTGGTTCTTTGATTTTTGTGTTCACAGAGATGTTGCACTGATGAGTTAGGAGGCCTTCATGCGGACTGAACAAATTATTTGTCTAAATCGCGACGGAAGTAAGGGCGAGGATTGTGGTCACGTAAAATCGATTTAAGCCCCCAGTGGAAATGATTCCACTGACCGTTCCATGGCGGTTCTTCTGTGGCGGTTTATTTATTGTGTTGTTTGTTACTTACTGTGTGTATCACTTGTGTCTTTTTATTTTGGATGGCCATATGGCCATTTTGTGGGAAAGTAACTGTCCTTATGGCCTTCCTTTGTTTAGGTTTCCATTATTGTCTAGTCGCTTAATGTTTGTGTTTCTTTCCTTTTGGTGTCTTTGATGGGTGTAGTAAGTTAATTGTATCGATTCCTGATCTTTGTTTTACTTCTACTTTCCATAGTCCTATTTCATTGTTGCACTATTGGCAGCTATCAGACCTTCATGATTAGATATAGACTGAGTTTTTTGGTGGATGCTTCTGACAAAGCTTTTATTTATAGCTAAATACGCCAGTTTCGTGTGTCTGCAGCTGTTTGAATCTTCGTTATGTAATGTACACTTTTCTCTAGTTTTGTTCCTACTACTATTAGAAGCTGGAGATATTGAGAGCAATCCAGGTCCAGACAATGAGCACTCGTTATCTATCCTTCATCTAAATATTAGGAGCATACGAAACAAAATTGCCTATATTCAAGATCATCTTTTGGATTTTAATATCTTATGCTTCTCTGAGACGTATCTCGACGCCAACGTATCCTCTGAACTACTTACTATTTCAAATTTTTTTGGTGACCCGTACAGGAGAGACAGGAATATGTATGGAGGTGGATTGCTCTTGTATATAAGTTCTAGCCTCAGGCACCGACGTAGACCTAATTTAGAAATATTTTGTGAAGAGTCAATTTGGCCAGAAGTCGATGTTAATCAAGATAGCTTATCGATAGGTTTATTTTAAAGTCCAACCACAGCAGATAGTAATTTCTTTAATAATTTTAATGCAATTATCGAAAAAGGTTCGGAAATTAGAATTTCATAAACATCTTGGATTGACTTTAAGTAAAAACGGACAGTGGGATGAGCGCATTCAAAACATATTAACAAGTGCTGCAAAGATTGTAGGTATAATGAGAAAATTAAAATTTACGCTCACTAGAGTTGCACTAAACCAAATATGTCTTTCATATGTACTACCTATTCTTGAGTATTCTTCAGTCGTCTGGGATAGATGTTCTCTCCAAGACTCAAATGCTCTCGAAAAGTTTCAACATAAGACTGCTAGAATAGTAACTGGTCTCATGAGATTGGTTTCTTTGGATAATTTGTACAGGGAATGTGGCTGGCCATCATTAGAAGATAGACATAAACAACAAAAAATGAATTTCATGTACAAATCAACGAATCCAAGCTACATAACTGATTTAATCCCTCCTGTTATAAGGGAAACCACCAATTATCGTCTGAGAAATCAAAATAATATAACTCAACCGTTGTGTCGTACCGAACTATTTAAGAAATCTTGTATTCCATCAGGAATAACGTTGTGGAATTCTCTGGATGAAAACTTATGCAACAGCCCCTCCTTAAATTCATTTTAAATATCAGACAAAAAGGCACCATCTAGATGTTCAAACAGTACCGCCTCACTATATTAATGGTGACAGATATTTGTCAGTTATGCATTTTAGAATTAGAACAAATTGAAGTAACTTATCAAATGATTTGTATATTAACCATTTAACAATGAATCCACCTTGTACCTGTAATCAAAAAAGAGAAAACGCAGAGCACTATTTCTTTCGATGCTCTAAATATGAAAACGAACGGTTGAGATTTCTCCATGAAACGCGTGAGTTTCACCCTTTGAGTATCAACCTGATTTTATTTGGAGATGATCCCTCGAAAGTTATACTACACTTTTTAGAGCTTTCAGGAGTTACATTAAAAGCATAAAACAATTTTCTGATTAGTATTTCAGTAGATCCCAATCACTCCATGCTCACCCGAGAAGGCGCACACTATTTATTTATTTATTTATTTATATGTTCGTTCATATCAATTTCACGTGACTATAATTTATCGATGTCATTTTGTAGGGGAAGGGTTGTAACTAATGTTGAGAGAACTTGTGACCCAACCCCATTGAACATATATATATGTATTAGTTGCAATAAAATATGTTTATACTGAAAGAGAGAAATTGGTTTTAAGGACCTATAATAATCTCTTCACAGTGAAAACGCTGACACTAAAACTGCCCAAGAAATGAAGCAAAATCAAAATTGCGTTAGTGGGTGGGGTAAACCAACACGAATATTTAAAAGCATTGGCTTGTAGCACATTCCTTTTGACACTAAACATAGACTTAATAGATGGAACATGACAAGAAAGTTTCATTATCAACATATATGCAATAGAATCCATTTCATAACTAAATTGTAAGCTATACAAGCTTACAACTCAAGTTATAATAGTTCACAGTGGTAAAATCACCCATAGATATAAATGAAGGAAAAAATCAAATTTCATATTCTCCGATTCCGTCCTACTTTTCATATGTTATTATCATATATCAGAGGTGGTCAAAACTAAAAAAGACATGTGTGTTGCAATTTTGTCTAGGTCCCCACACAGTTTGACCAGACTATTACCAGGAAAATCGTGCTTATTTAGAGCGACAACGTCGATGCAACGTCAATACGTGACATCGGTTTCATGGGCATGACATGGGTCTTTTTCACAAAAATGACCAGCACTGACTCAGGCAAGCCTGCGAGTACGCGCAGCCTTACCAGAGCCATTGCTGCTCTCGGATATGTAGAGGAGAAGATGCGTTTTAGTTGGCTACGCACATGCATTTGACAGAATGTATGATTATAAGGGAGGTAATACAGACGAAATGATTAAGCCCCCAAAACCTGGGAAATCGAGTGAAAAAGAATGTGAAAAATATTGTTTTTTTTTTTTTTACCAGTTGATAACTTAACTTGAAAATAATTTTGTAAAACAGCACAAATGATTCCTTGCAGGTAAACTTCAACCAAATGCGGACGCCGATGCTTGCGCCGACGACGAGCAAAAATGGTGGATTTTCAACTTTACAAACTGGGTAAGCCTTCCTTTTAAAAGGAAACTTTTATCTAGGTTGTATTACTTTTTTTGGTCGGTTTGCCTCCAACGCAGCAAATATTGGTTAGATATTTCATTGGGTGTCCTATGCTGATATTGAATGTAAGGATCACGCGCCTAGAGGGAAAGGGAGTTCATGGAACTACCGCTACGGTGACGACTTAACGCATGAAAACGTTCACATCTAGGAGGCACCGCGCCAATCGGGGCTTGAAGGAAACGATTGAGGGTGTGCTCAGTGCTTCCCCACACAGCTGAAACCGACCGAAGTTTTAGTACTGGCAAACCGCATAAACGCTTTCACCCATTTTGTACTGGAAACCCCAAAACGGGTGCCCTGGCAATCAGTGCAGGCCCAGATCAGATGCCGCAGAACGCGGCGTCTGATCAGGGCCTACACTGTTTGCTGAAAGTTAAGTCCTTTTTCAAATAAATTTTGATGAAAACACAGCCTGACACCCCTAAATTTTGAAATGAAATCTTGCTTTATACAGGAGGAAGATTCCATTTGGTACAAAAGGCTTAAGACTGCCCAGGAAAAGTCATGAGAGTGGGACCGTCCCTTAAAGTGAATGACCACCTATAAAATATACTTACTTCATTTGCAAGAAAAAGTTACTGTAATGATTAATCTCTGACTATCATTACCAATTGAAATCTGCCTAGGTAATTAAATCAACATTTCATGGTTTCAGTGAAGCCTTCTGGCAGCGGCCATATTTTCCTCAAGGTAATCCAAATGTTTCCCAGCGTTCATCATGTTTGCTAAAATCCTGATCTCGTGAAGACCGTTGAAGCTCCATGTCTCTCTATGCAGCTATTAAAGGAGAAGTAATTAGGCTCTCTAATCAGGTTGCATTCTCAAAAATCCTTAAATAGGCTGTCAGTTCAAGATCTAACATACCGGCTTCATTATGTCTTTGGATGAAAAATTAGACTTTTAAGACAGTTTTCCTGAGTTTGGTGCCATTGGTTTCATTGGGTGGCATTTATCTCAATGTCGGGTAAAAGTTCCACAGAATTGGAAGCAACATCTCCAAAATGCCCTAAATAGTGGTGATGGGAATGTTAAACACGAATTAAAACAAACAAAACCTGTTCTACCTTACGTTTTCTACAAAAAGATTGTTTTCTATAATCCTTTTCTGATCTACAGTGAATTACTTTGTATTCAAGACCTTGTATCCTGTACACTGCTTGCATAAAATCCAGGACTTTATCGGAAAATGAAAACATCAATTATGGGAACTCAAAGGAATCGCGTCATTGAATACCCACAATCTATGCTTCAATTTGAATTAACCCATTAAGTACCAGAAAACCCAAAAGAGGTACCCTGGCAAACAGTGCAGGCCCAGATCAAACGCAACAGAACACGGCGTCTGATCAGGGCTTACACTGTTTGCAAAATGTTCAGCCATTTTCCTAATAAATTTTGAGGAAAACACAACCTGACAACCCTAAATTTTGATATGGTCTCCTGGTGTATATAAGGAGGAAGATTCCATTCGTTACAAAAAGGGTTAAGAAAAATATCACAAACTATCATGTGAAATGCCATGAAATATTACCTAAAATTGTCAAGGCGTGTAAACGTAATGATTGGTTAAATGATACTGATAGGGATTTTAATATTAATGAAGAAAAGAAAAGAAACAAGTAATCAACAAACTTTCTTCAAGTCCACTGTTTAGAACAAAAATGTTATGCTTTGCATAAACAAATGTCCTGATATTAAGATTCTCTGTTCCAAGATTGTGAATCCATTTTTTAACATGACTCTCTATTTTTCTTAAGGTCAGGGATAGCAAAACAGCTAATTCTTGTCCTCTTATTACAGTACAGTATTGTAAGGGAAAGTTCACTTTCACCTCTAAAATCCCAAGATTTGTTAGCTATCAGAACATGAACTGAACAGTATCCATGAAGTTACTGCAGGAGATATAATCTGTAGCAATGTCTGATACCCTATAAACAACTTTGATGAGCCATTACAGTTAATTAGCGAAACAGTTTAGGAGAAGAATATGATTTTATCATTCCTCAATGGAGTTTATGTATAAAGGTTCCTTTTAAAAGGAAATACTTGCCTGGTTTTCAGGGTACTGTTCCTGGTGTAAATGTAGCCATATTGCCGCCACATGGATGTACGAGTTGATGGAGATGAAAGTAGTGGTGAGGAAGCAAGTTGCACTGTTCTTGTTAATGGGACATAGACTTTTGATGCAGTGTACTCAAAGGCAATATATGGTTTATCTACGTACACATTGGAATGGACAAGCCCACGAGGTGTCAATTTTCTATGTGAAACTACCCTGACATTTATTGGAAGAAATATTTCAATGTTCAAGTGAATGACCACCATTTTTTTTCTCAGATCCATTTTACAATAACACCATCGAGGTATGATGAAATCATATTCTCCTCCTAAACTGTTGCTTTAACTAACTGTAATGGCTCATTAAAGTTGTTTACAGGGTGTCAGACATTTTTATAGATTATATCTCCTACAGTGATCTCAAGGAAACTGTTCAGTCCATGTTCCGACAGCTAACTTTAGCAGCTGGGGATTTTAGATGAGAAAGTGAACTTTAAAATAACAAAAATGCCTTCTTGTAAGGGCAAATACTGGACAAGGAATTAGCTGTTTTTCTATCCCTGACCCTTAGAAAAATAGAGAGTTATGTAAAAAAATGGATTCATAATCTTTGAACAGAGAATCTTAACATCAAGACATTTGTTTTTGCAAGGCATAACATTTGTGCTAAACATTTTCAAGTTAGCTGTTTTCAAGTGGACTTGAAAGCTTGTTGATTACTTTTTTCTTTTCTTTTCTTCATTAATTAGTGCCTATCAGTATCATTTAACCAATCATTTCCTTAGCACGCCTTGACAATTTTAGGTAATATTTCATGGCACTTCATATGGTCTTTTGTGATATTTTTCTTAATCTTTTTTGTACAAAATGGAATCTTCCTCTATATATATACCAGGAGTCCATTTCAAAATTAAGGGCTGTCAGGTTGTTTTCCTCAAAATTTATTAGGAAAATGGCTGAACATCTTGCAAATAGTATAAGACCTGATCAGACGTTGTGTGCTGCAGCGTCTGATCTGGGCCTGCACTGCTTGCCAGGGTACCTCTTTTGGGGTTTCTGGTACTAAATGGGTTAATCCAGATTAAAGCATAGATTGTGGGTACTTAATTAGGTGATTCCTTTGGGTACCCATAATTTATGTTTTCAGTTTTGGATAAAGTCCTGGATTTTATGGAAACAGTGTACAGGTGTACAACGTGATTAACTGTAGATCAGACAAGGATTACAGAAAACAATTGTTTTGCAGGAAAGAACAGATTTTGTTTGTTTGAATTGATGTTAAACATTCCCATCACCACTTTTTAGGGCATTTTGGAGATGCTGCTTCCAATTTTGTGGGACTTTTGACCGACATTGAGATGAATGCCACCCTATGAAACCAATGGCACCAAACTCAGGAAAACTGTCTTAAAAGTCTAATTTTTCTTCCAAAAACATAATGAAGCCAGTATGTAAGATCTTGAACTGACAGCCTATTTAAGGATTTTTGAGAATGCAACCTGAATAGAGAGCCTAATTACTTCACCTTTAGTAGCTACATAGAGAGACATAGATCTTCAATGGTCTCCTTGAGGTCAAGAATTTAGCAAACAGGTTGGACGCTGGGATACATTTGGATTACCTTGGGGAAAATATGGCCGCTGCCAGAAGGCTTCACTGAAACCATTTAATGTTGATTTAATTACCTTAGCAAATTTCAATTGGTAATAAAAGTCAGAGATTAATCATTAGAGTAACCTTTTCTTGCAAATGAAGTTATTATATTTTAAAAGTGGCCATTCACTTTAAGGTAACTGAAGCATTGACATGTGACCCAATGATCACGTTCTCACTTTTGACCAACTATGATAGTAAGGGATCATTGTGATGAACCTGTTTTATTGAAATTTGCTCAGTAGTATCTGAATAGTAGTTGGAAGAAGACATTGTTAACAGACAGACAGGAGGAATAATGGACTTATGGAGCTCGGACGATATGCGACTTGGCAAGTAGAAATGGACAAACAAAACAAAATAAATGTCCCTAACATATTTATGAGAGACAATAATGTGGTAGAACACATCATACATACTGTTTGTTTTGCTAGGTTTTACGCCCGTTCAACAATCTTTCAGTCATATACAGGCGGGTAGTTTCCTAACCATCGTTCCTTGAAAGTACCAGAACTAGACTCCGATCCTCCCTCACAAACTACCAAATGTTCTCATATAAACGATCATGGCCGGTAGCGGGGTTCGAACCCATGACCCTCCATTGAATACAAGTCAGCGACCTTAATCACTGGACCATGGAGGCGGTCTTCCATACATACTGAGTATACATTCATGTCATGTGGCCAGTAAACATGTAATTGTTATGTGACGACACACAATACAAGGGAGTATAAGATTCTAAAATCAATCCAGGAATAAGAAAGATATTGATCGGACACGATAAAAAAAATACGATTTTTTTTTACCTTTCACCTCTAAGTATGACCTTTGAGGTACGGACCTGGATCTTGCGCGTGACATCCTGTCACATTATGATTAATATTTCTGCTAAGTAATATTTAAATCCATCCAGGTATAAGAAAGTTATAGATTGGACACAATAAAAAACACGCTTTTTTACCTTTTATCTCTAAGTATGACCTTGACCTTTGAAGTACGGCTGTGGGTCTTGCGCGAGACACTCCGTCACATTATGGTTAACATTTCTGCCAAGTAATATTTAAATCCATCCAGGAATAACAAAGTAATTGATTGGACAAGACAAAGACCCTTTTTTGACCTTTAACCTCTAAGTATGACCTTGACCTTTGAGGTACGGACCTGCGTCTTGCGCGCAACACTCCATCACATCATGGTTAACATTTCTGCCAACTATATATTTAAATCCATCCAGGAATAAAAAAGTTATGGAGGATAAAAAAATGTGGACAGACAGACAGACGAACGGACAGAGTGATTACTATAGAGCACCCACACTTTCAGTGCGGGGCCCTAATAAAGTATAATATTCACCTTTATGTCCAATATGTACTCGCACATTTTATTGAAGGTAAACTGTATTGACGGTAGCGCTGAGTAGACCGTGGCCTAGTGGATAAATTCGCTTCAGTGTTTAGTTAAACTTTCGCACAGAAACGACAGCTCTGTCACTAGACCATCTCTCATTAAACTGGGTACCCTGTATTCTATTAAAATATGCGAAAGCTATTGAGCTATTGGGTGAGGGAACCAGAACACCGGAAAAATCTGACTGTATCTCTGATTTTTGTTTAAAAAAAAAAT
The DNA here is from genome assembly GCA_963580285.1 of Lucinisca nassula. Taxonomy (NCBI): domain Eukaryota; kingdom Metazoa; phylum Mollusca; class Bivalvia; order Lucinida; family Lucinidae; genus Lucinisca; species Lucinisca nassula. Next base: position 51,398,634 of record OY757023.1, on the reverse strand, counting down.
AAAAACACCTGAGGATCCAAAATAACATAGAAAGAGAAGTCTAAAACCGGAACCACTTTTCCAATCTAATTGGCTTGCAGTCGTCGCTGCAAGCCAAAAATGGATCTGAGAAAAAAAGGTGGTCATTCACTTCAAACTTTAGCGGTTTATATGGGCGGTAGGACTTGAATCATTGCGATGTCATTTTTTTTTCAGAGTCGGGAAGAAGTCGCACAATATCGGAATCAATGTCTCCAAAATGACCTAAAAAGTTTTGACTGGGGCGTATAACCGCAAGGTAATTTAGCGGAATTTTGAAAATAAAAAAAACAGTATCTTTCTTTCATGCATTCAGAAGTGCGACAAATGCCGGTACTACTCGTAATTCTTTTGTAATGACGACCGAAAAGAGAAATGATCTTAGAAACATACACGCACAAAACAATTCGTTATTTTGCAATATAAGACTTAGCTTCCAAAGGATAACCCTTTTATAGAACATATTTAACTTCACTACAGCTGGTGTGTGGGACTGTGTGGCGGCGGTAAAACGTATCCCTGCCCTACATCATAGTGTAGATTATATTTTCTTGTCCTGTGGAATCTTTGATTCCATTGTGAAAATATCTGAGGGTCACTGATGAGGCCTAATTGGCCGAAACAAGCTAGTCTAGCCCAGAAAACATGTACACTCCATATTTTTCAGTTCTGTGGTGTATTCCTTGCTTCCAAAGGATAACCGTTTTATAGAACATAATTAACTTCACTACACCTGGTGTGTGGAACTGTGTGGCGGCGGTAAAACGTCTCCTTGCCCTACATCATAGTGTAGATTATATTTTCTTGTCTTTTGGAATCATTGGCCGAAACCAGCTAGTCTGGCCAAGAAAACATGTACACTCCATATTTTTCAGTTCTGCGGTGTATTCCTTGCTTCCAAAGGATAACCCTTTTATAGAACATATTTAGGTGATAACTGTTTTCACGATACTTGTTGCAAGTCTTTGTGTCAACGCAATCCTTTATCCGGTACTGGACCAAACCACAGCGCTTCCGCTTCTTCGAACATACACTTAATGAAGATAGTCCTTAAGATCCAACAAGAGCATGCAACTTTGAGAAAGTTCGGAATACTTAACGTGCTAATAATTTTTTTACAAATAAATTGGCACAGAAATACAAGTTCTGAAAAGAAAACAATACTCCGGGACTATTTTCAAACGCGCTTTCCATAGATTTTACCCTTTCATTCCTGAGTTTATAAAAAGGACTCTTCTAGCTTTAAATATATTCTTAATGAAAGGGATTCGTGTCTTGTTTATTGACATGATGGCAAACAGTGTACATGTAGATCCTGGCGAGATTGCTCGTTACGTGCCGTCTTATCTGGATCTGCAAGGTTTGCATAGGTACAAGGTATCCTCACCCGTCTACAGGGTTAAAAGGGTTAAATATCGTCTGAGATTATCAGTAAACAACCCGTTACTGACCGACATCGAACACAGTAATTCGCCGGCTTTCGAGAGTATGTGTTGTCAAGTTTATTCTATAAGCTGTGAGTTCCGTATTTAAAGCAAACAGTGTAGACAGCGATCAGACACTACATTCTATGGCCTCTAATCAAAGTCTCAACTGTTTACGAATGTCCAAGTATAAGAATACTTGGCATTTATGTGTTTTTGTTGGAACTGATGCTTAGCACCCCCGTCGTAAACATTGTGTTAGGTCATTTTGGCGACGTTGCTTCCAATTTACTGGGACTTTTACCCGACACTGTGGCGAGCCTTGTCAACCAATGAAACCAAAATGCTTCTATCCGATAGACGTTCTGACTCACGCCACAACCTGGACAGGCTTTTCCTTCTAAGCAGTTTACCAGTACTCATGTGTGGTCAGTTTCAGCTCTGCGTGGAAGATCTACTTCTCCATGCCCCGGTGGGCGGCTGCGAGGCATATATGGATAAATATTTTCAATACCCGTATATTTCAATAAGTTGAAAAAAAACGTGCTTTCATTTGCCTTTGGTAAGAAGAATCTGTCGAAGTTCGCTAAAGGCGTCGTCTGATCAGGGTTATAATGTCAAAATGGTTTAAAATTTATCTCTTTTTCGTCAAGTAATTCTTCGTTTTATGTCCCCACTCCCAGTGGCCACACAACGTGTGTGCAACGTCGTTTCATCGCGACATTGTCGCGACGTTGCTCAGACGTCATGTGCCCAGCTCGAGAACAAGTGTCTACGAATTTTAGCAGATGAAAATGCACAGATTTTGAAATTTATGGTATACAGCAATGAAAAGTGAGAAGACACGTTTATCGTCCTTTTTTCTCTTCGCCGAATTTGGTATACGCTCTTTTTCAACCCACTGGGACCTTGTCAACCTAATATCCAGAGAACTGCTTGATCTACTAATGACACTGTGATCATAGCAGTTTCCTCAGTACTTTCAGTACTTTGATTTTCAATTATTTGACTGTGTACAGTGTCATGTACTGCGTAGTCAAGCGAAAATCAAATGCGCATTTTTGTGTGAACGATACGATCCAATCTGACCCATTATACACGGGAAACCCACAATCGTGTCAACACGACATAAATTGGGTCTGATCAGGGCCTCCACTGTTTACAAAAATTTTAGCTATCTTTAAATCCATAACCTGGTAGTCCTAAAACTCGCAAAGGACTCTTAAAATTGCTCGATATAAGGCTGAATTAAGATTATATTCAGTACAAATGGGTACCCGGTTAATTATTTTATTAAAAAGCTACACAGATACGTGTAACAGACAGCAAATTGTTGATATTTAAGACAACAGGATTTGAAAACTCATGACAATTGGATATCTCAAATCCTGACATGTCGGAATTTGTCTTCTGGGAAAAATAAAAATAAAAAAGTACCCGGCATGCAGAGCGTTCAGTTATAATGAAGTGGAAAGGGTTCAAAGGTGTGCTTTTTGTTGCATTTACTTTAATCATAGTGACACTGTACCACGGAGTGCCTATAAACAAAGGTTGTTTTCTGAGTATGTCATCTCAGGGTACGTAGATGCTTTTATTTTGATTTTGGATTTACGACCCTTTATCGTGTTTAAGAGCTCATTGAGTTCATTTAGAATCATTTTGAAAATAGAGATCTGCTTAAGTCGGTGCTAGAGGCCGTGGCCAGTGTTTCATATTTCAGTACTAGTCATGAACAGACTCAATAAAACCGAGTCTGCTATTTTCGTTTATTTGGTGTATTCTTTGCTCACAAAGGATCGAACTATTCAGAACTTATTTGAAATTCCACGCCGATCAATAGTTTAAAATCCGAGTTTCAGAAAAAAAATCCGCTGTACGACAGCTCACCGACAGGAAACTCGAAGCTAGAAAAAAAAATAAATAAAAAAAACCTCGCCGACACCAAACATTCACCGACAACCTACCTGATCGTCAAGAACAACTCAACGACACGACAAATGAATTAATTCCTACTGAAAATTGATTGAATAACTCCCTGAATCTGATGTATTTTTGATAAAATATTCACTATCCTTCTTGAGAAAACTGGCGATAGATACATTTTCTTTAATCAGAAAGAGGAAAAGACAAAAAAGTTTCTGAAGAATACATTACAGTCGAACTTCAATGGCTCGAACACCTTTGGGACCTCGAAAATCTGTTCGAGACTGGGGTAGTTCGAGCCACTGAGGTTACTGTCAGGAGGCATAACGAGTTACTTTTAGATATCTTTTCGGTGTTCTATAATAAAAATGTATGTTGTGTGTACTCATTAGAATCGCCTCATCGAGGCGATTCTAATGAGTACACACAGCATACATTTGCAAGATAAAAGACTAAAATCTCCTTAATTATCCCCCACTATTTCTTATGTAGAGGGTTTCGCTAGGGGCTCAAGAATGGGTTCGACGCATCCATGGTAAACGAGCCATCGGTGTTCGAGCCATCGAAGTTCTACTGTAATTAGTTGGATCGGGAAAGAGATGCTAAGTCGTACAGTGTAAAAATAATAAAACACGGGACTCACATCAAAACTACAAAACCCGGCTCATCCTGACTTTGCTTGCTTTAAGGTTCGTTCGCGCGAGATATTGCTGGAACGTATATTCTTAAAATAAAAAGCAGGTTTATTCCTCATTCTCACCACTACACTTTGCTTCCAGCAAAAAGATCCAAAATGCTATTTAAATGATTTATTTTTAAATTTTATTCAAAGACCCCGTACCGGAAAAAGCAGACACTATATATACGATTATTTTAATTATTTATACAGTGGCCTAAAACGATCTGCAAAAGGTGCAGCAACTTTGAATAAAATATTAGCACATTTGTAAAAAAATGCAATATTTATTTCTATATATTCTGTCGCTTGTACTATTACAGGTACTATATCGGACATTGCGGTCGCTCAAAGCTCGATACGGCTAGCTATAAATGAGAAAAGAAATATCACTAAATTTTAACAGGAATAAGTTGACTTTCAGAGACATGACAGAAAGCATTACACAGTATGGACGTTTTTATGCCCCCGCCATTCGAAGATTGACGGAAAGGACAAAATGTGCTTGTCCTGTCCGTGCGTCAGCGTCCGCGTTCGGAATAGCGTTAGCAGTTAGCGTTTAAGCTTTTTTTGTAATTGATCACGTTTCCTGTTCATCAAAAAGTGGATTTTACTTTTTAATCCTTCGGGTTCACTGATTCCGATGCCGAATTTTGAATACCTTTACTAGTATTCGACGGTCACTGATGAGGGCTGATTGGCCGAAACAAGTAGTCTGGCCAAGTAGGTCTTCAACTCTGCAATTTTCAGTAATGTAGTAATTGCTTCCTAAGGATTGCCCTTTTACAGAACATTATCTTTACTGGGGGTAAATATTGTCCACCAATAGGTTTACCTTTTAGATAGGTCAAGGTCATAGTTAATATATTTGCATCAGACATTTACGTCTAAGGTTTTTGTAATTGATCATAACTAATACATCTTTTCAATTACTCTTTTCATATTCAGTCAACTTCATTATGGCTTGAAGAAATAGATGGGCTGCATGATGCTTCCACGCAGAGCTGAATCCGACCCGCACACGAGTACTGGTAAACCGCTTAGAGGATCTAAAGTAGAAGTAAAACAAAGATCAGGAATCGATACAATTAACTTACTCCACCCATCAAAGGGAAAGAAACACAAACATGAAGCGACAAGACCATAATTGAAACCTAAACAAAGGAAGGCCATAAGGACAGTTACTTTCCCACAAAATGGCCATATGGCCATCCAAAATAAAAAGACACATATGATACACACAGTAAGTAACAAACAACAACATAAATAAACCGCCACAGAAGAACCGCCTTGGAACGGTCAGTGGAAAGATTTCCACTGGGGGGGGGGGGGGGGGCTTAAATCGATTTTACTTGGCCACTAAGCCTGCCCAGGCAAAGCGATGCGCACGAGTCGGACCGTCCATTCTTATAAACCCTGTTGGTTTCATTGGGCGACAGGGCTTGAGATGTCATTTCATCTCAATGTCGGGTAAAAGCCCCACAAACTTGGAAGCAACGTCTCCAAGATGACCTTTACAATGCTGACGGGGACGTTAAACCTCAAATCAAACAAACAAATCATTATACACATGTACATGTAGCCCCTTTATTCAAAGACTGGTGGAAAGGGCATATGGGCCCCGCCAAGCGAATTTGGGTCTTCGAGCATTCCGTCATGACAAATTTTAACTGCGCATGCCCAGCCATTCAGAGGGGCCAGGGGTATGGCTTTCTGTCTGAAGGTTCCTCTTGATTCACTGCTTGTACGAGCGAGCAGCGAAGGTTCTGGCGAGACTGCGCGGATGCGCAGGCTCGCCTGAACCTTCGCTGCTCGCAAAGGCGATAAGTACCAAAATCGCTTGACGGGGCCCATATAGTGTTTCCCCAGTCCATCCGTCCGTCTCCGTCCACATCTATCTCCGCGCCCGTATCAGAGATGGCATTAGCAATTTGCGTAAGGTTTTTCACCAATGTCACAACTACGGGAGTACCCGTGTTTTATGGACACATTTCTAACTTCTCAATGTTTTCCAGGTACACAACCAAGAAATCTGCATCTTACACCATATTCCCGTCCAAAAGAACCCCGGAATGAACTGCCTGTGTTAGTGAATCTTACAGAAGAAACGCTGTATTGGTACAGATTTAGACAAAATAACTTCAGAGAACAAAGAGGATCGAAGGCATACACCACTGATACAAAAGAGATATCCTCCAATGTTTCCTATAAGATCCTTCTCTTTAATTTTCCGGTCTGCATAAGTCTAGAAGGTATTAGAGAAAACACTAAAGCTTGCTTTTATCAGAACTGTATTTACACAAAAGACAGGAATATAATTAGAGAAAGTTCTGCTGTAATCTTCTGCATTACTTGTGGAGGGATGGAAACAATACCCCCACTACCACCACAAGACAGATCAAACAGTCAGGTGTGGATATTTTTCAGCCAAGAGTCTCCCGCTTATATCAACTTAATTTACTCGAAAAGCCATTTACATGTATCTTGGAAAAGGAGTATGAATTGGTCTATGGATTATAGACTTGACTCCGATATACCTGTGCCATATGGTTATTTGGAAATAAAACAGTCAGTTCCTGACAGAAATTTCTTAGACGTATTCAGGAAAAAGACAAAATTTGCTGCGTGGATTGTCAGCAACTGTCAATCACTTAGTCTAAGAGAAAAGTTTGTCGAAAGATTAAAAGAGAATGGTATTCCAGTTGACGTGTATGGTGGCTGTGGTGAAACGCTCCATGAAGACCCTAAAGAAATGATAAATGATGATTACAAGTTTTATCTGAGCTTTGAAAATTCCATGTGTTCCGATTATGTAACAGAGAAGTTCTTTGGTTATTTTCAGTTAGATACTATTTTGATTGTAAGGGGCGGAGCAAAGTATGCCAAACTTCTACCGAAAGGAACGTATATCAATACCGCAGATTTTGACACTGCTCGAGAACTGGCGAGCTACCTGAAACTTGTAAATAGTAGTGTGTCCTTATACACAGAATATCTTAAAAAGAAAGAAAATTACAGAACTCAGATAGAGATGGGAGTTTCTTATTGCACCCTTTGTGGAAAGCTGAACAATTTAGAGGAAAATAAGAGGGTTTATGAAAGTGTTCCCTCCAATCTAGAAACATGTTACAAACCCGGTGACATACAGTAAAACATTGATGGTGCGAACACGAAGAATGGCTCGTAAACACGCCTATACAAATACATTGTAAATTTTACCGAAAATGAAAATTTTAAGATGAAAATCATTATACTTTTCTTATGACTGCTCAAAATATAGATTATGGGTACTCGTTAGAACCGCCTTATCGAGGTGGTTCTAACTAGTACCCACAATCTATATTTTAGGGCAGAAATAAGACAATATGGTTTACTCCTGTTAACCCAATTTTACTCTATAAAAGTAGGGTTAAATGGGGTCAAAATTATATAGGCGTGTTCGTGAGACGATTCTAATGAGTACACACAACATGCATTTATAATATATGTTATCGTTCAGGGCCCAGTTGTTCAAAACTAACGACGTCGTTAGTTAACGTATCGTTAAAACTTTGATAATTTATTATGACAAATAAGCTAATATTTTTGCTGAAAAATGTGAGCAGCTTTTGCAGATGCAAAAGCTGCTCACATTTTTTCAGCAAAAATACCAAAAAATTAAATATTAAACTTGCTAGAACAGTTAACAATATGACCACTAACGAGCTCGTTAAGCTAACGATGCTTTGAACAACTGGCCCCTGGAGGAGACCTTTATTGAAAAGTGGACGAAGAGTAGCCTCCCATGGAAGTGTCTTGTTTCCCTGTTACAGGGTTATCAGTTCGGTGCAGTCCGATTATAAGCAGTCTTCAGTTAAGTAACATGCCATCGGCAAAAAGCAGCATGCTTCATAATTAATGATATCTGCAACTCGCCTATATATACTGACCAAAACTTATTACAGTTCACTAAACACAGCTCACTAAACACACATATAGCCTTTCAGATATTTTCATTTGCTGTTGTTTTACTGACCTTTCAAATTTATTTCTCTTATTTTGAGCCGATCGATAATCAGACGTCGGCGAAAACAGGAGTACAAGGACCTTTCAAATTTAAACAATTGATTTTATACATGCAATAGCGTTTTAAAAAAAAATCATTACGAAAACACGCCCGTGTACTAAAATGGCGTTTTTCGTATCTCAAGAACTAGCATTTTCAGTCCCCCTGGCAGGCTCTTTTGAAAATTAAGATATTTTTCTAATGGCTATTTCAGGTAAAATGAAGGTATTTTGGGTTGAATTTTGAACAAAATAAAGCTTTTTTAACACCTTGTTTCTGTTATACCTGCTTTGAACGTCAACATTCATGCCACATTACAAACCCACTTCTGTTATCTTCATAGCTACATCATAAGTAGTCTCAGAAGTGCTGCGTCATCCTCCAAAGATGAAAGACGTTATTTATCTGGCATGATAGCGAAGTTTTAAGGCACAGTTCTGGAACGTTTTTAAAAAATTTGCCAAAATAAAGGGGATTTCATTAAAATAAAGGTTTTGATTTTCTTTCAGGCAAATTAAAGATTTTAAAGGATTTCATTTAAAATATAGGTTTTTTAAGGTTCCCCCTTGGTTTTTTTTTTTGATGGGGGGGGGGGGGGCTGTTTTTGTATATTTTTATCCCCCGACCGAATAGGTTCGGGGAATATAGCGATCAGCATGGCGCCCGTACGTCTGTCCGTCCTTCCGGTCGTCCTTCCGTCCGTACCCAACCTTGTGATTGCCATAACTCCAATACCCTTTAAGATTCATTGATGGTTCTTGGCACAATTGTTCACAAGGCTGAGGCGATGTGTCATGCGCAAGAACCACAACTCTGGCTACCATGGTTTTTCAGTCACTCCCCTTTCAATAAAATAGAGTGACTATCTTGTGATGGCCATAATTCCAATAACCTTTGAGATTTATTGATGGTACCTGACACAGTTGTTCACAAGGCTGAGACGGCGTGTCATGCGCAAGAACCACAACTCTGGGCGCCATGGTTTTTTAGTTATCACCCCTTCCAATAAAATAGAATCACTACTTTGTGATGGCGATATCTCCAATACTCTTTGAGATATATTGATGGTACTTGGTACAGGTGTACATGACGTTAAGCGGGCGTGTCGTGCGCAAGAAACACGAGTCTGGGTGCCCTGGTTGTTTAATTATCTCCCCTGACTGTATAGCCTTGTGATGGCCATAACTTCAATACCCTTTGAGATATATTGCTGGTACTTGGCACAATTGTGGTTAAGGTGAAGACGGCGTGTCATGCCTAAGAACCACAATCCCGGGAGTTATCTCCCCTTCCATTATAAACGTATGACCACCTTGTGATCAAACTCCAATACCATTTGAGATATATTGAAGGAACTTGGCACATTTGAATACCAGGTATAGAAGGCATGTCATGTGCCAGAATCACAACTCTTTGGTGTTGTGGTATTTGAGTTATCTCCCCTTTCACTATAACATTACGACCCTCTTGTGATCACCATATCTCGAATACCCTTTGAGACATATTGATGGTACTTGGTACAGGTATACATGAGGTTAAAGACACATTTTTCCTTATATGAAAGGGGTGGCCCGTCTAATGATCTCCAATAAACATTTCATTCGGACCATAGTGCACATCAAAGGCTTATTAGCTCACCTGAGCCGAAGGCTCATTGGTGAGCTGATAGTATGGCCAGGCAAAAATTCTGTGTGTGTGTGTGTGTGTGTGTGTGTGTTCACATTTTCAAACGTCTTCTCCTCCGGAACCGCTGGGCCGATTGTAGTCAAGTTTCATGTGGAGGCTCCATGGGGTGGGGGAACGAAAGTTTGCATTTTTGGTCTAGGTCACATGACCAAGATGGCCGCCATGCCCATATATGGTAAAAACCCTTCGAAAATCTTCTCCTCCGGAACCACTGGGCCGATTTGCATGAAACTTGGCATGTAGCACCTGGGACATGGGCCCATCATAAATTGCATAAATGGTGTCCCTGGGATGACCTTGACCTATTTTACGCCAAGGTTAAATTTGGTAACATGGGCATTTGTATGGGAAAAAGTAGAAATGTCTGACATCTTGCAAACTGTTACAAATAATGCCACTAAACCATATATATTCTTATTCCTTATGATGAGGCGCATTACGTGACATGGATTTTGGGACCCTGGGGCCCCCGGGGGGGGGGGGCATGCCCCACCCCCTTCTTTGCACAAAATGCTTAATATCTCGGAAACGGTTAAGATCCCCACCCATAAACCATATATATTCTTGTTCCTTATGATAAGGCGCATTCAGTGACACAGACCTTTGGACATCAGGGTATCGGAGGGTCCCCGGGGTGGCATGCCCCACCCCCTTTATTGCAAAAAATGCTTAATATCTTGGAAACGGTTAAGATCCCCACGCATAAACCATATATATTATTGTTCCTTATGATTAAGCGCATTCAGTGACATGGACCTGTGGAACCCCGGGGCCCCGGGGGAGGAGGGGCATGACCCCCCCCCGTTGAAGAAGTCTAAACCTCTTCAAAAGTTTCTTCTTCAGAACCACCCACCAAAACATGCATTGACTTCTATCAACCTTTACATTCAGGTGTACTGGGGTTTACAGTAAGCAACTTTTTAAAAGAAATAACATTACCCCTTTAACAATTACATATATTTCATCGATTTGGTTAAATATTAATAGCTTATTCTACAGTGTTTTGTAAAATACAGAATTTTATTGTACGAGTCTTCGACCTGCCGCCACCCCCTTTAGAATTGGAAGTAACACCTCAAGTAACCCTCCCCCTTTTTTTTTGTTTTTTTTTCAAAAAGTGACCAATTTCTTGAAAACTGTTCAGATCCCCACCCATAAACAATATATATTCTTATTGCTTATGATAAGGGGCTTTAAGTGACTTGCATCTTGAGACCCTGGGGGCATGCCCCACCCCTGCATTACATAAAATGCATCAAATATCAGAAACTGTTCAGATCCTCTCCCATAAACCATATATTTTCTTGTGATAAGGGGCATTTAGTTACATAGATCTTTGGACACCGTAGGTTAAATTGAGGGCCTCACCCCCTTTAGAAATGGTTAAGCATTCCACCCATTAACCATATATTTTCTCCTGACCTTTTAGCTCATCTAAGGCTTTATCTTGGCTAAATATAACTGAAAATTCAAACTCAAAATTTTCCAACTGATCTTCCAGAATTAGGAATGTGATTAAGGACCACTTGGTCATACAGCCAAATGCTAAAAATAATCAATGCTTGCTGTCAGGTGAGCGTCTTCAGGACCATTGGTCCTCTGGTATTATCTAAGTGATTATGAGGTGATTATGAGCAGATTTCTTGTTTAATAGGGGGCTCAATAAGGGTACTTGAGTGGTAGTATAATTTACTGAGATTGTTTCCAACAACATATTGTTTAAATAACTTATTTTTTATTTTAAAATAAAGTAAAGAAAAACACTGATATCCATTGTTTCCTTTATTCAAAAGTGCAAAGAAGTAAACAAACAAGGTAAATGAATTGATTAACCACAAAATTAAATCAATCTATTTACCTTTATTTATTTATTTATTTATTTATTTATTTTGGTTGAAAGTATGTGATACACAAATCATATAATGTCTAAAACATTAGCATTTTATAGTTTAAGTCAAGATGGAACTATAAAATGTTCTTTGTTTTAGACACAATCATATCAGAAAAGAGAAAAAAGATTTTTTTTTAAGATTTTATTTTTCACCTTTTCAAGTTTAAAACTAAAATAACAACACGATTAAATTTATTTTTCTTATTTATTTTGCAAAATAGGTTGTGGGTGCTCGTTAGAGCCGCCTCATTCAGGCGGTTCAAACGAGTACCCAAGGCCTATGACTCAATGAGACGATTCTAACGAGCACCCGCAACCTATGACTTGGAGCAGAAATAAGGAAAATAATATATACCCCCTTAAACCCCCATTTTCTCTATAGAAAGTTGGGTTTAGGGGATTTTCTTTTTTCCTCAAAAAACATATATTGTGTGTCCTCGTTAGAACCGCCTCATGGAAGCAGTTCTAACGAGCAGTCACGCTGTAAAAACAAACGGTGGGTACTCGTCTGAACCGCTTCGCCGAGGTGGTTCTAATGAGTACCCACAATGTATGTTTAGAGCAGAAATAATAAAGTTATCAGGATTTTATCTGAAGTAAATACATTTGTGGTGGAAAAAATTTACCAATATATTTGAATTGGCATTTTCTGTAATGTTTATAAATCATGGCTACTAAATATAAAACCGGAATAAATGCTGTTGTTTCTTCCATGCAAATCAAAAGAAGGACTTAGGTGTAAATGAATAGATGTCAGTTGTCAAAATCATATCCCTAGGTAATTTATTACCCTCTCTTGGTCCCCTACTTGTATGACAGCCTGAATACCCCAAGTGTATTTTATCTCAATGCTGGATTTTTTAATAAACGGTCATTAGGATGTTATGTAATCGAAAAATGCGTCTTTAAGCAGGCGTGTCATGCACAAGAACCACAATTCTGAGTACGTTGGTTTAAGAGTTACCTCCCCTGACAGTATAATCATGTGATGGCTTTAACTCAAATACCGTTATATATTGCTGGTACTTGCCACAATTGTACATGTATATACAATGATGAAAAGGCATTTCATGTGCAAGAACCACAACTCAGTATACCTGTACTTTGTGCATTGGAAAACTTGGATCTTCATCATGTTGAAAAGCGATCCTTTGTATCATTAGGCGAAGATAGTCTCGATAAACAGTACATATACAAAATATACTATGGGCTTACCAGTGTGTTTTAATTCTGGTGCACTTTCTATTTGTTAACAGTCTTCTGAAGGCCATATTGGCTTTTTGGTCGGGGGATTTGCCATCTCCTCTGATGGCTATTTTTTTTTTTTTTTTTGGAATGAGGCGATCTTATCGAAACCAAAAAAATAAAACACAAAATTATTGTATATTCTTTGGACTCCATATTTATGACGTAATTAAAAAGGCGATGTCCGGACGGACGGCAGGCGTTGTCGTTTGGCAGATTTAGCCTTTGGTTACATGTAACCATGATTTTGAAAAAGAAATAAAGTCCATCATGCCCTTGGGTGTTTTTCTGGTCTCCATATAATGTGGAATTTACACGGGTTGGGCCGAGTGAATAAATGAGGCAAAGTTTGCGCCGGCGTAGGCTACGAACTTGACGTACGACCGTCTTAAAATTGAAGTACATAAAGCGCGCGTACGTCGGAGTGAGTGTGACTGGTGTATAGCCATAATAGCACGATGTGACATGAATGTCATGTGCATTATACACCCTAAACACACGCTTCACGCGTTGTATGAATGAAATTACTGTATACATCTTTTGTGCATGTCTGTCAGAAAAAAAATGAAGAAAAAGAAATTTTGAGACCGTTGGCCCTTTTACAATTCCACCCATTTTTTCTCTGAATAATCCTGAACAATTATAAGAAAAATGTTCTGGTTACAATGTCCGTGAGAAAAATATGTCTGAGACTTCAGAGGAAAGGAAAAAATTTCACGTATAGTCTTTCAAATATTGTGATTAGGTGAACGGTTTGAAGTTTTGACCACTGTACAAAAATCGACGCACCCAAATTATTCTCTCAGATCATTTAATAACATTTTGTAAAATTACAGCATTGTTACCGCAATATTTATTGTTTGAAAGCACATATAATGAGAGGCAAGTGGAACTTCACGCAGAGATTACCAAGAGCTGTTCTAAACTTGGAACCATCAGTATTTTAATGAGTCTCGGAATATATTCTCTTGGGCTAAATGTCGTTTTCAGACTCAAAAATTCTCATTTGCTTCTTGAGAAAAAAGTATATATAACGACAGCTGTTGTGAAAAATGTGGACAAGGATTTTTGAGCTTTATGAGGGACACTTTCACCAGTATGGTTGATATAAAGTTTCTATTTTGCTTAGTCTCATTCGCTGCCATTGGTAACGGACAACATATGGTTCCGCGAAAGGTAGGAAATCCTATTTAATTCTTACACCTCTGGGGATTTGAAAAGAATTCCACACCCGTGTCCTAAATTGGCGTCATCCATGTCTCCAGAACTAGCGTTTTTTGGTTTGTTTATGTGTTTTTTTTTCATATGTAAACGTAAGATATTTTTCTTATTTTTCAAATATAGATTATGGGAGGTCGTTAGAACCGCCACGAGGCGGTTCTAACGAGCTCCCACAATCTGTATTTTGTGGCACAAATAATGTACAGCCCCATAAACCCCATTTATCAGCACCATAAACCCCATTTATCTCTGTATATAAAATGGGATTTAGAGGGGTGGTCATTACATGGACGTAGCTAACCTGATGTTTACCATCTTTAAAATTTTCCGCTGATTCAAGAAGGGCAGTTGTCAGTTTCTAGGTTATGTCAAGCTCATTTTGTTAAATAATTAATTTGTTTTGTTTGTTTGAATTGGGGTTTAACGTCCCCGTCAACACTATTTAAAGTCATTTTGGAGACGTTGCTTCCAATTTTGTGGGACTTTTAACCGACATTGAGGTGAAATGACTTCTCAAGCCCTGCCGCCCATCAAAACCAGAAGGCTTAAATGCACATCACTTTGCCTGGGCAGGTTAAGTCCTTCTAAGCGGTTTACCAGTAATCGCGTGTGGCCAGATTCAGTTCTGCGTGGAAGCATCATGCATCCCAATCTATTTATCCAAGCCCCGATGGCAGGGGGCGAAAGATAACGTTTATTTTATCTAGGTTGTGCCACACTTCCCTCATTTAGTTTAGTAATATAAAAGAGTAATGTGTGTTTTGTCGTGCCCATCTTTTTAGTTTAAGTAGTCTTAGTTTGATATGTTAGGAAGCCTTTATTAAGACCTCAAGCTCCCCAGTGGAATTTGTTTCACTGACCGTTCCAACGCGGTTCTTCTGTTGCGGTTTATTTTTGTTATGGGATGTCTTTGAGTGTGTTTATCGCTTATATGTTTTTGTTTTGGATAGCCAATCGGTCATATTGTGGGAAAGTAATTGTCCTTTTGGCTTTCCGCTATTAATTTTTATATTGGGGTCTGGTTATTTCATGTTTGTGTTTCTTTCCCTTTGATGTCTCTGGGAGCTGTGGGTTAATTGTATCGATTCCTGATCATTGCCTTCACTTCACTTCAATTTTAGATTAACGTTTATCTCATCTAGATTATGTCATGCCAACCTTATTTCGTTTAGAAATCTTAGATTCCTTGTTATTTATCTAGACTAGTTGAGTCGCGCCAACCTCATGTTTAGTGATCTAAACCCAACATTAATATTATCTAGGTTATATCTTACCTGCATCATTGAGTATATTTATCTCAGATAACGATTTGTAAATATATAAACTATTAAGTATCCTATTTTTCCTGATTTAGTTTAGTAAACTAAGATTAACGTTTATTAAGTTTAGGTTTTGTCGTTCCACATTTAGGTTGACATCTAGGTTATTTAGTCTAGTAATCAAAGGTTATCGTTTATGCCATCTAGGTTATGTCATGCCCAGCACATTTTGTTTATAAATTATGTCTCCCCCGAAAATTTTTTTTTCGGAGAGACATATTGTTTTTCCCCCGGGCGTCTGTCCGTCTGTCTGTCTGTCTGTCTGTCTGTCCGTCTCTCACACTTTCGTGTCCGCTCTATAACTTGAAAACTGCTAGAGCTATCTTCACGAAACTTGGTATAAATATTAATCAGCATTAGTCGACATGCAGTGCGCAAGAACTATAACTCTCGCATTTATACTTTTTGAATTATCTCCCTTGGAAGTTTGTCGGTATGTATATATGTATGGGCAAATCTTGTCCGGTCAATAACTTTCTTATTTTCTGATGGATTTTAAAATTACTTGGCAGAAATATTAACAACCATAAGACGATGTGTGGTGTGCATGAGGCAGGTCGGTACCTCAAAGGTCAAGGTCATACTTAGAGGTCAAAGGTCCATAAAAGGGGCCTTTTTCGTATTTGGTCAATAACTTTGTTATTTTGAGATGGATTTTAAAATTACTTGGCATAATTATTAACAACCATGAGACGATGTGTGGTGCGCATAAGGCAGGTCGGTACCTCAAAGGTCAAGGTCATACTTAGAGGTCAAAGGTAAAAAAGGGGCCTTTTTTGTATTTGGTCAATAGCTTTCATATTTTGAGATGGATTTTAAAATTACTTGGCATAATTGGTTTAAACAATATTTATTTCAAATTTGATTCATTTACAATACATATATATAATACGATATGGCTAAAGGATCTGACAGTAAGCCTTGTGGCTTATAGACGTCATCTCCTTGGAACAACATAGTGTGTGCAATATTTGAGTAGCAAGACTGTAAATATTGAAATAAAGTAGCTGTGTGTGACATACATACATATATACGTTCAAACATACATGCATACAGACGGACAGACAGACGGACAGACAGACATACACAGACAGACACAGACAGACAAATTCAGATGAATAACTGTGACATACAGAGAGAGAGAGAGAGAGAGAGAGAGAGAGAGAGAGAGAGAGAGAGAGAGAGAGAGAGAGATTTGACTGAACACCTACATAAAACTTACATGGGAAACTATAAAAATAGACTTCTACCAGAGCTGAGAAATTTACGTTATAATGTATTGTTGGCTAGGCTAGGCTGTCTTAACCCTTATTTTGCTGAATGTTCAATTAAGTCACACCCATTCCCATTTCTGACTTAAACAAATGAGATTGCTTGATTTAATTTGTTCTTACAAATTCAGAAACTGACTCGCAAACATGGTAGATCCTGGTCAGATGGCTTCTGATCTGGATCTACACTGTTTGCAGAAGGATACGGATTAAACAAATCTTCCGGATTTGACAATGAAGTCTTGCACTTTTAGGAATAGCGATTGGTTCTCATGTGGTGCAAGGTTGGTTTTTCCAAACAATAGATCGCTGAGAGTAAAATTGTTTAGGTCACGTGGTAAGTATCTTTCCCTGGCAACTGAATAGTTAGCACATGAGAACAGAAAATGTTTTGCACTTTCAAACTCTCCGCAATGACAAGATGGGCTTGAAACAATATTTTTACGATACAAATCGGAATTAAGTGAACTACAACCCATTCTTAGTCTAGCATGAAGAATTTGACCAATACGCGCACCAGTATTAAAATATTTAGGAGGCACTGTGGCGTTTCTGTTTAAGGCGCGTTTGAAAGAAGCTACAGATGTCGCTTCTTTTACATCGTTGGGAAGGTTGTTCCAGGCACGTATTGTCGACGGAAAAAAAGAATCCAGGAATAGGCTTGTTTTAGCTCTATAGTTTAGGATATGATCAGAATTTCGAAGATTATATCTAGTTCTTTCTTGAAGAGTAGCAGGGACCAAGTCAAAGAGATATTCTGGTGCGATACCGTGTAGAGCTTTGTAAAAAACTACCAATTTATGCTTGTTCCGACGACTTTGGAGAGACTCCCAACCGAGTTCTGAGAATAGTTTTTCAACACTGCATAATTTGGTTGCTCCTGTTATTATTCGAGCAGCTTCGACATGAATTGCATCTAACTGTTTTTTAGATTCAAGTTAGCAGTTATCCCAAACGACATCGCTGTACTCTAGAAGGGGTCGAATAAAGGCCATATACATTTTTTCTAAAGCTTTTCTGCTGACTCTAAACTTGAGGGCTCTTAGAAGATTGAGACGTGTGCAAGCTTTTTCGGAGATATTTTTCACATGTATTTTCCAGTTGCATGAGTCGGAAAATGTAAGGCCCAAATGCTTGTGGTTGGATGTTTCCTGTATCATAGTGTTATTTAAAAACAAGGGTGGGTGATGAGGGGGGTTTCTTTTTCTTGATATGGTCATTGCCATTGTTTTCTGTGCATGAAATTCTACCAGCCATTCATCAGCCCAGTTAGAAATGGTTTGTAGATCGGTGTTTAGCAGTCGTGCCGCTAGGTCTGGATGTTCAATAACGATGTATAGACTGGTGTCGTCAGCAAAGAGGCGAATGGAACAACTAATATTTTTTACTATGTCGTTTATATAAACGAGAAAGAGAAGTGGGCCTAAAATGGAACCTTGGGGCACACCGGCTTCAACCGCCGCCCAACTAGAGCACTTGCCATTAATAACGACACGTTGTCTCCGCCCGGATAGATAGCTTGTGAACCATTTTAAAACAGGATCGGAGCATCCTATGTTCTTGAGTTTGTGGAGCAAACCCTTGTGCCAGACTCTGTCGAAGGCTTTTGTTATGTCGCAGAAAACTGTCCGTACCTCTTTACCACTGTCTACAGCCTCACAAAAGGTATGGTATGTATGAAGAAGTTGGTATGTAGTGGAATTGCCTTGTACAAAGCCCGATTGAAAGGGAGTTATCATTTGATGTGCTGTAATGTAATTATAGAGATGTTTGTGCACACAGCGTTCCATAGTTTTACCTGCTAGGCTCAAGAGGGAAATGGGTCTGTAATTGCCCGGGAGGGACTTTTCATCTTTCTTATGAATTGGAGAAAGGTTAGCGTCCTTCCAAGAGGGTGGAAAGTATCCTGTGGCGAACGACTTGTTAAAGACGATTGAGTAGGGACGTGCTAGGTAATCAGCACCTTCTCTTAAAAGCCTTGGGCTGATCAAGTCAGGACCACAGGCTTTGCTCACATCCAAATGCTTGAATACACTTGGCATAATTATTAACAACCATGAGACGATGTGTGGTGCGCATGAGGCAGGTTGGTACCTCAAAGGTCAAGGTCATACTTAAAGGTCAAAGGTAAAAAAGGGGCCTTTTTTCGTATTTAGTGAATACCTTTCTTATTTTGAGATGGATTTTAAAATTACTTTGCATAATTAATAACAACCATGAGACGATGTGTGGTGCGCATGAGGCAGGTCAGTACCTCAAAGGAAAAGGTCATTCTTAGAGATCAAAGGTCAAAAAAGGGGCCTTTTTTCGTATTTGGTCAATAACTTTCTTATTTTGAGATGGATTTTGAAATCACTTGTCAGAAATGTTAACCAATATAAGACGATGTGTTGCGTGCATGACCCAGGTTGGTAACTCAAAGGTCAAGGTCATACTTAGAGGTCAAAGGTAAAAAAGGGGCCTTTTTTCGGGTTTTGTCAATAACTTGCTTATTTTTAGAAAGAATTTGAAGTTACTTGGCAAACATGTTAACTATCATGAGAAGATGTGTTGCATGCATGATTCAGTTTGGTACCTAAAATGCCAAGGTCATACATATAGGTCAAAGGTAAAAAAGAGGCCTTTTATCGTGTTTGGTCAACAACAACAATAACTTTCTTATTATACCCCGTATACTGTTTTCACGTTGTCCGTCCGAAAGTCCGTATGTCCGTAACACTTTGATTTTTCCTGCATAGCCTACATAATAATCTAAGGAATGTCACCATATTTGGCATAAACATTGACATTGATGAGCTGCTTATGCTACAGAAAAATAAGGTTCTAGGGGCTAGTGTTTTAGAGTTATTCCCCTTTGTTATTTTTAACTAATTGTTCTGGCCTGTACCCAGATGTGCATGTACGGTGAACTCAACTCCTCCCACAGTTTCTTTCTAAGCAATCTGATTCTTAGCATACACTTTCTAGATATATTGAGTATGTGCATGAAGAAGTTTTATGTTGCAATTTTATTTTTTGACAAAATAATTGCTTTTTGAACTTAGCCATTTGTGTGCAATTCTTGGTATTGTACCGAGAATATGCATGTACGGTGAACTCAACTCCTCCCACAGTTTTAGTCTAAGGAATTTGATTCTTAGCATACACTTTCTAGATGTATTGGGTATGTGCATGAAGAAGTTTTATGTTGGAATTTTATTTTTTGACAAAATTATTGCTTTATGAACTTAGCCATTTTTATGCCATTCTTGGTATATTCCCAGAATATAAATTTAAGGAATGTCACCATATTTTGCAGAAACATTGACATTGATGAGCTGCTTATGCTACAGAAAAATAAGGTTCTAGGGGCTAGTGTTTTTAGAGTTATTCCCCTTTGTTATTTTTAACTAATTGTTCTGGCCTGTACCCAGATGTGCATGTACGGTGAACTCAACTCCTCCCACAGTTTCTGTCTAAGCAACCTTTAGTTTGCTGGGGGTATCTAATAAGCAGTGCTTATTCATTTTTTTTCATTTTTAGATGGATTTTGAAATTGCTAGGCAGAAGTGTTAACCACCATGAGATGATGTGTTGCACGCATGACCCAGTTTGGTACCTGAAAGGTCTAGGTCATACATAGAGGTTAAAGGTAAAAAAAGGGGCCTTTATGGTGTTCTGTCAATAACTTTCTTATTTTTAGATGGATTTTGAAATTACTTGGCAGAAATGTTAACCATCATGAGACGATGTTTTGTGTGCATGACTCAAGTTGGTACCTCAAATGTCAAGGTCGTACTAAGAGGTCAAAGGACAAGAATGGGGCCTTTCTTTAGTGTTCAGTCAATAACTTTCTTCTTCCTGGATAGATTGTGAAATTACTTGGCAGAAATGTTAACCATCATGAGACGATGTGGTGCACGCTAGACCCAGGTCGGTACCTCCAAGATCAAGGTCATACTAAGAGGTCAGAGGTAAAAAAAGTTTTTTTTTTTGTCCAGTCATTAACTTTTTTTTATTTCTGGATGGACTTTATAAAGTAACCATGCAAAAATGTTCACCCTCATTAGACCATGAGTCATGTGCAAGACCAAAGTCCATACCTCCAATGTCAAGGTTATACCTAGAGGTCAAAGGTAAAAAAGGGACAGTCAATAACTTCCTTATTCTTTGATGGATTATGAAATTACTTGGCAGAAATGTTGACTTAGACGATGTGTTGTACCTCAAAGGTCAAGGCCATACTTAGAGGTCAAAGGTAAAAATGTGCTTTTTTTGTTTATGGCCAATAACTTTTTTATTTTTCTATGAACATTTTTAAAGTTACTATGCAGAAATGTTCATCTTCATTAGATGATGTGTTGCACACAAGACCCAGCTCAATACCTCCAATGTGAAGGTTATACTTAATAGTCAAAAACGGGGGAGACATCTGTGTTTTTGTAGAAAAACAAATTCTAGGTAAGATAACATTCATTTATCTAAATTATATTGCTAATTTAGTAATCTAAGATTAGCACACCCCTAATTAAGTTTAGTTATCCATTTTGTTATTTAGTCTAGGTAATATTATTCGTGCCTCACCGCGTTTAGAAAAGTTAACGTTAACGAGTATTACGGCAATGTTTTGCTTAGGTATAGACTACCCCATGATTTTTCAGTTTTAATGAATTTTTCAAAAAAGTGTTTATTCATCGACAATTTAACCATTCCCTTGTTACACAGAGATTTTGGCAGTGTGATCTATTAATTGTTTGTTTGATTTGAGGTTTAACGTCCCCGTCAACATTGTAAAGGATCATTTTGGAGACGTTGCTTCCAATTTTGTGGGGTTTTTACCCGACATTGAGATGAAATGATATCTCTAGCCCTGCCACCCAATGAAACCAATAGGGTTTATTAGCATGGACGGGCCGACTCGCACCGCTTTGCCTGGGCAGGCTTAGATCCTCTTAGCGGTTAACCAGTACCAGTACTCGTGTGCGGGTCAGCTCTGCGTGGAAGCATCATACAGCCCATCTATTTCTTCAAGCCCCGATGGGTGGGGTGCGGGTGATTTATTAATAAGCGAGTCATTTGAAGAAATATAAAAACAGTAATTTTTTTTTTATTTGAGGTTACACGTTCCCGTCAACACTGTGAAGGTCATTTTGGAGACGTTGCTTCCAATTTTGTGGGGCTTTACCCGACATTGAGATGAAATGACATCTCCAGCCCTGCCGCCGAATGAAACCAATAGGGGTTATAATCATGGACGGGCCGACTCGTACCCCTTTGCCTGGACAGGCTCAGATCCTCTAAGCGTTTTACCAGGACTTGTGTGCGGGTCGGTTTCAGCTCTGTGTGGAAGCATCATGCAGCCCATCAATGTTTTCAAGCCCCGATGGGCGGAGTCCGACGATATGTTTTGCTATCAATATAAGCATGGGGTTAAATGGCCATCAAATTTTAACAGTCAATCAAGTACCACAGCTCTAAGGCCATAAACGGCCCCGTTAACCCCATTTTCTCTGCATAAAGTAGGGTTGAGAGGGGTGTCCATTACACGGACTGGTTTATAATTAATACCTGATGATATTGCCATATGTATTTGAAAGAGAATGTTTCGCGAAGTATTTCATTTATTGTCAATTATGTACTGCACTGTCCTATACCACTGTTTATGTATGTTTTATATCCGCCTTCTTGTTCTGTTCTGTAATACGGACGAAGGTACCTTATACAGGGGGAACAGTCTTCGTCAGAGCAGTGACGTCATAACCATCAGTAGGTTTGCCGGCGTTTACTACACAAAATGCAGTTGTCACAACAAGTAGGCGCAGTCGGTGCATTAGGTCAAAAAAGAATCAAACATACTGAAATCTGTCTCAGAAATACGGCTCATTCTTTAAATAACTCGACACAAGCTATTTTGGCAATGATGTCGAAACTACCATTGTTTTCAGCGCCGAATCAAATCTTGTGGCGAAGCTATCGAAACCTTTTCAATGTTTCTAGGTAAAATTAGCTCACCGATTGGATGCAAATATTGTTCGTTACCAACTGAAGTGTGTTTTCTGAAGACTCGTAAGATACCTATCTAGTTTGAAGCATTTTATCTACCCTATTTACACCAATAAGGCCGCTACTGAAATGGGTACGACATCTCTGCTATGACGTAGGTTGTCACCCCTGTTATAACGTTGATGCGACGTTGCATAAGACCGGAGTGTAAATAAAGAGTATGTTGTGCTATGTTACGTTATGTAAATGCATGTCAGCTATCCTCTTTCTCCGGCGTTCTTAAACTTTCTTTACATCCCTATCCATTACCAATGCTCTTCTGTCGTTTGCATAATCAACAATGTATAAGATATTTCACGTGAAAGGATGCCATATTGTATACTCAGCGAGGCAAGTTATTTATTACGATTATTTCCAAATATGGTTCTACATATTAATTGTATCTCGATTATGTATTTGTGTTTGCAATGCACTGTATTGTAATACTCTGTACTGTCTGTCACTTATATATGATGTATATCCTCAAAGCCCAACAGGGCTACTGGAATTGAATAAACCTACTTACTTACTATGTGTATAGAAGCAAGCCCCCGTGGTGTAGTGGTTACGCTACTCGCCTTGTAAACCAGGGATTTCAGGATATTTCCCGGGCTTCTCCAGACTTTCGGAAGAGTCTTTAAACTGAGGTCCCGTCTCCGTATGACCTTAGCTGTTGGTGGGACGTAAAACTCAAACACTCACTCACTCTGTTATGTGTATGCAGTTAGGATAATTATTATTGACCATTTTAATCTCTGCTGGAGTGATGTTCCACTTGAAGTCAAGGTTCGTTTTATTAAAATGGTTATAACCGACTAACTGGTCTGAAAGACTTTCATTGGTTGAAATACATATTTTACTTTTTTTTCTGAAATTAAATTTGGCTAAATTCTACCCCAAATTACAAATTAAATAAGCATTGCCCTTTGGTCCTGAGTAATCACCAGGGCTGGCATTCCTTTTATTCAGGAGAAAAAGCAGATTTTCAGATTTGGTTAAACCAGTTTTCAGCCTTTTCCCATCTTTTGATTTTCAACACTGTTTTTGGCCTGATTCAACTTATTTATTTAATGGCCAAATTATATAATTTTGGGCATTTAGCTTCCTTGAAAACTCAGCTTGAATAATGTATCACAGATTTTAATTATCTTGTGTGGTTTTTGTTTAAAAGAAGCTTTGTTCGGTGTGTCCAATTACTTTTGGTACAGAAAAATACATTTGTTATATTTTTTTCTAGAAATTTGAAAGAAAATCCCTGACTACGTTTTTAAATGTGGTTTTCTGAGAAAAAAAAAAACACACACAAAAAACAAAACAAAAACAAACACTTTCGAGCTGCTTGATGAAAAGATGCACCCATAGTAGTAAACTAACACTAAAGATGGCAAACATATCATTGAAATAAATAAACGTCGAATAGTTCAGTGTCTTATCTTTAATTTGATACAAAGATTATGAAAATACACCGAAAATACCATTTGAGCCAGCGTATGACAAAACCTACAGTAAGACATGTGCGTTCAACGAAGACTCAGATCAGCCTGTGTATCCGCACAGTCTGATCAAAGTCTTCGTTGTGTGCTCAAAGGATAGCTAATGGCTCAATGCTCCTTCATGCAGCAAGAGAAGTATCTGGTTAGACTATATGGATGCGCAGGCTGATCTGAGTCTTCGATGGGCGCACATGTCTTATTGTAGGTTTTGTCGTGCGTTGTCTCTATTTTGAAGATGACCACTGTCGTAAGGTCTATCCTTTTTATGTCTATGAATACCAAAGGTCAAGATAGGCTTTTGACAGGGAAAAAGGTAAAGCAATATATTTTTTGTGGTTAATGATATCAGAATAGGTACAAAATGAATATCTGCAAACACCAAAGGTGAAGAAAATTCGGCGACCTTGTTACGAGATGGAATAGGAAACCTCTCTGGTGCTTATGCACATCTAAATTATTTTAGTAGATATATGGTAGGGCGGTGCGAGTGAAATATTTTAGGTGAAATATGGTACGCAAACTGTGCGGCTCCATGAACAAGTCATGCACATATCATACGATGTATGCATGAGTGGTTTATAGAGAGCTGTTTTTACAATACAGGGGGCCGCTAAAAGGCCGAGTCCTATAGAATTTGCCTAAAAATCGCCAACCGCCAAATTGTTCCATATATGATTTTTATTCCCGTCACGTGTTGTGTGGGTGTTCGTTTTGACAGGAGTCATGTCATTGATTATAGGATCGTTTCATCAATTTTTCCTATGGGAAATGTACTATTTGAACGCAAATCCATTATCTACTCGATTTTGCTATCTGTCTTTGTTTGTGGCCGGTATCTCCACCTCGCCACGAATTGAGCAAGGTAATAAGAGAAGGCATGATTTTCCGGTAGTATTCATAGATATATAAACCCTGAAAAAAGCGGACACTTTAGCAGCAGGTCAAGTTGTAAGAGTGAACACAACATTGTGACGGGGAAATAGAAAGTATATTGAAAGGTATGTTAAATCTATGTTTAGTATTATTTTTGTATGAACATGCTTGTAGGTTTTGGAGGGGTTTACTTCTAGTATACCCCAACTTTCTGAAGCCTATTCTGAATTCACTGTTGTGGCCTGTAGTGATTAGGCTACTAGCTTTGCCAGCTAGACGTCGCAGAATTGATCCCAGGCTTCTCCAGTAGTAGAATGAGTCTTTCTAAGTGAGGTCCTGTCTCATGCTGACCCTAGATGTTGGTGAGACGTAAAGTTTGGACACCCGCTCATTCTGGATTCATTTAGGCTTTTAGACCCCTTTTGTAGAATGTAATTAATAAACGCCGGGTCACTTGTTTGATCCGTGACTTGTGACTAGCTGTGGTTAGAAAACCGTGGTTCCGTCCCAATATGATATTAGGTGTAGAGGGGACGTAAACTTTAGACGGGTTTAACCACATCTTCATCATCAGGGCAAACTCTTACAAGAGCCTGTTGGGTTATCCGTGATGATGAACCGTAATGAATTTTATTTTACAAGCATGTTCACGTTGATTAAAAATAATTTTGTTCAAGAAGAATTACGAGTTCATTTTGTAATGATGCCGTTTTTGTCTGATAACTCAGTTTGTGCAGGTATGTACATATAAAGAACGTGATGATGATAAGTGGGAGTATTTGGTCGCCACACGTCATAACGGCCTGAGCGGCGGGGATGGCGTCAGCTGCGTCATCGGCGTCGCGAGGACGGTTGTGACGGGGTGCCTACCAAATACAGAGAGAATTTACGGCAAACAGTGTTGGCCCTTATGAGACACTAACAAATGTTGTGAATTATAGATGAAAATCTTCTGTTGTAGTTTCTATCTGTTATTAATGTATTGAATTTGTGAATAGCTATATTTGTGAGCCGTGTCGCGGAGAAGGATATGAAATAGAGATTGTTATGTTTCCTGTAATTGGCAGCTGACCAGGTAGCGCAAAGGCGTGGTCTGTTCAATTGCCTCTTACTTGTGATAATGTAGTGAGCACAAATTTGATGAGTATCATGCTCAGTAGTAGTGAGCATTAATTGATTTCTGTAGTGCTCAGTAAGGAAACATGAACTTTGAGTATTATTGTGTCAAGCGCTGGGTGCTGATAATTTGATGCACAGTCAAGTTGAGTTCTGCTGTACGGTTATTTGTCGCATGCACTATTCAGCCTGTATGTCTGGTCGGCGCATGCGCAATAACTGTATGTGCATGAACATATTCTTACTTCTCCAGGAGGGGGATCATGATATAGCATGTATGTTTTGTGACTCGTTTCTAGTCCCGTTATCGTAATTTGCAGGCATAACAATGTGTGACCTGCTGCTCCCTGCTTCATAGCAGCAGGTACTGGTACGACGCTAGGCGTTAGGGTCCAGCAAGGGCGGACAGACCGCCGTAATCAGCGCCTACCAGGATAGAAGCAGATTCTTCTAAATCATTGTTCGTTGTAAACAAATGTGATCATGGAAGAGGTCAACTTACCTTATTTGGACGATCACTAAACGTCTGATCAGCAAACGTGATCGCTAAATCTAAGATTATCAACTATGTTGATAGACTAGTTTTACTAGTTCGCGAGAGGAAGTGTCACGCGAGTGGGGGATTCACCCTAAGTTATAAACTGGCCAGTCGCGTCTTGTGTTGATTCTTTTTTTTTTGTTTTTCTTGTTTTTGTTGTTTGCTTCTGTAGGTATTCACGTCACCCGTTCCGAGCACAGAACAGTGTTTTGCCCTCGGAGCGGACGTCGTGAGTTGGCTACAGAAGCAACAATTTGTGATGTTTTGTGTTAGTAAGTGTTGTATGTAGATACTGTAAATAATTCATGTCATTCATTTAACATCTTTCTTGTGCCTTACCCCACAGCTGCCCGTACACCTGTCAGAGATCACGCTCGGTTGTCTTGTTAGCATGGGGGTTTGCGGGACGCCGTAAACCCACATGTAACATTTGGTGTCAGAAGTGGGATTTGATCTCTGGCTGGTGTTCCCGGCTGTGGAACAGCACATTGATACTCTGAATCATCAATTTAAAAAAAAAATGTATTGACAGCCACATTTAGAAATTAACTTTAATCTTCCTTCCTGCGTTGATGAAGTGCGAAACCCATGTATTCAACTGAATGGATACTGACAAGTCGATAATTTCTGAGCAGGAAGGCAAGGCAAACCCCACTTTTTCTTGGTAACGAAAAATTTAAGTAGACCCCACTTAATTGTGTTACCTGACATTCTACTAAGTCAAATTGGAGCTACTAATTGATCTTACCCACACTTGGTTCTGACATAGTGACGTTAACAATTTACTGACGTTGACATAACGGTAGCGTTAATATTTACGCTGTGGCTTGAGGTTAGGTATGACGTAATAGAAACATTAATGGTGACTTGTTATGATCGGAGTTTTGTAATGTGATGAAACTTCGGATTGTAGCATTTTACTGTAAACGTCGTCAGTTTATGACGTCATATTAGACTACCAGTACGCAACGTCATACTGTGCTGAAAGCATTTGACATTTCAAATCGCGTGTGCTTTAATAACTAACGTTTTAGTTAGATTAACGCGTATAACACATATCTTAACGTTTTAGTTAAGCCCATTCAATCATCACTGATCATAACTGATCAGTTTATAGTGGTTTTGATAGTAACGTGAGATTTACGTTATCAATAATGGAGCGTTTAATGCAAATGGGAAAGGACTTAGGTTATGAGGGGAAGGAGTTACAAGGTTTTGTTAAAGAGCAGCAAGATATTGAGCGGGCAGAAAGGCAAGAGCAAAGGGATTTAGAAAGGTTAAGGTCTGAAGAAAAGGAAAAGGAAAGGGCAGAAAAAGAAAAGGAAAGGGTACATGAACTAGCTAAGTTAGAGGAAAAGGAAAAGGAAAGGGCACATGAACTACGCTATGTTGAATGTTAATAAGGAACTTGAAATGGCACGCATTAAGACTGAAAGGGAGGCAAAAGAGGTTAGTGAGGCCCATTTAGAACAAATAAAACATGGGTTTGAGCTACAGCACCAAGAATTAAGGAATCAGTTAGAAATGCAGAGAGCGAAGCTCGAGCTAGAATTTGAAAAGCAAAAAGCTGAGAAGGTGGCTCATGCCCGGGATCCTAAGTTACCTTATTTTGAAGAGGGTAAGGATAAAATGGATAGTTATTTATCTAGATTTGAGAAATATGCTACGGCTAATAAATGGGATAAGAGTGTTTGGGCCGCGTATTTAAGTGCATTGCTCAAAGGGCGCGCACTTGATGTATATGACCGGTTGTCAAATGAGGATGCGGCGGATTATGAAAAGTTAAAGGACGCTTTATTAAAGAATTTTGACATGACGGAGCGCGGATTTAGGAAGCAGTTTCGTTATAGTAGGCCCGAGAAATCAGAAACGTTCATACAGTTCAGTAGTAGACTGAGAAGTTATTTAGAAAAATGGCTTAATATGGCAAAGATAGAAAAATCTTTTCCGGCTGTCTGTGATTTCATGGCAAGGGATCAGTTCCTGGAGTCATGTAATAGAGAACTGTATGTACATCTGAAGCCAAAACAGTTTGGTAATTTAGATGAAATGGCTAGGGAGGCAGATTTGTTTGCAGAAGCGCGCGGGGGCGTATATAGTTGCATTAATAAGGGGCAACGCGATAATAGAGGCGCAGCGCAGGGTAAACAGGACAAAGTTGACTCGAACAAACCGAGTGGTAGACCGGATATCAAGTGTAGCATATGCGGTAAGGGGCATTTAACAATTAAATGTTTTAAGAACCCCGACAGGAAACAATTGTATAGCGCAGAGGTAGGAGCAACTGGAGTTGGGGATAGCGGTGTTAAGGAAAATTTTAACACGCGCGTAGAGGCTCAAGGTTCTCAGATTAAGAATGAGAATACGCAGAATGTAGGTCGTGGTTATACACGTGGTCGTGGTAATTTTAGAGGGTCTTTTCGCGGACGCGGTAAAAATAATAGCACACCACGTGGCGCAGCACACCAAGTTAGTTTTTGTCAGACGAAGTAACTAGGAAAGGTGATGAGATTGGAAGTATTTTTGAAAATAAGGTTGGTGATCCTTTGATTTCGGATAGGGAGGAGTGTAATAAGGAAACTAGGGAAGGTGTCTGTTACTTCTTAAAGGCAAGGTTACCGACGGCACAAGGATTGGTTAATAATAAAAAGGTGGTTGTATTAAGAGATACTGGGTGTACAGGCTGTGTCGTTCGGAGAAGTTTGGTTTCGGATAGTCAGTTAATAGGGAAGGAATCAAATGTTACGTTGATTGATGAATCCACACAAAGGTATCCTTTGGCAATGATTGACATTGATTGTCCTTTTTTCACTGGGAAAACTGAAGCTTTGTGTATGGATGATACGTTGTACGATTTGGTTATCGGTAACATTGATGGATCAAAACTTCCTGATATGTCTCATTTCTCAGCTGCGGCTGTAACTAGGTCTCAAACTAGGCAGGATGAGAAGCCTTACAGAAAACTTAAGGTTCCCGATCAGATCATTAACGATGACAAGGAGGCTTTCAAGCAAGCTCAGGTTGATGATCCAACTTTGGAAAACATCAGGAAAAGGGTTGTATCTGGGAACAAGACTGTGAGTCGTGGTTTAAACCGAGGTGAAACTAGGTTTATTGAGAAAAAAGGGTTGGCATATAGGGAGTTCACCAAGGGTAACAAAGTCTCTTTCCAACTTGTGGTCCCTCAAAGTTTCCGAGGAAAGGTGCTGAAACTGGCTCATGAAACGCTTATGTCTGGACATATGGGTATTAGGAAGACATTGGATAGAGTTGTAACTGAGTTTTACTGGCCCGGTATTTGCGGTGATGTCGCTAGATTTTGTAAATCTTGTGATATTTGTCAGAGAACTATTCAGAAAGGTCGGGTCACTAAAGTACCTCTAGGAAAAATGCCATTGATTGATACGCCATTTAAGAGGGTGGCAGTGGACATAGTTGGTCCAATTGAGCCTCGATCTGATAGGAAATCTCGGTATATTTTAACCATGATAGATTATGCGACAAGGTATCCAGAGGCGATAGCTTTACCGAGTATTGAGACGGAACGTGTCGCGGAAGCGCTTATTGAAATGTTTAGTAGGGTTGGCATTCCTGATGAAATGTTGACTGATTGTGGATCACAGTTTACTGCTGAGGTAATGAAGGAAGTCAGCAGACTTCTTTCTCTTCAACAGTTAACGTGTAGTCCGAGACACCCAATTTGCAACGGACTGATAGAGCGTTTCCACGCTACGTTAAAGCAGATGTTACGTCGCATGTGTGCTGAACGTCCAAAAGATTGGGATAAATATCTTCCAGCTTTATTATTTGCGGTAAGGGAAGTCCCACAAGAGTCTTTAGGATACTCCCCTTTTGAGTTGTTATATGGACGTAACGTCAGAGGTCCAATGGCAATATTAAGAGAATTATGGGCTGAAGAGGTACGCGATGAGCAAGTTCTTTCGACGTATCAATACGTTATTGAGCTTAGGGAACGGTTAGAGCAGACATGCAAATTAGCGCGTGATAATTTAAAGAAGGTTCAGATTAAGCAGAAAGCTTATTATGATAAAGGCGCGAGGTCGCGTAAATTTGACGTCGGCGACAAAGTACTGTTGTTACTACCGACAGACAGTGATAAATTATTGCTTCAATGGAAAGGTCCTTATGAAGTGGTTGAGGTAGTGAACAGAATGGATTATAAGATTGACGTCAATGGAAATGTTAACACATATCACGCTAACATACTGAAGCAATATGTGGAACGTCAAAATGTGACGTCACATTGCTTGCTTTCTGTAGAGTCCACTCCGTCAACTGAAAATGATGACGTTGACGAATTCTCATTGGAAGATTGCGCTTTTCCTACTGCAAAGCAACCAGAGACGTTTAAGGACGTCAATATTTCAGAAATGTTAACGCAGGATCAGCGTAAAGAAATAGAGACGTTGATAAAAGAATACCCGGACGTACTGTCCAGTGTACCAGGACGAACTGACCAAATAGAACACGACATAAAGTTGCTGACGACGGAACCAGTGAGGTCAAAAGGTTATGCCATACCATATAAAGTACGGGATGTAATGGAAAAGGAAATTCAAGATATGTTAGATTTAGGAGTTATTGAGCCATCAATATCTCCATATTCATCCCCTGTAGTACTTGTCCCTAAAAAAAGATGGTTCGGTGCGGTTCTGCATTGACTTCCGTAAACTTAATAAAGTGACGGAGTTCGATGCAGAACCAATGCCAAATATGGAGGAGGTTATAAATAGAATGTCGGGGCACAAATACTTTAGCAAATTAGATTTGTCAAAAGGTTATTGGCAGGTAAAAATGACGTCTAAGGCAAAACCCCTAACTGCGTTCGAAACCCCCAAAGGCTTGTTTCAATTCAAAACTATGCCCTTCGGTTTGGTAAACTCAGGAGCAACATTTTGCAGGTTGATGAGAAAGATTCTGTCCGAACTTTCTAACGTTGATAGCTTCGTCGATGATATGTGGATCTTTACCGAAACTTGGAAAGACCACTTGACGTCATTACGTGAAGTTTTGGATAGACTTAGGACAGCCAAGTTGACGGCAAAACCTTCCAAGTGTATGATTGGGTATAGCAGTATCAAATGTCTTGGTCACAGTGTAGCTGCTCAGTCAGTTAGACCGCAAGAAGACAAGATACAAGCTATAAAGGATGCTCCTCGACCTTCTACTAAGAGACAAATAAAGTCATTTCTTGGGTTGGCTGGTTTCTACCGCCGTTTCATTCCAAATTTCTCATCTATTGCTTCCCCTTTGACAGATTTAACTAAGAAAAGTAGACCAAACAAGATCACAGACTGGCAGGACCATCATGAAAAGGCTTTTCAGACCCTGAAGAATAGACTCACGTCTAGTCCTATTCTTCGTCTTCCTATCTTTCATGATGGGAATCCGTTCATACTCCGGACGGACGCTTCTGATGTTGGTATAGGAGCCGTTTTGCTCCAAGAGTTTGAAGGGGAAGGACGACTTCCCATTGCTTATGCCAGCAAGAAACTTTTGCCTCGTGAGAAAAACTATTCTGTAATAGAGAAGGAATGTTTGGCTATTATCTGGGGTGTTGAGAAATTTCGCAAGTATCTTTACGGAGTAGAATTCCTGCTTGAGACAGACCACAAACCCTTGTCTTATATGCAAACAGCAAAAGTTCTCAATCCTCGAATTATGCGTTGGGCAATGAAACTACAGCCGTATAGATTTCGGATTGTTGCAATTCGGGGCCAAGAAAATTTGGGGGCAGACTACCTTAGTAGGTAATTCTTCGCACGGTCGTTGTGTAAATAGCTGTCTTGTTTAGATAGGTTCATCCTATTCCATCTCTATACACAAAGAAAAAACATTTCTGATTGTTTTTTCTCCAAAAGGGGAAACCTTTGTTACGAGATGGAATAGGAAACCTCTCTGGTGCTTATGCACATCTAAATTATTTTAGTAGATATATGGTAGGGCGGTGCGAGTGAAATATTTTAGGTGAAATATGGTACGCAAACTGTGCGGCTCCATGAACAAGTCATGCACATATCATACGATGTATGCATGAGTGGTTTATAGAGAGCTGTTTTTACAATACAGGGGGCCGCTAAAAGGCCGAGTCCTATAGAATTTGCCTAAAAATCGCCAACCGCCAAATTGTTCCATATATGATTTTTATTCCCGTCACGTGTTGTGTGGGTGTTCGTTTTGACAGGAGTCATGTCATTGATTATAGGGTCGTTTCATCAATTTTTCCTATGGGAAATGTACTATTTGAACGCAAATCCATTATCTACTCGATTTTGCTATCTGTCTTTGTTTGTGGCCGGTATCTCCACCTCGCCACGAATTGAGCAAGGTAATAAGAGAAGGCATGATTTTCCGGTAGTATTCATAGATATATAAACCCTGAAAAAAGCGGACACTTTAGCAGCAGGTCAAGTTGTAAGAGTGAACACAACATTGTGACGGGGAAATAGAAAGTATATTGAAAGGTATGTTAAATCTATGTTTAGTATTATTTTTGTATGAACATGCTTGTAGGTTTTGGAGGGGTTTACTTCTAGTATACCCCAACTTTCTGAAGCATATTCTGAATTCACTGTTGTGGCCTGTAGTGATTAGGCTACTAGCTTTGCCAGCTAGACGTCGCAGAATTGATCCCAGGCTTCTCCAGTAGTAGAATGAGTCTTTCTAAGTGAGGTCCTGTCTCATGCTGACCCTAGATGTTGGTGAGACGTAAAGTTTGGACACCCGCTCATTCTGGATTCATTTAGGCTTTTAGACCCCTTTTGTAGAATGTAATTAATAAACGCCGGGTCACTTGTTTGATCCGTGACTTGTGACTAGCTGTGGTTAGAAAACCGTGGTTCCGTCCCAATATGATATTAGGTGTAGAGGGGACGTAAACTTAAGACGGGTTTAACCACATCTTCATCATCAGGGCAAACTCTTACAAGAGCCTGTTGGGTTATCCGTGATGATGAACCGTAATGAATTTTATTTTACAAGCATGTTCACGTTGATTAAAAATAATTTTGTTCAAGAAGAATTACGAGTTCATTTTGTAATGATGCCGTTTTTGTCTGATAACTCAGTTTGTGCAGGTATGTACATATAAAGAACGTGATGATGATAAGTGGGAGTATTTGGTCGCCACACGTCATAACGGCCTGAGCGGCGGGGATGGCGTCAGCTGCGTCATCGGCGTCGCGAGGACGGTTGTGACGGGGTGCCTACCAAATACAGAGAGAATTTACGGCAAACAGTGTTGGCCCTTATGAGACACTAACAAATGTTGTGAATTATAGATGAAAATCTTCTGTTGTAGTTTCTATCTGTTATTAATGTATTGAATTTGTGAATAGCTATATTTGTGAGCCGTGTCGCGGAGAAGGATATGAAATAGAGATTGTTATGTTTCCTGTAATTGGCAGCTGACCAGGTAGCGCAAAGGCGTGGTCTGTTCAATTGCCTCTTACTTGTGATAATGTAGTGAGCACAAATTTGATGAGTATCATGCTCAGTAGTAGTGAGCATTAATTGATTTCTGTAGTGCTCAGTAAGGAAACATGAACTTTGAGTATTATTGTGTCAAGCGCTGGGTGCTGATAATTTGATGCACAGTCAAGTTGAGTTCTGCTGTACGGTTATTTGTCGCATGCACTATTCAGCCTGTATGTCTGGTCGGCGCATGCGCAATAACTGTATATGCATGAACATATTCTTACTTCTCCGGGAGGGGGATCATGATATAGCATGTATGTTTTGTGACTCGTTTCTAGTCCCGTTATCGTAATTTGCAGGCATAACAATGTGTGACCTGCTGCTCCCTGCTTCATAGCAGCAGGTACTGGTACGACGCTAGGCGTTAGGGTCCAGCAAGGGCGGACAGACCGCCGTAATCAGCGCCTACCAGGATAGAAGCAGATTCTTCTAAATCATTGTTCGTTGTAAACAAATGTGATCATGGAAGAGGTCAACTTACCTTATTTGGACGATCACTAAACGTCTGATCAGCAAACGTGATCGCTAAATCTAAGATTATCAACTATGTTGATAGACTAGTTTTACTAGTTCGCGAGAGGAAGTGTCACGCGAGTGGGGGATTCACCCTAAGTTATAAACTGGCCAGTCGCGTCTTGTGTTGATTCTTTTTTTTTTGTTTTTCTTGTTTTTGTTGTTTGCTTCTGTAGGTATTCACGTCACCCGTTCCGAGCACAGAACAGTGTTTTGCCCTCGGAGCGGACGTCGTGAGTTGGCTACAGAAGCAACAATTTGTGATGTTTTGTGTTAGTAAGTGTTGTATGTAGATACTGTAAATAATTCATGTCATTCATTTAACATCTTTCTTGTGCCTTACCCCACAGCTGCCCGTACACCTGTCAGAGATCACGCTCGGTTGTCTTGTTAGCATGGGGGTTTGCGGGACGCCGTAAACCCACATGTAACAGACCTTAGCCCAAATGTCGCTTGGATTGCAGGAAAGTCGATATTTCAAATGTTATTTTCTCTAGAAACAGCTGGGCAGATTTCAGTTAAATTGATTTCCGATTTCCTGACAAAAGGGGAACGACACTTTCATCAATGGTTTAGGTCACATGACAAAGATTGCCGCCATGCCCAAATAGGGTAAAAACCGTAAAACTCTTCTCCAGAACCACTTGGCTGATTGCTTTGAAACTTGATGTGTAACATCAGATGACTAAGTACAACTAAGTTTATTCAAGTGATGACCCCAGGCTGACCTTAACCTATTTTACGACAAGGTCATATTTGGTTCCTTAGGCTTTTGAATGGGAAAAAGTCTATTGCGGTCCATGACATCAGTGTAGTTACAAAATGAATATCTTTGAATGCCAAAGATCAAGGTCATTTGGACAATGGGAGAATGAAAGTTTGTTTGATTGCTTCACATTACATGACCAAAATGGCCGCAATGCCTAGACATTACGACAACACATCCGTGTGATATAGTGCATTTTTCAAACCTCAAAAAAGGTAATTTTTCTGATGAAAATCTGTTATATGTTTCTTATTTACACTCCAAACATAGGTTTTGGGTGCTCGTTAGAACCGCCTCATTGAGGCGGTTCTAACGAGTACCCACAACCTATGTCTTGGAGCAGAAATAAGGAAAATAATGTTAACCCCCTAAACCCCAGTTTTCTCTATATAAAGTGGGGTATAGGGGGGTCTTCATTTCACGGACTTGTTCACGTGATGTATGACAAAGTAGAAGTAGAACAAAGATCAGGAATCGATACAATTAACTTACTCCACCCATCAAAGACACCAAAGGGAAAGAAACACATACATGACGCGACCAGACCATAATGGAAACCTAAACAAAGGATGGCCATAAGGACAGTTACTTTCCCACAAAATGGCCAAATGGCCATCCAAAATAAAAAGACACAAGTGATACACACAGTGAGTAGTAACAAACAACAAAATAAATAAACCGCCACAGAAGAACCGCCTTGGAACGGTCAGTGGAAAGAATTCCACTGGGGGGCTTATCGATTTTACGTGGCCACAATCCTCGCCCTTACTTCCGTCGCGATTTATACAAATAATTTGTTCAGTCCGCATGAAGGTCTCCTAACTCATCAGTGCAACATCTCCATGAACACAAATAATCAAAGAACCACAGAGGCGAGACAACGGTGAGGACTCGACAGCAACAAACCACTGAAATGCTGGAGCAAAAGAAAACAACAGACTCCGATGGGCCCGACCACAGCATCAGGCACCAACCAACATACCTTGAATTAGATCTCTCGTATTCTCAATAAGCCTTTACGTTGGAACCTTTGAAACCTTTAAACAAATCTTCTTCCCAGAGCCACCTGGCCAGTTGTCTTGGAACCTAGTATCAAGGGACTGGGTAGTACCGAGTGTTCAAATGATGACCCTATGTTGAACTTGAGCTAATTTACGGCAAAGTTAAATTTGGTTCCTTAGGTTTTGAATCGAATAAAGGTTAAACAAGTCATTTTTCGAAAAATAGAGTGGACATGAGAGTAGGTACAATAAGTTGTCTATGAATGCCAAGATAATCTGGCGATCTTGGCCCCAGGTAACTTGGATTGCGAATTCATTGACATTTCAAAGGACAGTTTCTCTAAAACGGCTTAGCCAATTTCAGTTAAATTTCATTGGTTGAAAGGAAATTTGTTGGAATGGTTCAGATCACATGACCAAAATTGCTGTCATGCCAAAATATAGTAAAGAAAAAAAAACAAAAAAAAAAAAAAAAAAAAAACTTGAAAAATCTACTTCTCCAGAAACGCTGGGCCAATTGCCTTGAAATTCGGTAAGTGTCATCAGGTGACTTAGTACTACAAAGTTTGTTCAAATTGTGTCCCCCAACTTAGAGTTTCATAGACTTATAATGGGGAAAATAGAAAAATGGCATTTACTGCCGAACCTTTGCAGATATTTGGACAAAAATTTTATAGAAATGTTTCTTGAGTAAACTTCTTTTAGCCATATGCTTTTATGCCAACCTTGGGATTCACCAGATTGTGCCTGGGTTCATGCCAGCCCCATTCCTCCATTTAATAAAAGGCCACATGTCTTAGAAACCGTTCAGATACCTGCCCCCAAACCATATATATATATATATTCTTTTTCTTTTTTTTTTTGATTTTGGTTTAACGGCCCTTTCAAGATTATTTCACACATATCGAGCCGATCGTTAATCAGAGGTGGGCGAAAACCGGAGTACTCGGAGAAAAATCACCTGACCTTCCGTTGCAGAACTTGGCGTCTCACATGTGACCCGAGCGAGGCTCGAACCACAGCAGTGAGAGACCTAATGATCAAGAGTCATATATATATTCTTGCCCCTTGTGTGCTGACCCAGCGCCACCCCCTCTACTTCGTAAACTGTCGCCCCACCCCCTCCACTTCGTAAACGGTCTAATATATCGGAAACCGTTCAGATCACTACCCCTTAATCATTTAAATTCTTGTTCCTTATGATAAGACACATTCAATGATACCAACCTAGGGGTCTCTCGAGGTGCACCGGGGCCATGTCCCACACCTCCACTTCACAAAAAGCCAAATATCTGAGAAACTGTATAGAGCTCCACACCTAAACCCTATATATCCATGTTCCATATAATAAGACGAAATTCAGTGACACCAACATTGGGGCCTCTGGTGTGTCCTGGGTCATGTCCAGGCAGATGCCCCACCTCTCCACTTCATAAAAAAGCCCTACATCTCAGAAACGGCCAAGATCACCAACCCTTAACCATATATGTTCTTGTTCCTTATGGTAAGGCTCATTCAGTCACACCAACCTGGGGGTCTCTTTGTGCTGGGGCAATGTGCTGGGACCATGCCCGCCCTTCCATTTCATAAATTGCCATATATCATAGAAGCCATTCAGATCCACAACCCATAATCCTATATATTCTTGTTCCTTATGATTAGGCACATTCAGTCACACCAACTTGTGGGGTACACAGGTGTTGTTCCTTTCCGCTTCATTTCATAAAAGGGCCTCATATCTCAGAAACCGTTCAGATCCTCACCCCTAAACCATATATATTCTTTGTCCTTATGATAAGACACATAAGTGACAATCTTCAATGCTGGGCTTTCCTGGTGTCCGGTGGGACCATGTCCAACCCCTCGACTGCCGAAAAGGCCTTATATCTCAGGAACCATTCATATCCTTACCCCGTAAACCATACATATTAAAGTTCCTTGTGACATGGTGCATTCAGTGAAAACAACCAGGGATCTGTTGGCTCCATGTCCCATCCGCTCCACTTCATAAAATGCCTAATATTTTAGATACATGGTCCACATGGGTGCTCATTTGGGAATGGGGTTCGTTTGGAGACTTTATAATAGGTAGATTAAAATCATAGCATGCTTAAATACATGGCTGCCAGTGGGCACTGCCCACCTAGGCTCTAGTGAGCATAGTGGCCCATGGGCCTCTTTTTCGTATATAAGATATATTTTTCGTATATAAGATAATGAAATTGTGTAGTGTGAGTGAGTGAGTGTCTGAGTTTTACGTCCCACCAACAGCTAAGGTCATACGGAGACGGACATCGGTTTAAAGACTCATCCAAACGTCTGGAGAAGCCCGGGATCGATCCTGCGATCCCTGGTTTACATGGCGAGAAGCGTAACCACTACACCACGGAGGCTTCTGAAATTGTGTAGTGTAAACTAGAAGTGAAGACACTGATCAGGAATCGATACAGTTTACTCACAGCTTCCATCATAGGCACCAAAGGGAAAGAAACTCAAACATGAAATAACTAGAATCTAATGGAAACATCAATAGCGGAAAGCCAAAATGACAGTTACTTTCCCACTAAAGAGCCAATTGGCTATCTAAAACAAAATAATATAAGCGATACACACACTCAAAGACAAACCATAACAAAAATAAACCGCGACAGAAGAACCGCCTTGGAATGGTAGTGCTTGGAAAAATCATACGTATACAGACGAAATGCAAGAAAACCTCATTCGTTTTTAATAGACCAAACCAATTTCCCTTTGATCTTTCATAAACTTTGTTGCAATATTTAAATACATGCTTTTTGATGGCGGTAAGACATGAAGTTAATAATTAAGCACGTTCATTAATGGTACAAGAAGTTGAATTTGCAATAAATCGCGCTTTGTATGGTCTTTTATGTACTTTACGAAGCCTATTTTGGCCTTCTTTAACACATATAGCAATCAGACTGCAGCTGCGTAAAATCGATTTGAGCCCCCCCCCCCCCCCCCCCACACACACACACACACAGTGGAATTTCGTTTTTCTGACCGTTCAAAGGCGGCTCTACTGCCGCTTGCTTATTTAGTGTTATTTCTAGTCTAGTCATTTCATGTTTCTGTTTCTTTCCCTTTCTGGGCTCTTGCTTATTTAGTGTTATTTCTAGTCTAGTCATTTCATGTTTCTGTTTCTTTCCCTTTCTGGTCTCTGATGGGAGCTGTGGATTAATTGTATCGATTCCTGATCATAGACCTCATCTGGATGATAGATAGTTAATTAATCACAGACCTGTCTTCAGCCAAAGGCCGTAGTTCATAGGCCTTTGTACCCCCGTTGAAGATTGTTAACATAGTGGAGCTGTCAAACATCGACGCCGTGTCGGGTGGAGCCAAAAATACTTGAAAACCTAGTTTAAGGTGACTTATAGACATTTTTGGTGTAGTTAAATCAGTGTTTTGAGAATAGAAAGAAATGTGTTTGTTAACTAGTTTCAAAATGTTAAGTTTCCATTCTTTAAGGGCTATATGCTAATCTAAGATCAAGTTTTACATCCTTGTGTTTGTTAACCCATTCAGTACCAGAAACCCCTAAAGGGGTACCTTGGCAAACAGTGCAGGCCCAAATCAGACGCCGCAGAACCCAAAAAATTAAGCCATTTCTCGAATAAATTTTGAAGAAAACACAACCTGAAATCCCTAAATTTCGAAATGGACCCCTGCCATATATAAGGAGGAAGATTCCATTTGGTACAAAAAGGGTTACCTGCACTTCTTATTAGGTTAGACTCTTTACTTGATTCGTGGTTCTGCTTGTTAGTCATATTTTAACATGTATATGTAATAACCATGGAATTCCTTGTCAGAGGCCATCACGAAAACACGCCTATATAATTTTGACCCCTCTTGAATCCCACTTTTATATAGTAAAACTGGAGTTAACAGGGGTATGCTTTATTTTTCTAATTTCTGCTCTAAAATATAGATTGTGGGTACTCGTTAGAACCGCCTCGATTAGGCGGTTCTAACGAGCACCCACAATCTATATTTTAAGCATGAGGCGGTTCTAACGAGCACCCACAATCTATATTTTAAGCAAAAAGAAGAAAATTGTCACAATTTTTATCTTAAAATGTTCGTTTTTTTCGGCGGTTAAGTTTACAATGTATTTGTATGGTCATGTTTTCGTGCTTCGTGGCTTTACCATCATATTAGGCTGCTATCGTCGCTCCATGTTTCGACTTCTTTCCCTAGTGATATTGTGGGAAGAATTTGGGATCTGGTTGTATCTGTTCCCGACCGTTTCTCTCTTTAATTTACACAAGGATAAACAGTAACCTGCCAGTCCCGTATGTGATATAAATACGCCAAGTCCTGTCCGTCACGTTTAGTTTAGTAATTTAGCATTACGAAAACACGGCTATACATTGTAAACTTTTGCTCCGAAAAATCGAATTTTTTTATATGAAAAATTGTGATATATTTCTTATTTCTGCTCAAAATATAGATTGTGGGTACTCGTCAGAACCGCCTCATCGAGGCGGTTCTAACGAATACCCCCAATCTATATTCAAGAGCAGAAATAAGAAAAATAAGGTTTACCCTGTAAATACTAGTTTTGCTATATGAAAGTGGGGTTCAAGGGGGTAAAAATTATATAGGCGTGTTTTCGTGATTAGATCAATGGTAATTAAGTTAAATTTTATGTTATGTTTTTCGTGCCCAGAACCTTGTAGTTAAGTCTTTACACCACGCTAAAAGTTACTGAAATGGACACTTCTGGAAACCTCTTCTCATACGAAGGTTTAGAAGATCTGTTCCAAGACATAGATGGTCGGTAAGCTCCCACAATCGCTTTTTTTGCAGCAAAAATAAGACAATAATCGCACAATTTTATCAGAAATTGTTCCATTAGAGATATGAAAGAATGCATCATTTAACATAGGAATGCTATCCTATTTTTACAGGTGCAGCTGTTGACCCTTGACACTAACATGCTGACATGTTCCAGAAATATGGCCTGTAAATTTGCAGTGTGTTTATGGGAGCCGGAACCAACTATTACTGAAGAAAAATGTACTTTTCTGGATAACAAGTAAGCTTTCCAAAATATATAGTGAATCATACATGAGTTTTAATGGATTTATTGAATGTATTAATCGAGTTGAGGAAAAGAGGTGAAATGCAAGGCTTTGTCGAGCATTTTATTCCTTTTCCTCAACGAGATTAATAAATTCAGTTATGCATGAGCACGAATGCGAGATTCTATTTATCATATGACGTTTAAAACGAATTTTATTCACGATTGTTTTTCAAAAATATCATTATTCCGCCATTAGAAAACGCGGCGTCGTTAAGGACATTGTACGTGTAACGTTAGGGGGCGTATCTAACTAATTTGCATATTTAATCCACTAGTATAACCGAATTTATTACATGGTGTTATTACATTCTCAGACGCGACGTCATATGATAAATTACCTTTATTACTTAACTTTATATTATTTTCGATCCATTATGTAACGAAAAATTCTGGCTTGAGGGGTAAAACAATTCACGTTGTTTTCTGTTTACAACAGAAGAACTGCCTCATTTGGGCGATTTTATCGAGTACCTGCAGTCTTTGTTTTGAGCACATTTAGAAAATAATGTACATGTTTAACCTTGTACATCCCCAGTTTTCCCTATGTACAGTGGGCTTTATAAGGGAATTCATATCATGCACTTGTTAACGAGGTGCATTTCTTTTCATTGCCGAAAAGTTGGGGGGGGGGGGGGGTGGGGTATATTATCGCTTAGGCGGTTCTATCGATAATCGAAAAATAAAATACCGCATGCAATTTTAGTTATCATCAACGGGCCTCCGTGGCCTAGTGGATAAGAGCGCCGTCTCTTAATCATTAGGGCTGTCACCGCTGCGGTTCGAGCGTCGTTCGGGTCACATGTGAGACGCCCTGTTCTTCACCGCAAGGTCAGGGCCCAGTTGTTCAAAGCATTGTTAGCTTAACGAGCTCGTTAGTGGTCATATTGTTAACTGTTCTAGCAAGTTTAATATTTAAAATTTTGGTATTTTTGCTGAAAGAATGTGAGCAGCTTTTGCATACTCAAAAGCTGCTCACATTTTTCAGCAAAAATATTAGCGTATTTGCCATAATATATGATCAAAATTTTAACGATACGTTAACTAACGACGTCGTTAGTTTTGAACAACTGGCCCCTGGTGTTTTTTTCCTCATACTCCGGTTTAACACCAATCTCTGATTAACGATCGGCTCGGTAAAAGAAAAATAATATTGAAAGGGCCGTAAAACCAAACAAAAATATTCGATATAAAACGATAGGGTGCAACGTAAATGTGGTATGACAGACCGCTTGCATTGTGATTAACCCAGTCACGGTTTGCAACATTGCTTTCCTCTTGAACTGTACACCGGCGGGGCGGATCTCAGACTCTTTGATGTCTCCGGCCAAAAAAAAGTCCTATGGGGCTTGATATTTTGTCTCCGGTCGGACCCAGAGAAGTACAACTTTTGGCTTTGTTTTGCTTCAGTATTTAATTTATTTTTATACTGTCGAGTCCCCATCGTTGTTTCATCCCAGAATGTTTTTGATTTGTATGTTTTTGGAGATGATGCACTGATGTGTTCGAAATTCACTAGAACTGAACAAATTACATCTGTAAACCACG
Source organism: Lucinisca nassula (assembly GCA_963580285.1). Lineage (NCBI taxonomy): Eukaryota > Metazoa > Mollusca > Bivalvia > Lucinida > Lucinidae > Lucinisca > Lucinisca nassula. The sequence continues at coordinate 51,355,439 of OY757023.1, read as the reverse complement.
GCAGAGCTAAGGGCGATGGCTCAGCCACTCAAATTCGATTCGATGCTCCAGTTTTGTTTTTGCTGCCCGATCTAAGGTTATGTTCTGTCTTGGTTTATTAATGTTATTTAGGGACTTTGCATAATGTCTAAAAAGTAATTAATTGGATGCATGGAATACTCAAAATAACTTAATATTTTAGAGTGTTCAAGTCTTTCTGGGCCAAACTGGCTGGTTTCGACCTCTTAGGTCTAATCATTCATTATTCCTGGTTCGCTCGGGCCACATGTGAGACGCCAAGTTCTGCAACGGAAGGTCAGGGGGTTTTTCACTGGATACCCCAGTTTTCGCCAACCTCTAATTAAATGTCGGCTCGAAATAAGTGAAATCAATGATTGCAGATGAGTAGCTAATGATAAAGGCATGCATGTTCTGTAATATGTTTTTAGATAGCGTTTTGGCCATTTTTGAGGTAAGCAACTTTAAACTTGCATTTTTTATAAAGATGCCGCTGCTAGGTAAATATATTTATTCCTGATTATTGCTTTCCAATTCTATCTTAAGCAGAAAAGGAAACAGAACTTGGACCTCCTAATGCAATAAAAACAAATGCACATTGATAGCATTATGATAATAGGCATATACAAATGTATTGAACATTTTGCCACCAAAGAATATGGAATTTTTCAGATAAAATTTCTGATATTTTTCATATTTCTGCTCAAAACTTAGGATTGTGGGTACTTGTAAGAACCGCCTCGTCGAGGCGGTTCTAACGAGTATCCACAATCTTTGTTTTTGAGCAGATAGAAGAAAAACACTCGTAATGTATACCCCTGTAAACCCAGTTTAACTGTATAGAAGTTGGGTTTAAGGGGTCAAAATTATATAGGCATGTTTTCGTGATATTAAGGATGTCTGTCATCATCAAAATTGTCATGTTGGTGAGACAGGTTGCAAACCGTTGGTTTATGCATTTCCTTTGTGGTGTAATTTTAGAAATTAAAACAAAAAAGGAATCAAATAAATTATAACAAGAAAATCAGTAAACATGCAAATTCGGTATTTAAAACAGAAAGGAATTGCAAACAACGTAGTGTTTAGAAGTGCAACGATTCACTTAATCGTATCGTAATCGCGATACATCTGCCGACGATACGCGTATCGTATCGTGTAGCAGTTTGACGATACGATTACGGTACAGCAAACTAGAGATGAGATGTAAACTTTTTGCTGGTTTTGCATAAATTTGTGACAACACATTGCAAATATGTTACTATTTTCACTTTTATTTCCTTTGTTCATGTACATGTATAACAGTTAATTTCTACCAAAGAATTATATTTGAGTATTGCTCACAGCTGATTTTAAAAAAAAATTCTATGCTTCATGCCAGAAAGTGTATCGCGATACGTATCTTATCGTGACACAAATATCGCGATATGTATCGTATCGTGAGGTAACTGTATCGTTGCAACCCCATACACTACTCGTTTTAAACGTTTATTTCGTTTGTTAAACTTAAAGATTTCGCCTAGTAAAGAATATAATACTTCATTCAAATGACTTGTTTTGATTTCCTTTATATTTTTTTTTAATTTTCTTTCCTTTTTTATTGCTTTATTGCTTTAATATTTTTACTGTTTAGAAAAGGAAAATCCGAACATAAAGTTCTCGTTCAAACCACATAATATCTGGTTAAAACGACTTAATTTTTTATTTCTTTTCTAATTGTGGTTATATTTTCCGTTATATTTTGAAAGAAAACAAGCCTATTCAAATACAGTAAAAATCGTATATTGAGACCACCTTTGGGACTGTTCAAAAGTGGTCTCTAAGACCACTTTTAAACAGTCCCAAAGGTGGTCCCTGACCAGAGGAGATTGTACGCAGAAAACACGAAGAAAGCATATGTGCCACCTTCCAAATAAGATTTTTAAAGCAGAATTAGTCTTAATTGTAGGTGGTCTTAATAGCTGAATTTCACTGTATATTGAAAAGTTTACCACAAAAAAAAAAAAAAAAAAAAAAAAATGGAATATTTTCAGATAAAAAAAATTCTGATATTTTTCACATTTCTGCTCAAAACATAGATCGTGGGAACTCGACCAAGGCGGTTCTAACGCGTACCAATAATATATGTTTTGGGGCAGAAATAAGAAAAAATAATGTGTATACCCGTAAACCCCAGTTTTGCTATATAAACATGGGGTTTTAGGGGTTCAAAATTATATAGGAGTGTTTTCCTGATGCGGGATTATATAGAAGCAAAAGTTGTGAATTTTGTTTTGCGACGAAAACAAACTACATTTTAGTGAATTATTTTGAAAACTGATTGAGAAGTAATTATTGTCTTTATTTCAGCTGCATCTGTCCAAACGGAAACATCTGCGCATTGACAAACCACGTGATTCCTGGTGCCAAGTTTGTGACATTTCAGTACCGGTGCAGGGATCCAAACACCTTGTTCAGGGGACGAAGAAACAACTAAAATATTCTTTTTTAAGCAAATGGCCTGGCTGACATGTATACATCCATTACGCAAACACGCCTGTACAAATACATTGCCACCTTGATCGCCGAAAAAATGAAAATCTTAAGATGAAAAATTGTGATATTTTTCTTATTTCTGCTCTAAAATGTAGATTGAGGGCACTCGTTAGAACCGCCTCATCGAGGCGGTTCTAACGAGTACCCACAATCTATATTTTAGAGCAGAAATAAGAAAAATAGGTTTACCCCTGCAAACCCCAGTTATACTATATAAAAGTGGGGTTCCAGGGGATCAAAATTATATAGGCGTGTTTTCGTGATGCAAACAAATACCATTAATAATCAATGTTTTTGGTCGATTATTCCTTTACAATAACAAACCGGTGCGCTAAAATGACGTCCATCTTATTTCTAGAACGAATATTTTTCAGATGGAAATACGATTTATCATATGACGTCGCGTCTGAGAGTGTAATAACGCCATATATTACATGCATTACAGAGAAATGCCATGAATTCTACCAGACATAAACTTTGTATTTTCCTTTTTGCTAAGAAGAAATATTTCCTCTTAGCCGGGGAAATAAATCCCTTCAGCTGGAACTACTTTATGTACAAGATACGAGATACCGCTTTGCAGTGAAATTGTTCTATTCAAACGCGGGAAAGTTTCAATCACGTCGACGTTATTCATGACGTCATTGTAATGGCGTCTAAGAAATATCAACAGACGTTCAGAATGCGTGACGTTTGAGTCGGATGCAACGCTGAAACAAAAGAAAACATGGATATGACCATTGATTAGGATGTAAGTTTTGCTTTATTTAATCTAACGATTTACTTGTTTTATCACTGAAACACTTTGTTTCTTCTATTTTTGTTCAAAACTGTAGAAAGCGCTTTCAAAATGGCGCCCATCCAGTTGTTCTTCCACCCAGATTCTGTAACACTTCGCTGATTGAACCGTTTACATGGGCTGTAAACAGTCAACTGAACGGGCATTCAGATCCAAAATTCAAGATCCAAACTCTCCTAAAAGTCTATGGAAGTGCATGTAATATACAGATTATACATTTCTCCTATTTGAAATATGGGATTTATAAACCTCGGGAGGTAAAACAATCCGTTAAAGAAACTCGTGCTTCGCACTCGTTTCTTTATCGGATATTTTACCTCCCTCGGTTTATAAATCCCATATTTCAACTAGGAGAATGAATAATCTATATGTAATATTTTCGATAATCCACTAGTGGATTAAATATGCACATTAGGTAGATACGTCCCGTAACGTTACTTGTACGGCGTTCTTAACTACGTCGCGTTTACTATTGGCGGAATGTTGACATTTTGTAAACAATCGTGAATAAAATGCGTTTTCAATGTCATATGATAAATAAAATCTTGCATTCGTGCTCATGTATTATTGAATTTATTAAACGAGTTGAGGAAAAGGGATGAAATGCTCGGCAAAGCCTCGCATTTTATCCCTTTGTACTTATCGCCTATGCGATATACTTGGTACTTATCGCCTATGCGAACAGAGAAGGTTCAGGCAGAACCTTCGCTGTTCGCTCATACAAGCAGTGAATCAAGAGGAACCTTCAGTCAGAAAGCCATATCCCTGGCCCCTCTGAATGGCTGGGCATGCGCAGTTAAAATTTGTCATGACGGAATGCTCGAAGACACAAATTCGCTTGGTGGGGCTCATATATTCCTCATTTCTGGTCCAACTAGAGCTGCCGCCTAACGGGCGCCAATTATACCCCCGCATGCGTTGTCAGATAGTAACGCCAAGTAAGAGTCACAGAGATATAAGTTTTTTGATAGTCTGAGCCACACAACGACATAATAATAGTTTTTGGAACGGACCGCCGACAAATTTTTACAAGTATTTGACCTTGAGGAAGGTCAACGTCGGAAATATTATGATAAACATAGAAATCCAATTACATGCAATGTGTCACTCAGTCAAAGTCAGGTTTGTGTATATCAATCCTAAGTTCTAGTGGCAAGGTGTTTGGTGTGTGAATATTAAAGAAACCGGTTAAAGAATGAGGAAGTTATGTGCAATGTTAAAGTTTTTTGGAACGGACCGACAACAAATTTTTACAAGTATTTGACCTTGAGGAAGGTCAACGTGAAGGTCAAGGTCAGGTTTGTGTATATCAATCTTAAGTACTAGTGGCAAGGTGTGTGGTGTGTGAATATTAAAGAAATCGGTCAAAGAATGAGGAAGTTATGTGCAATGTTAAAGTTTTTTTGTACCCACAAATTTTTACAAGTATTTGACATTGAGGAAGGTCAACGTGAAGGTCAAGGTCAGGTTTGTGTATATCAATCTTAAGTACTAGTAGCAGGATGTGTGGTGTGTGAATATTAAAAAAATCGGTCAAAGAATGAGGAAGTTATGTGCAATGTTAAAGTTTTTTTGTACCGACAAATTTTTACAAGTATTTGACCTTGAGGAAGGTCAACGTAAAGGTCAAGGTCAGGTTTGTGTATATCAGTCTTAAGTACTAGTGGCAAGGTGTGTGATGTGTGAATATTAAAGAAATCGGTCAAAGAATAAGGAAGTTATGAGCAATGTTAAAGTTTTTTTGTAACGGACCGACGACGACAGACGACGACGACAGACGACAAGCTGACTCCTATATACCCCCTTCAAACTTCGTTTGCGGGGGTATAAATATAGAATTTATGTTTTTGAGTAAAAATAAGGAAAATAATGAATACCGCCTAAACCCAACTTTTCTCCATATAAAGTGGGGTTTCGGGGATCTTCATTTCAGGGACTTGTTAACCTGATTCGACACCGAGTTCTTTATGACCATGGTTTAAATTGCCTTTGCCCACATTGACATCGCTGACTAATAAAATTATATCTCATGAGTTGTTCTAGAATTCCGATTGGTCGACAGCCTGCTACACGCAGGGCCGTAAATTATCATATTCCCCTGAAATACTCCCATCTGACGTTATTGCTCAAAAGCACAAGTGCATTCACTGAAAGAATCTCTTAAACCCACGCGCAGGGCCATAAATATTCCCCAGCAATATTCCCCTATGACGTCACTGCTCAGAAGTGCAAGTGCATTCACTTTAAGAATCTGTAGAAGTTATGCGAAGAGCAATAAATTATCATTTTCCCCAGCAATATTCCCCTCTGACGTCACTGCTTAAAAGAACAAGCGCATTCACTTTAAGAATCTCTAGAAGTCATGCGAAGAGCAATAAATTATCATATTCCCCTGCAATATTCCCCTCTGACGTCACTGCTCAAAAGTACGAGCGCATTCACTGAAAGAATCTCTGGAAGTCATGCGAAGAACAATTAATTATCATATTCCCCTGCAATATTCCCCTCTGACGTCACTCCTCAAAAGTACAAGTGCATTCACTGAAATAATCCCTAGATGTCACGCGCAGAGCAATAAATTATCATATTTTCCTGCAATATCCCCCACCCCCCTGACGTCGCTGCTCAAAAGTACAAGTGCATTCACTGAAAGAATTTCTTTAAGTCAGAATTCGGTATAATAAATCATCTGTTGCCCTTGTGTGAGGGGAATTGCCGTCGGGCAACATTACGTGCTCAACAACAAATCGTCAAATTCTTGAACAAATTTGAATCGTGAACAAATCGTCTAATTCACCTCACACAAGGGCAATAAATGAATATTATACCACTCCAATTGCGTTTGAATGAAATCCGGATGAACGTTATTTGTAGCCGCACTTTTCTAGTTGTGGCGTCAAAGTACTGGTAAGGAGGCACAGGATTCAGCCCATTGGCTGATACAATAAGTCCAAGAGCGCGACATCTGATCAGGGTCTACCACTGTTGTCTGAAAGAACATAGTGTCAAGAGCAGAAACCCATCACTATAAGTCTGTGTATTGAACATCCCTCTAAACGACATGTTATAAAGACGAAACTGGGGTTTTCAGGGGTATAAATTAATTTTCTTATATCTGTTCCAAGATAAGATATAGGATGTGGGTACTCGTTAGAACCGCCTCAATGAGGCGGTTCTAACGAACACCACAGCCTATGTTGTCACAAACTTTCACCCGAAACATTACCGTTTTGGAAATATGAAAGAATGCACTATGTCGCACCGATATGTTTTTGTTTGTTTAATTTGAGGTTTAACGTCCCCATCAGCACTGTATAGGTCATTTTGGAGACGTTGCTTCCAATTTTGTGGGACTTTTTCCCGACATTGAGATGAAATGTCAGCCCTGTCGCCAAATGAAACCAATAGGGTTTATAAGCATGGGCGGTCCGACACGCACCGCTTTACCTGAGCAGGCTTAAGTCCTCTAAGCTGTTTACCAGTACTCGTGTGCGGTCAGATTTCAGCTCTGCGTGGAAGCATCATGCAGCCTATCTATTTCTTCAAGCCCCGATGGACGGAGGCCGCAAAGTGCTGGTAATGAGGCACTGGACTGGTACATTGAGTTCCAGAGCGCGACATCTGATCAGGGTCTACACTGTTGTCTGAAAGAACAAAGTGTCAAGAGCAGAAATCCATCACGATAAGTCCGTGTAATGAACTACTTTCAAACGCCATGTTATATAAAGGAAACTGGGGTTTACAGGGGTATACATTAATTTTCTTATTTCTGTTCCTAGATACAGGGGTACTCGTTAGAACCACCTCAATAAGGCGGTTCTAACGAACACCACAAACTTTCATCCCATCATGTTAACGTGGTATGAACACCCCTCTAAACCCCACTTTATATAGCGAAAAATGGGTTTTACGGGGGCAAACACTATTTTCTTTATTTCTGCTTCAAGACATAGGTTGTGGGTACTCGTTAGAACCACCGAACACACACAACCTATGTTTGGAGTGAAAATAAGACAAATATCATCTGAAACATTACCGTTTCGGAGATATGAAAAAATACATGGATACGTTATCGTAATGCCAGTTCACGTAAGAGACAATCGACCCACCAGCACTGTCAGTGCTTGATATATTAGTCCTTTTGACAGCTCTAACTTAGATTTGTTGAGCAATAAATCACACTTTGGAGGTCAGTTGTAAAGTAGATCAAATCACGAGCGCGTTGCGCGCGAGATTTGTCCACTATCAACTGACCGACAAACTGTGATTTATTACTCAACGAATTACAGACTAGAGCTGATCTATTTCGATTCTAACACGCTGAAAAATCGACAATAATGTTGTTGGTTCTTTCAAATTTTAACGCATATATTTACAAAATGACATACATTTTTGTCCTTTTGTAACGTTTTCGGTGCGCGAAAGCGACGTTACACCGCCAAGGGACAAATTGGCCGCTTTTAATGACGTCACTCGGCACGCTCTTTCGCCCCGTGATTTATTGCATAATAAAACACAGTTCCTTCCCATTGCATATATTGGCGCGCTGTGTTAGAATATATCCAATAAACTGGTAAGAAAAGATCAGAACTGAACATTTTATTTTTCCGAAATAGTTTTTAGACTGGGACGTCCTACTGTGGCCTCGAATAAGACGATTTCACGGAAACATATAAATTAGACTATAGTTGGGACTATATTTATGTTTTACGATCTTTCGATCGGTTAAAAATATTCCAAATCTCAGTGAACAGAAGCAACAGAACTAATTATCGAAAATTTCACACCAAAAGTTAACGGATTCCGAAGTGAATGCTCAATCTTTATTCTGGTCTATGTTTCTTTGTTTTTAGGTTTGACGTCCCCGTCAACACTATTTAGGTCATTCTAGAGACTTGCTTCCGAATTTGTGTGACACTGAAATGAAATGACATCTCAAGCCCTTTCGCACAAGCAAACCAAAAGGTTTACATGCAGGGCCGGTCCGAATCGCAACACTTTGCCTGTACTTAGACACCAGTACTCGAGTGCGATAGGTTTCAGTTCTGCATGGAAGCACTATGCAGCCCATCTATTTCTCCAAAATTCCATTTATCCTGGTGTATATGAGCCGCATCGTGGAAAACAGAGGTCAACGAGCATGTGCGCTCAGACGAGACTCAGATCAGTATATACAAAAACTTAATACTTTTGAAGAAAGCTTTGTGTCAATGAAAATCATAACATGTATTTGGTACAGCTGACACTGAACAGACTGCGCGGATACATAGCAACGGATAAGGTAAGTATTTTATGATAACTGAAGGATAGTTTTTCTTTTTTTTTCCATATGAACCTATGTTGTGGGTACTCATTAGAACCGCCTCGTCGAGGCGGTTCTAATGAATACCTACAACATAGGTTTTTATGGAGAATTGACAAAAACTATCCTTCAGTGATCACAAATGTTGCTATGGGATACGCAGTCGGATCTGAGTCTTCCGAATGGGCACACATCCTTGCTTGGCAAGGCCAGTACAAATCATGATTTGTTTGGTTGTTTTGGAGTTTAACGACCCAGTTAGCACTGTTCCGGTGATACTGAACCGGTCAGTTAACATATCAACACTTTTCTTTGGCAGGCTCATACATAAGAGGTTAACCGAAACAGTGCACATTCTTTCACCAGAAACTCAACTGCCCTTATAAAAGGAGCGGGAGAGATGACTGTTGGAAAGATTTCATGATAAATCTCCACGAAAGAATGTTGCCGACCCCCACAGGTATCGCAAACGCGTCCTCCTGATCACCAGTCAGACGCGCATGTACAAACCACGGGCAAGCAATGATTTGAAAATCCACGCTTGTCTTGAATGACACATCCATTTGAGATTTTTTTGTGTCGTTGATTGGTCTAAAAAGGCATTTTTATGAAGATTGTTTTCCTCAAAACTGTAAGTCATTTAAGAAACGAATTTTATGTTTCGGCTGTTCAATTTAAGTATGGACGCAGTTGGTCGCGTGCAAAGCAAATGAACTCCGAAGGGGTTTGTGTAAGCTTTGCTACCATCCTGCTGTCGTTCATACTTTCATGAAAAGCAGAAAAGTTAAGTAAATTTTTTATATTTTTACATTCCTTGCCCCTCATCACTGTGCGAAAAATGCTTATAGAGCAAACTTTTAAAGCTGAAAAACACGCTGTTTTTCTACAAAGAGAGGAACCGCGTTGACGTCACTAACGCCCGTAGAGAACCATGGTTTAGACGGACGTCAACAAAAATCACATGACTCGATGATGTTAGAACCGACTCAGAAATCAGTTCTAATTGTCCCTTTTACATAACAGAATATAGTATTCTTTCATTTGTCCAAAACGCATCAGAAAAATCTGAGATATGTTTATTGGTTTAACAAATTTGCACACCGGTAAAGAGGCCCCCGCCCATAGGGGCTTGACGAAATATATGGGCTGCATGATGCTTCCACGCAGAGCTTAATCCGGCCCGCACACTAGTTCTGGTAAACCGCTTAGAGGATCTAAGCCTGCCCAGGAACCGCGGTGCGAGGCGGACCGTCCATGCTAATACACCCTATTGGTTTCATTGGGCGACAGGGCTTGAGAAGTCATCTCTTCTCAATGTCGGGTAAAAGTCCCACAAAATTGGAAGCAACGTCTCCAAAATGACATATACAGTGTTGACGGGGACGTTAAGCCTCAAATCAAACAAACAAACAAACACCAGGAAAGGCAAGCGCGCAGGGTAAGGAACAAAGGCACAGGATAAGGATTTTCTTCCGCTCAGGATAAGGAAGAAAATGGCGGAATCGGCATCGCATGTGCAGGTTTGTTGTTGTTCCAGATCTCGTGTTATGGCTACTAATCAATACGGCTGCTCACATTAGCTTCACGGAAGACACATATTATTCACAAAGTTATCTTCGATGGTCCGAATTCGACAGTTACAGCCAGTCAAACGGAGAACCGGACACAGTGGAGCTACTATTTTGGAAGATGGCATGCACTTTTTTGTTGGTTGTAGAGATACACATGATAAATCGGACTGTTGCAAATTCGATTTAAGGAAAATTTGAAATTGGAAGGCCCCGATGAGTTCGATACCAGCCGGGGTCGGCAACACTCTTTTGTGGTGATTGATCATGAAACCTTTTCTACGCTGATTCAAGAAGTGCAGTTGTCCATTTCTGGCGAAAGAATGTGCACTGTACTGGTTAACCGCTTACGTATACGCTTGCCCAGGAAAAATGTGGATAGGTAAACTGACCGGCTCAAAAATGAGCAGATCAGTTTACCTAAACGTAAGCGGTTTACCAGAATGGTGCACATTCTTAATCAATCTCCACGAAAGAAGGTTGCCGACCCCGGTAGGTATCGAACCCACGTCCAGTAAGTCGCGCATCCGACTGAGCTACCGAGGCCGGCCTAGAAATATACGGGAGACAAAAATAAAATAAAAAATAAAACACAAAATACTCAGATACCTTCAATTCATTTAATATACAGGCAAACTAAATTGTGTCTATTTCATTTAATCTTGTGTGTGCAGAGTGATCTTGATCCACATTGTTTGAAAACATTATTCAAAACATTGTTATGGGTACAGAGTAAACTGTTGCCTCATCCGAGGTGATTATAACTTGCAGCCACAACATATCCTACTGACAAGAAATAAGAAAGTTTATCCCATTTTATCTTTGGAACACATCCTAACAAGGGTTTGTTTTACAAAATCCTAAAAATATGTTGTGGGTCCATGTTAAGAGTTAATGAAAAATATCACAATGTATATGTTCTGTGCAAAGTAGGAATCGTAACAATTCCGGAATTGTCCTGCGCAAAGTGAGAATTCCTACCAATTAGGCCATGGAGCCGTAAATCATTATAAACAGGATAAATAAATGTTAAAAGTTACAAACAAAACAGGTCAATGCAACAATTACCCAACAGCATGTACAGAAAGAAGAAAGGATCCAAATCAATGTGCGTACGTGTGTATACGCAGGACAATTCCGGAATTTTACCGATTCCCACTTTGCGCAGACCATATACACAAACAAACAAAACCAACAATTTAAGTGAGAAAAGGGTAATTTAGAAAGCAAGGAAAGAAGACCTGTAAAAAAATCAGTCAGCCAGTTAACCAAGTGCTAATTGATCTTGTCCCAACAAATTCAAACAAAATCATTAAATTTATCTATTTTTTGTATAGTTATCAATTATTATGTCTTTGCAACTAACGATTATGACCAGTCAGAATATCACAGGCTTAAAGATATAGTTTAAAAACAAATTAAAATTTCTAATTGATTAAAATCTTCTTTAAAATGTTCCTTCCACAAGCATTACTGAAAACAAACCCAAAACAATAAATTGTCGATTTTGAACGACATTATATTGACCTGGCCAAATTGTCCTACCCAATATTTTTGGCTGGCCAAATTGTCCTAGGTCAAATCGTCCGGGCTAAATCGTCCTAGATTTATAGTGGGGGGGGGGGGGTATATTGCTAGAACCAGAGCAATGCACATGCCAAGACAAGGCACACAAACTTTGAACGTTTCCTAAATGTCACAATTGGTGCTTTTAACTATGGAGGACTATTTAGTAATATCGGAAAACCTAATCTGAAATGGAAATTTACTAGTGCTAGTACCATACAACTACCATTTTCTCCGGAAAATGTTGTGTCTTATCATATGCGTTGTACCCATTTCCTTGCCCGTGGGCGTGGTATTGACAATGGAACTAAGATTTCTCACGGTGGGCCTTCCAATTTCAAATTTTCCTTAAATCGTATTTGCAACAGTCCGATTTATCATGTGCATGTCTACAACTAACAAAAAAGTGCATGCCATCTTCCCAGAAGAGCGTTTCATGTAAAATAATGAGATTTCGTGGTTGAGTAGCTCCACTGTGTCCGGTTCTCCGTTTGACTGGCTGTTACTGTCGAATTCGGACAATCGAAGATAAATTTGTGAATAATATGTGTCTTCCGTGGAGCTAATGTGAGAAGCCGTATTGATTAGTAACCATAACACGAGATGTAGAACAACAACAAACCTGCATATGTGATGCTGATTCCACCATTTTCTTCCTTATCCTGAGCGCTGAGCGAAAAAATCTCCTCATCCTGTGCGTTTGTTCCTTACCCTGCGCGCTTGCCTGTACCAGTGTGGATTTGTTAATCTTAGAGTATTGATGTTAGTTTTCTCTAACAAGACTCACATTTTATGAGTTAGAGCTTAAATGAGAATAAAAAAAGAGAGTACCCTTTCAAATTCATTGCTTCTTCATATAAATTCGTTTTTTTTCAGAAGTGTTCCTAACATACTTGTTAACGGCATGCATCCAAAACCGTAAATAAAAGTTAAGTTACAGTGACATTGTTTATACAGTGGTTTTAATGCTTTTCCCAAAGCCAATGGAGACTTACCTTATGCATAAAAAATAGAAGTGAAAGCAATGGCCAGGAATCGATGCAACTACCTCACACCTCCCATTCAAGACATTAACCTTTTTTCGTACCTATTGAAATCTAGCAAGAGTCCATTTCAAAATTTAGGGGTGTTAAGTCGTGTTTTCTTCAAATTTTATTCCGAAAATGGCTTAACCTTTTGCAAACAATGTAGGCCCTGATCAGACGCCGCGTTCTGCGGAGTCTGATCTGGGCCTGCACTATTTGCCAGGGTACCCGTTTTGGGGTTTCTGGTACTAAATGGGTTAAAGGGAAGAGAAACACCAACATAAAACAACTTGGCCATAATTGAAACGCCTCAAGCGGAAAGCCAAAAGGACAGTTGCTGTCTCACAAAATGGCTAAACGGCTATCCATAGCAGCATATACATAACAAGAAAAGATATGTCACAATGTGTCATATCAAGTGACTCGATTTTGATTGTATTGTACCATTTCAGAACCGCCCGCGCCCATAGGGGCTTGAACAAATATATGGGCTGCATGATGCTTCCACGCAGAGCTGAATCCGACTCGCACACTAGAACTGGTAAACCGCTTAGAGGATCTAAGCCTGTCCAGGAATCGCGGTGCGAGGTGGACCGTCCATGCTAATATACCCTATTGGTTTCATTGGGCGACTGGGCTTGAGATGTCATTTCATCTCAATTTCGGGTAAAAGTCCCACAAAATTGGAAGCAACGTCTCCAAAATGACCTTTGCAGTGTTGACGGGGACGTTAAACCTCAAATCAAAAAAAAAAAAAAAAAAAAAACATTTCAGAAAGCCGGCCTCGGTAGCTCAGCGGATGAGCGTCTGACTGGTGATCAGGAGGACGCGGGTTCGATCCCTGCCGGTGTCGGCAACATTCTTTCGTGGGGATTGATCATGGAATCTTCTCTGTGGTCATTCTCTCCCTTCCACTGATTCATGAAGGGCAGTTGTCAGTTTCTGGCGAAAGAATGTGCCTTGAACTGGTTAACCGCTTACGTATAAGCTTGCCCAGGAAAGTGTGGATAGGTAAACTGACCGGCTCAAAAATGACCTAAACTAGTGCTGACTGGGCCGTTAAACTCAAACACAAACAAACAAAACCATTTCGGAAAGAAACAGGCAATTATATCTCATTTTTGAAGCCGTTTAGTTATAAACCTATAAACTAGAATTACATGAACACTGAATTTGCAGTTTAAAATTCCGGTGGTACATTTTTTTGTTGAATTCCATAAATTGAATATCTGAACTGACGTGGAAACCTGTGTTGAATTTAACAATGTATTGATTGATCTTAGCGAAATTATTAACCGACAGGCACAATCAGCAAAAAAAGACGGGTCTTCTTTATACATAGCACCCTCCTTTCCAACATCAGGAACAACACATTATTATTATTATTATCGTTTGTTATCATTATTAGCTCCACTGGCCGAAGGCCAGCGGGGCTATTGTCATGGTCCTGTGTCCGTCGTGCGTCCGTGTTTTCGTGCATCCGTGCGTTCGTGCGTTAACTTTTTCTTTAAACATCTTCTCCTCCTAAACTACTTGGCTAATTGTAACCAAACTTCACAGAATGTTCCTTACATAGTCCTCTTCTAAATTCCTTCAAAGAATTTTGTTACACCCAGAACTCTAGTTGCCATGGCAACAAAACCACAAAAAATTAAAAATCTTTAAAAATCTTCTCCTCCCAAACCACCTGTTGGATTTCATTTTTATTTTGCATGACTGTTCCTTGGGTTGACCTCTTTCAGATTCCTTGAAGAAATTTTGATCCGACAAAAAACATGGCCGCCATGGGCGGGGCTTATTTTCCCTATTTAACATATTGTGTAATGCTAAAACATCTTCTCCTCCTAAACTATTGGGCCCATTGTAACCAAACTTCACAGGAATGTTCCCTACTTAGTCCTCTTCTAAATTCCTTCGAAAAATTTTGTAACACCCAGAACTCTGGTTGCCATGGCAACAAAACAACACAAAAAATTAAAAATCTTTAAAAATCTTCTTCTCCAAAACCACCTGTTGGATTTCATTTTTATTTTGCATGAATGTTCCTTGGGTAGACCTCTTTCAGATTCCTTGAAGAAATTTTGATCCGACAAAAAACATGGCCGCCATGGGTTGGGCTTATTATACCCCCGGCATAGGATGTATGCAATGGGTGTATATAGTTTTTGTCTTTTCCGTCTGTCTGTCTGTCTGTCTGTGTGTCCGTAAACAATTATTTTGTGTCAAAGATATCTCAGGAACTGCTTCACATAGAAACTTGAAATTTTGCACACATGATCAGTATGACTACTTGTATTGTGGGAAAGAAAATAAGGGCCAAGGGGTCAGGCCTTTTAGAGTTATTTCCCTTTGTAGTTCTTGCTGTTTAATAGTGTATATTTTTATTTTGTGTCAAAGATTTCTCAATAACTACTGTACATAGAAACTTGAAATTTTGCAAACATGATCAGTATGACTAGTTGTATTGTGGGAAAGAAAATAAGGGCCAAGGGGTCAGGCCTTTTAGAGTTATTTCCCTTTGTAGTTCTTGTTTCAGCTGAGGTGATGGCACTGGCCGGGGGTATACGTGCCCCACTGGGCACTTTTGTCCAGTTTTCCCTATTTAACATATTGTGTAATGCTAAAACATCTTCTCCTCCTAAACTATTGGGCCAATTGTAACCAAACTTCACAGGATGTTCCTTACTTAGTCCTCTTCTAAATTCCTTCAAAGAATTTAGTTACACCCAGACCTCTGGTTGCCATGGCAACAAAACCACACAAAAAAATTAAAAATCTTTAAAAATCTTCTCCTCCAAACCCACCTGTTGGATTCCATTATCCCCTCGCACAACATAGTTGTGAGGGGGAATATGGCATTTGTCCTGTACTTGTCCCGTACGTACGTACGTACGTACATACGTACTTTTGTCATCGCTCTAGCGCCACGTACGTAGTACTTTTGTCATCGCTCTAGCGCCACGTACGTACATACTTTTGTCATCGCTCTAGCGCCTACATTTCTTGACCGATTTTAATATAACTTCACACCCCACGTTCCTTACGACACAAGGTCAAGGTCACTCTGGCTATTTTTTGAAAAACTTTGTCATGGCTCTAGCGCCTGCATTTCTCCCCAAATTTCAATATAACTTCAAACAAATGATCCTTATAAAATATCTCGAGCGAATTTGACTTTCAAGGTCATGACCTCAAGGTCAAGATCATTGGCTATTTTTAGAAAAACATTGTCATCGCTCTAGCGCTTACATTTCTTCACCAATTTCAATATAGCTTCACACAAATGATCCTTATGAAAATATCTCAAGCGAGTTCCACTTTCAAGGTCATGGTTTCAAGGTCAAGGTCACAGTGGCTATTTTTAGAAAAACTTTGTCATCGCTCTAGCTCCTACATTTCTCCACTGATTTCAATATAACTTCACACAAATGTTCCTTATGACAATATCTTGAGCGAGTTGGACTCTCAAGGTCATGGCCTCAAGGTCAAGGTCACTGTGGCTATTTTTAGAAAAAACTTTGTCATCGCTCTATCGCCTATATTTCTTCACTGATTTCAATAGAACTTCACACAAATGTTTCTTATGACAATATCTCAAGCGGGTTCGACTATCAAGGTCAAGGCCTCAAGGTCAAGGTCACTGTGGCTATTTTTTATAAAAACTTTGTCATCGCTCTAGCGCTTACATGTCTTCACTAATTTCAATATAACTTCATACAAATGTTCCTTATGACAATATCTCTAGCGAGTTCCACTTTCAAGGTCAAGGTCACTGTGTCTATTTTAAGAAAAACTCCGTCATCCCTCTAGCGCTTACATTTCTTCATCGATATCAATATAACTTCACACAAATGTTCCTTATGACAATATCTCGCCATTTCGACTTTCAAGGTCAAGGTCACTATGGCTATTTTTAGAAAACTTTGTCATCTCTCTAGCGCCTACATTTCTTCACTGATTTCAATATAACTTCATACAAATGTTGCTTATGACAATACCTCGAACGAGTTCGACTTTCAAGGTCAAGGTCACTGTGGCTATTTTTAGAAAAACTTTGTCATTGCTCTAGCGCTTACATTTTTTTCACCAATTTCAATATTACTTCACACAAATGTTCCTTATAACAATATCTCTAGTGAGTTCCACTTTCAAGGTCAAGGTCACTGTGGCTATTTTTAGAAAAACTTTGTCATGGCTCTGGCGCCTACATTTCTTCACCCATTTCAATATAACGTCACACAAATGTTCCTTATGACAATACCTCGAGCGAGTTTGACTTTCAAGGTCAAGGTCACTGTGGCTATTTTTAGAAAAACTTTGTCATTGCTCTAGTGCTTACATTTTTTCACCAATTTCAATATAACTTCACACAAATGTTCCTTATGACAATATCTCGAGCTATTTAGACTTTCAAGGTCAAGATCACTGTGGCTATTTTTTTTAAAAAACTTTGTCATCGCTCTAGCGCCTACATTTAATGATGAATTGTAATAGAACTTCACACAAATGTTTCTTATGATAATATCTCGACTTACTTCGACTTTCAAGGTCATGACCTCAAAGTCAAGGTCACTGTGGCTATCTTTAGAAAAACTTTGTCATCGCTCTACCGCCTACATTTATTAACAGATTTTAATATAACTTCACACAAAAGATGCTTATGATAGTATCTTGAGCAAGATCTAATTTCGTGGTCATGGCCTCAAGTCAAGGTCACTATGGCTATTTTTAGAGAAACGTCATTACTCTAGAATGTACATTTATTGGAGGATTTTTAAACAGACTTTACACAAATGTTGCATATGATAATATCTCAAGCAATTTGGACTTTTGCCATTTCAGTGTTTTCCACACACGAAGTTGTCTAGTGCGAGGGGATTTGTATCGCATGTGATGCCTTGTTTTTATTTTGCATGAATGTTCCTTGGGTGGACCTCTTTTAGATTCCTTGAAGAAATTTTGATCCGACAAAAAACATGGCCGCCATGGGCGGGGCTTATTTTCACTATTTAACATATAATGTAATGCTAAAAAATCTTCTTCTGCAAAAGTACTTGTGAGATTTCATTGTAATTTGCATGAATTGTCCTTGGGTGGACTGTTGTCAGATTCCTTGAAAAAAATTTGATCTTACAAAAAAACATGGCCGCCATGGGCAAGGCTTATTTTCGCTATATAACATATAGTGTAATGCTGAAAATATTTTCTGCAAAAGTTCTTGTTTTATTTCATAGTTATTTGGCATGCATGTTCCTTGGGTGGACCTCTGTCAGATTCCTTGGAGAAATTTTGATCCGACAAAAAACATGGCTGCAGTGGGCGGGGTTTATTTTCACTATATAACATGTAGTGTAATGTTAAAAAAGTCTTCTCTTCTTCAAAAGTTCTTGTTTATTTATTTATTTATTTATTTATTTATTTATTTATTTAAAAGTACCTTCCTGTATCTGAATTAATCTCCTCCAATTTTGCTGACTATCACATATCTATAGAGGTCCACCTACAAATTGTCATTCTAAAATTCAAAACATCAGAAATTTCACTTGCCCATCACACTGGTGACAGAACTGATGTTTTCAACACAAACTCTATTTATACGACTTGATGTTTCAAAATAAATTCAAAATACTGAGGGAAATTGATATATTAGACCTAATTATACTACAGTGTCAACAGTTCTCTACGGAGGAAAGGAAAAAATAAATAAATAAAGAAATAAAAACATAAATCTGTTCATTTTTTAGCTCCACTGGCCAAAGACCGGCGGGTCTTATGTTATATGTTATGGCCCTGTGTCTGTTGTGCGTCTGTGCGGTTGTGCATCCGTGCGTTAACTTTTTTCTTTAAACATTTCCTCCTTAACTACTTGGTCAATTGTAACCAAACTTCACAGGAATGTTTCTCACATAGTCCACTTCTGAAGTCCTTCAAAGAATTTTGTTACATGCAGAACAAAATGGCATCGAAACCAAAAAAAATATTTAAAAATCTTCTCCTCCAAAACCGCTCAATGGATTTTATTCTTATTTTGCATGAATGTTCCTTGGGTGGACCTCTGTCAGATTCCTTGAAGAAATTCGGATCAGACAAAAAACATGGCCACCATGGCCATGCCCCACATGACTGCCATGGCCATGCCCCTTGGCTCATTAGCTTTCAAAGACTTATATGGGGAAAAGTTTTAAAAACCTTCTCCTCCAAAACCGCTCAACTTAATGGATTTCATTCTTACTTTGCATGAATGTTCCTTGGGTGGACCTCTGTCAGATTCCTTGAAGCAATTTTGATCAGACAAAAAACATGGCCACCATGGACACGCCCATTGGGTAATTAGCTTCCATAGACTCATAAAGGGATCTTTTTTTTTTAATCTTCTCCTCCAAAACCACTAAATGGATTTCGTTTTTGATTTTCATGAATGTTCATTGTGTCTACCATTGTCAGATTCATTGAAGAAATTTTGATCAGACAAAAAACATGGCCGCCATGGCCACCACCTTTGGCTCATTAGCTTCCATAGACCAATAAACGGAAAAACTTCTTCTCTGAAACCATAAAGCCTAAAGCTAAGACATTTACAGTAAAACCTGTCTTAGTGGCCACCTCTATTAGGCAAGCAACCTGTCTCAAGCAAGCAGACATTCAGTTCCCAAGAAAGGCAGATGTGTTCAATTCACCTGTATTAAGCAAGAACCTGTCTTAAGCAAGCATATTTTGACTATCCCTTAGGCACTTGCTTAATACAGGTTGAACTGTAGTATGTAGCAAAGTTATGTGGTCACCTACTAAGTCCTGCGAACTATGACTCTTGAGTCAAAATTGGCAACGCCCCGGTGCTTAGTAGCTCCCATAGACTAATAATGACAAAATTTTGAAACTTTTCTCCTCTGAAACCATAAGGCCAAGAGCTTAGTATGTAGCAACTTGAAGTATTCAACTGCATAAATCCTGCCAACTATGCCCCTGGGGTCCAAATTGGCCACACCCTGAGGCCCATAAGCTCCCATAGACTTATACTGGGAAAAACTGACAAAAATCTTCTCTGAAGCCATCAGTGCCCAGAGCTTAGATATTAAGTATGCAGCAACGTCAAGTGGTCACTCAAATAAATCCTGCCAACAATGCCCCTGGGGTAAAAAATTGGTCACGCCCAGAGGCATATTAGTTGCCATAGACTTATAATAGGAAAACTTAAAAAAAGTCTTCTTCTCTGAAACCATAAGGCCCAGAGCTTTAGATATTTAGAACGGAATAATGCCAAATGGTCACTCACATAAATCCTGCAAACCATGGCTCTGGGGTCCAAAAAATATAGAATGGTCATTCCTTGGGTGGATCACTTGTTTCTTTTTTACCCATTGCATGCGGGAAAACCCTAAATGGGTACCTTCGCAAACAGTGCTGGCCCAGATCAGACCCCATAGAACACCATGTCTGATCAGGGCCTGCACTATTTGCTAACAGAATTTTCCATCAAAAATAGAAAAAATAGACCTGACACCCCTTATATGACAAATGGACTGGTCCAACATATAGCAATAGAAGAGTCCACTAGTATACAATTGGTTAATGTAATAAATATGACAATTGTCTGAAGTTAGCCGGTGGAGCGACAGGCCCTCTTGGGCTTCTTGTTATTATTGTTGTTGTTAAATGTTTTTTCCTACAAACATTATTAGCTAGTGTTTATCCACTATTTCCATCACAATAATAATAATAATAATAATAATAATAATAATAATAATAATAATAATAATAAAAATAATAAGAATAATAGTTGAATTAATGGTAGTAGTAAAGTGAAAGAAGCAGCAGCAGTTGAAGTAGTAGTAGTAGTAGCGTGAGTAGTATTTGCAAGATATACTTATTATTACCATCGTTTTGATTATTTTTCTTATTTTTGGTTTTTATTATTAAAGTAGTACTGAGTAGGAGTAGTGGGAGTCGTAGTAAGAGTATTATTATAATTGTCATCGTTTTTATTGTTTAGATTATTATTTTCGTTATTTTAAGTAGTATTTTCAGTAGTAGTTTGGATTGATATTTTATGTTCCCGACAACATTATCAAGGTCATTTTGGAGACGTTGCTTCGAATTTGGGGGGGCAGCTTTATTCGACATTGAGATGAAATCATATCTCAAGCCCTGCCCCCCAAACAAACCAAAAGTGTTTATATATAAGGACGGTCCGACTCGCATCACCTTCTAAGCGGTTTACCAGTACTCATATGCGATCAGTTTCAGTTCTGCGTGGAAGCATCATGCAGCTCAATCTATTTCTTCAAGCCCCGATCGGCGGGGACCCAACACCCATTTCTGACTATAAGTCAACCAAAATACTTTTTTATTCCATCACCAGATTTAACAGAGAGCCACAATTAACACACACGAGCACAAGTTACAATACATTACCATATTATAGTAAAAAGATAAAAACAGACGGTATACCTTTTGAAGCCGAAAACTGTGGAGCAGTTTACTATCATTCCAATATTGAGAGGTCGCTGATGAAGTCACACACAGAGTTATCTTCCTTGATAAAGACACCCAGAATCTTCTAGCACAGTTTTATGTACTTTCCAGAATACAGAAGTTTAAGTACAGAAATCTGTCTTGTGTCTCCACTGTACACTGCTCTTGAACAGTTAAAAAAGACCCATTAATCAATCCTTCACTTCCATTTTCGGTTAAGTTACCGACTCCGCAGCCCCTCAATTATCGACGACAGCAAAGAATGCCCATTACGAATTCACGTCTATTCAAATATTTTGGGAACTTTTTCATCAAACATATGGAAAGTTTGCGATAAAAAATCCAACATTTTGCGCCCCGGCTCCAAACAAAGACCGCGTGGACCCGTTGAGACCGCCGTGGCAAGGTGGCTCCAACGAGAACCCATAATCCATGTCCCAGAGCAGAAATAAGAAAATGATGTATACCCCTGTAAACCCCTGTACTACTATATAAAGCGGAGTTCAAGGGAGTCAAAATTATACATACTTGATACCACATAAACCCTTAGAAGTATAGCTCGTACGAAGACAATTAGCATATGATTCCTCTGCAAACTACCTTTATACCAACCAGAGCAGTCGGCGATCTCATCGAGACTTCTAGAATCGATAAACAGCCAAACATCAGTAACTTAAACACCTTTCGGGTCTCGAAAGCCCGCCCGAAATACGGCAGCCCAAGGCCCCGAGTGTCGAGCTTACAACCAGACCGGGAGACCGTATGTGTGTACACATTAGAATCACGTCATCGGGGCGGTTCCAATGAGTTCACGCAACGAACAATCAAAGACCAAACAGGACAATTATACACAAATATCTATATCTATATTTGTAGTCCGGGTCTAGTCTTTATGGCATAGTTTGTCAAGTATAAGTAAAACAAAGATCAGGAATCGATACAATTAACTTACTCCACCCATCAAAGACACCAAAGGGAAGTATCAGTATCCAAGAACCTCTGCAGTAGAGCAATACAAAACAGTATACCGTAAACAATGTAGTTGTGCCAAATTACTATTACTATGATGGGTTTTAACATTTTAAATAACAAAAAGAACAACAAAAAGGACAAATTGTACAAAGTCAGGATGCATTTCTGAGAATGTCACTCGACAGACATATTATCTTCCAAAGTTCAACAGTCATAAGCGAGCGATATTCCCTGTGCTTGCTTGGAGTGGGTGTTTACAGTTTTACGTTTTCCTGTGAATTATTTTTGAAGTAGAATGAAAATGACAATCAAATCACCAGCAATGTTTTATATTTTTCCCATTTCTGTTCAAATTCAATATGTTTGTTGTTCAATCTCGCAATATTCTTATCAACCTTGTAAAAGTTGGTGATATTATGTGCGAATCCACTATAGTCTGGTAGTCTGTCTTCCATTTTCTTTATATATATAAATTGTTTAGCATAAATTAATAACACATTCAAAAGTTTATCATAGGCTAAATTACCAAATATAACATCAACTACTGTAAAATTTACATTCAAACCACAATTCTCTCTAAATATCATCTTAAACGTATCCCAGAAATACTGAACATATTCACAGTCCCAAAACAGGTGTATCAAGGTTTCAGTGTTCCTTTTACAAAATGTTCACTTGTCATTGGACTTGAGTTTCATTTTAAAAAATGCGATGATTTGTCCCTAGTGTCCTATGTTTAATTCTGGTTTGAAACCACCTAATAGCAGTGTCATTAGAAAGTCTAAATGGCATATTGAAAAGCCCCTTTCATACCAAATCCATATTTATACCTAATTCCATTTGCCATTTAGTTAAAGACGCTGGGGTACCATTATTTGCTACAAATGCATTATACATATGTCGACTTCCTTTTTTATCTTTTATTATTAAGCTACAGTATATAAAGCGGATAGGTCCATTAATAAGTCTGTCACTTCCGTTATCTGTAAAACTATCTGAAATGAAGTTCTTTACACTTCTAATAAAACCTTCATACTGTAGAAAATTAGTTTGCTGCGAAAATTTTATACAAAATGTTTCAAAAGCAAGAGGCTTGAGCCATCTGGAAAAAAATGCTTCCAAAAATAAAATACAAATAGCCGGTATTTTTCTTTAAAACAATACAAATGGATGCATTTTATGCAAAAATGCGAACAATTATGGTGACAGGTAAACGAGTTTGAGAGGGATTCCCTAACTAGGTTTCGCACACTAGTTAGATCTATTTTTAGTTCGTGACAAAAATAGAATCCCCATTTATGACGTTATGCGACGTTTATTTCGGTCTTGTTTGTTTAGGTCATGCCTGAATCGGAAGAAATATGACGCTGAATACCATGCCATAAGTAACGACACTCAGAGACGATACTGTCGCCATGTATGTGTAAAGTGACAGATTTATTTTTAGAACAGAAATTCCGAACACATGTTCAGAGCGAAGGGGTAACGCGAATGAATACGACTATTTTCACAAAGTTCTGAAGCTTTTTTTGACTCCAAAAGTGAACACATGACAAAGGAGTATGCATTGAAGATAAAAACCAGAAAAAAAATTGAGACCCGGTAGCTCAATAATGCACCTTTAAAGAACGAATTAGCTTTAAAAAACAAATACGTAAAAAACGCTGCGTTTTTTTTCTTTTCTTTCTTTCTTTTTTTTTATTTTATTTTGATAACGACAAAGTTATTGGTAATTTTTACTTAAGATTTCCTGAGTTTATATTTACATTTTTTTTCCATTTTTTTTTACTTTGAATATTCTCTCGTCACGTGACGAACTTTCAGCTGATTGTCCCAATATTTTCTCCAACTGAAGAATCAACATAATTAGTAAATATTCATCATGGCGCAGCTCTACAGCGACCAGCTGGATTTTATTCCGTTTTTAATGGGTTAAATGAAAACTACCATGTATGCAAGGAAGTGTACCAAAATACATAACACAATAAATGTAACAATCACGTGAACAAGTCCGTGAAATGAAGCCCCCCGTATACCCCCACTTTATATAGAGAAACCTGGGGTTTAAGGGGGTATACATTATTTTTCTTATTTTTGCTCCAAGACATAGGTTAATGGGTACTCGTTAGAACCGCCTCATTGAGGCGGTTCTAACGAGCACCCACAACCTATGTTTGCAGTATGTATGAGGAAAATATCAAGGATTTTCATCGGAAAAAAATACCATTTTGGAGATTTGGAAAAATGCACTATGACGCACGGGTGTGTTATCGTAATGAAATACACATGCACTGTCAGTTGTTGTTGTTATTGTTGTCTTATTTGTGTCCATCCGCTTCAGAGCTTCGTTTATGTAGGATATATACATCAGCACGTCCATAAAAATCTCTTGTAAATCTTTTTATAAAAAGTGTACACAGCACCAATCGACGTGAAAATAATCTAAATCTGAATGAATATCTGGTGACACATAATAAGAACTTTTGTTACCTATCTATTATAGCATTTTTCCTGATGACATTAAATTTTGGAATCACTGATTATACATGAGAACATGTATTACACAGTGTCTGTCACGGTAACTGTACGTAATAATGACCCAAAACTGCCACTAATGTAGTACTTATATTCAACCTATAATAACAGCCGTGGTGCAGCCGAATGCGAGATCGGCTGATCTTCAGGGGCTGTTGGTTCGATTCCGGTTGCGTGGTTGTGAAGTACAGAATGTTAACTCATTGTTTAGCCGCTTATGCATAAGGTCAGCACAGGGAA
Source organism: Lucinisca nassula (assembly GCA_963580285.1). Taxonomy (NCBI): domain Eukaryota; kingdom Metazoa; phylum Mollusca; class Bivalvia; order Lucinida; family Lucinidae; genus Lucinisca; species Lucinisca nassula. Next base: position 51,330,431 of record OY757023.1, on the reverse strand, counting down.
AGAGCAGCTAGGTAAACTGAACGGATCAAATACAGCAGATTTGACTGGGTCGTTCAACTCCAACCCAAACCAAAGCTTATAGTTGCACCCACTTTTCTGGTCAATTCTTGGTATTCATTAGTAGTATAGGGTGTCAAGTTTGCACCTCTTCCGGAGTCCGCGCGGGTTTTCTTTTAAATAATGGACGGCTATTTTGTGCTTAGGACAAGCTTGACACCCCTTTATCTAAGATGGACTAGCATAGTAGGTTGGTGGGTACCAATAGTTTTCGACTTAGTCCCTGGTGTTTGTAACGGAAAGTTTCTATGTTTCAAGCTAGTTGTTTCAAAAAGGTACTATAAGTTGTCCGTTTTTGGAAAATTGGGCACTTTCTTGAAATAACTTAGTCTGTGGAGTTTGTAGGTTAATGTTTGTTTAGACAAACCTTGAAATAACTTAGTTGTTTCAGAATGGTGCTATAACTTTTCAGTTCGTGGGGACGTTTGGCACCTTTTAGAAATACCTTGAACTCTGGAGCTGGTAGCTGAACGTTTTTTTTCAAGCTTATCTTGAAATAACTTCTAAATAAAGTAGAAGTAAAACAAAGATCAGGAATTGATACAATTAACTTACTCCACCCATAAAAGGCACCAAAGGGAAAGAAATACAAACATTAAGCGACCAGACCATAATGGAAACCTAAACAAAGAAGGCCATAAGGACAGTTACTTTCCCACAAAATGGCCATATGGCCATCCAAAATTAAAAGACACAAGTGATACACACAGTAAGTAACAAACAACAACATAAATAAATCGCCACAGAAGAGCCGCCGCCTTGGAACGGTCAGTGGAAGATTTCCACTGGGGGGCTTAAATCGATTTTACGTGGCCACAATCCTCGCCCTTACTTCCGTCGCGATTTAGACAAATAATTTGTTCAGTCCGCATGAAGGCCTCCTAACTCATCAGTGCAACATCTCCGTGAACACAAAAATCAAAGAACCACAGAGGTGAGACAACGGTGAGGACTCGACAACAAGAAACCACTGAAATGCTGGAGCAAAAGAAAACCAACAGTTAGACTCCGATGAGCCCGACCAGCGACCAGAGACAGAGCATTAGGCACCAACCAGCATTATCTCTCTAATTCTCAATAAGCCTTTACGTTGGAGCCGTCATAGAATCTGAGGCCTGACCCACCGGCGTGCAATTAAAGAGGGAAGCAATGTTGCCAACCGTGATTGGGTTAACTACCATGCATGCAGTCTGTCGTATAATATCCATGTTGTACCCAATCTTTTTATATCGAAGAATGATTTTACGAAATTGGGTGCTGAAGTCATTGCGGTTATATATTTTTCTGAATTTATATACTAAGTCACCATAAAATTCGGGTTCCGATAGACCTTGTTGCAGAAGAGATTTAAGTCCAATATTGAATTTTGAAATTAAATCAGAAATTAAATAAGTCTCTTTGTTTGTAGCTATGTTTTTTTTTTGTTTGAGGCTACACTTGGAAAAAAAAGCTTGGTTGTTTCTAAAGGCTGTTATAAATTTTCAAATTTGAGAGACTTTTGGCACCTTTTATAAAAACCTTTGTATCTGTAGCTGGTAGATATAGCTTTATTCAGGCTACACTTGAAAAAACTGAATTGTTTAAAAAAAGTGCAATAAGTTTTCAATTTTGGCACCTTCTAGAAATAACTTAGTCTCTGGAGTTTGTAGCTGAAAGTTCATTCAGTAAGCTTCTAAGAGGGCTAGGCGTACAACAGATGAAATTATGCTGACCTTGTATCCGTCATATTATTGGTCTCTTAAACTATACATCCTCAATTCCACGCCCAAATGTGTAATCTCCACATCTACATATAACAATTGTGTTACCGCTTCATCTCCACATTAAAATTGTGGAGGTGATGTGGAACAGATGTGGATGTGATGTGGATTATGCGAATCCATAATGTGGAGATTCCACATTGCCACATCTACACATTCGGCAATTTCGTGTTCAAACCTTTCTGGCTTATACGATTATAAGTATCAGCTTAAAATGCTCAACGTGGAGCAACGTGGATATGATGTGGAGAACATTGATCCACAATGTGGAGATTCCAGTCGTCCACATTTGATAATTTGGTTTAGAAGGCGACTCTTATCCTATTAACTGGCCGGGCGGGTATGGCTATTCATGTCCATATACTGAGGCTATTGTTTGGCAAGTTTCTAAAAGAAATAGAATCGTCTGTCTCAAAATTTATTTCTTCACCACGGGGTAACACGAATCTTGACTGTCAAGCGTCAAGTGTTATGGCAAATATATCGAGGCAACATAGTCGCAAAAACGATAAATGGAAACGCAAACAGATGTTGTATCATAAGATCTATTTTTCTTCCATGGGTACTAAGAAGTTTGATTATGAAGCATCAGTGTGGTGATATGTTATTTCTAGCCATCGTAAGTTTAGATACTACTACCTCTTCGTAATATAGAGGGATGAAAAGATAGAAGGATTGGCGAATAGTTTTAACAATTTTATTTGCCCCGCTTAGTAACTTGGTTACCATGAACAGAGGATTAGGGCCGTGGCATTATTCATGGAACTTCATGAAAATCTTTCTCGTTCCTTAGTCTTTTTGCCGTGTGAATGATTTTCGAATGCTCCGGATCTTCAGTGCTTCTGACAGTCCAATAAACCTTCTGAAGAAGCATGTAAGCTCTTGCGTAAATCTTGGTTTGTGTTGCTATTTCTTCAGCATCTTCTATAGTAATATTAGAATATTCTGTTAAAAGTTCATCCACATTCTCGTTGAATATATCTTCTAAATTATCTTTGGTTTTCTGAGCCATACGGTCCCACATCCTGTACTTAGATTTCACTTTCTTATTTCTGGGTATCTCATCTTCACCAGTGCTATTGTCGTCTTCATTTTAGTCTTAAGAATCATCGGTATAAGTCATATCATTACGATAACACATCCGTGTGATATAGTGCATTTTTTCATACCTCCAAAAAGGTATTTTTCTGATGAAAATTTGTGATATTTTTCTTATTTATACTCAGAACATAGGTTGTGGGTGCTCGTTAGAACCGCCTCATTGAGGCGGTTCTAACGAGTACCCACAACCTATGTATTGGAGCAGGAATAAGGAAAATAATGTTAACCCCCGTCAACCCCAGTTTTCTCTATATAAGGTGGGGTTTAGGGGGGTCTTTATTTCACGGACTTGTTCACGTGATGTTTTCCAAATATATCTTCACCTTTTCCCAAATTAGGCTTTGAAATTGAAGACGCTATACTTTCTTCATCATCTGACGTTATCTGTATTATCCTCTTTACAAACACTACGGGATATATGTTTTCTCAAACTATCTGATATTGCAAACTCTCGAAAACACTAATAACACTGATATCTCCCGATAAAATAAAATAAAATATTTAAACAATTTTTGGCATACTGATAGATATCAATGAGATCTAACCAATGAACTTGAGAAATATTACATTCCATTTAGTATAGCCTCGCCGAGGCGAAAAATGTGAAAATTTTCGAACTGCTTCTCCTCGGAAACCGTTGGGCCGATTGAAGTCAAATTTTATATGGAGCCTCTATGGGATTGGGGAAACCAAAATTTGCTCATAGGGTCCAGGTCACATGACCAAAATGGCCGCCAAGCCATATATGGTAAAAACCCTTCAAAAATAGTCTTCTCCAGAATCAATGGGCAGATTTCCACGAAACTTGATAAATAGCATCTGGGACGTAGGCCCACCATAAATTGCTAAAATGGTGACCCTGGGTTGACCTTGACCTTTGTGCCTAGGTCAAACTTTGACACATGCTTTTGTATTGGAAAAGTGAGAATGCATTTTATCCTGAAACGATTCAGAATACAGTACTAAAGTATAAGATATATTTTTGCTCCTTACGATAAGGCCCATTTATTTGGGGAACCGTTTTAGGTCCAGGTCACATGACCAAAATGGCCGCCATACCTATATATGGTAACACTCATAAAGCTAAAAACATCCGGCGGGTCGTGCACTTCAGCTGAAGCACTGGTTAAATCCTAATAACTGCCCAAACATTTTAGGAAAATGTAACCTGGTTTGTCTTTCATCTTGAGAAATAGTTTTCATGTATTTAGATTCCTCATAAAAAACAACACCAATGTCAACATTTACAGGTTTCAATCATTGCCTTCACTTCACATCCGCTCTCAAATGCATTGATGGAAGATTGCATTTCCTCTGCCAAATGCCTGGGAGAAAAAATGTGACAGTGTCAAAACCAAATCTACTTAAGTAATCTGGATCTTGAAATATCAAATAAAAAATATTTTCTTCAGAGATGGTCAGCTTTGGTGCTGGTGTCATAATGCAATTTTCTAGTTTTCGTCATTGATGCTGATGGTATAATCGAGTCTGACCATGAAATCGTTTTGGTTTTAAGAAAAAATGATCAAGGAACTGTCACTAAGCAATGTAAGGTACCAGTCATTAATTATTCAGAACTAACAGCGAAACGGTTCTTTGTCAAAAGATTAAATGGGATAGTTTTCAGCTGCTAAATGTAATCTTCCGCCATATTGCAGGGAATTAAGCAGTGTAAGGTTGAATTAATTTGAAATGTTTGAAGTAAATGACTGAAATTTTTGCAAACAGTGAAGGTCCAGATCAGGTGCCGTGTTGTGTGGCATCTGATCTGGGACTCCAGTGTTTGCCAATGTCCCGTTATGGACATTGGCAATTAATTTAATTATTTTCTACAAATAAAGAACATTTTTTCTATTGGGATGCTTTACTTCAGCTTTTCAGTCATGTCTTATGAAGCCCATAATGAGACAACTAAAGTTACAATAAATATTCAATATTTTCATAAAATCAGATTTTTTGTCTTTCCTCACTACTGATAATTATCGACCTTTTGCCCGGGAATTTGCTAGTTTCAATTTATATAAACAATATCAATATGGACCGATTTTCAGAAATCCCTTTGACCTAAAATTTTCCGTGAATGTGTTCCTTTCACTATCTAATCTTAGCTTATTGTGTCAATTTTTACAATCGATTGTAACAAATGATAATGACAACAGGTTATAAAAAATACCTCAAGAGCCCTCTGAAGAATATTATATAGAGAATCTTACATGAGTGTTCATGTATTATTGAATTTATTAAACGAGTTGAGGAAAAGGGATAAAATGCGAGGCTTTGCCGAGCATTTTATTCCTTTTCCTCAACGAGTTTAATAAATTCAATAATATATGAGCACGAATGCAAGATTCTATTTATCATATGACATTTAAAACGCATTTTATTCACGATTGTTTACAAAAAATATCAATATTCCGCCATTAGTAAACGTGACGTCGTTAAGGACGTCGTACATGTAACGTTACGGGACGCTTCTAGCTAATTTGCATATTTAATCCACTAGTGGATTATCGAAAATATTACATGGCTTTATTACCCTCTCAGACATATGATAAAATAGTATAATAGTTATTATGTATCAAAATCAAATATAAACATCAGCGCTGAGTATGTGTATTATTTTGGTTTCCCATATGAATTCTCAAACGAGTAACATACAAAAATGATAAAAGAAATCATACTCATGCTTTTTATAGCTTAAATGGGGTCAAATATTTTGTTTAAATAATATAATACAAGTTTATTATTTTATAATTGCTTAATTGAACATAGTGTTATTTTTCTTATATTTACAGAAAATCAATTTTCATACGCAAATTAACATTTCCATTTTGTTACTGACTTAATTTGAAATTACAAATAGGCTAGTGATCCAGCTTACTGGTGTGTGTTTGTGTCTAAAGCATGCGTGCTTTGTTCGCCTTTCGGTCCGTAGATGCAGTATTACTGAATACCCGCTTAAACGGAGTAGAACGTAGCATCGCTTAGGCTGCTTTAAGGAGAGCCTACGCTTCGGGCATCACTATAGTTCATAGAGACATTCAGGTAGTTTGCCGTCACAGGTGGAATCTTGATCTTTTTTTTTTCCAAATTTTGATACATTTTGATTTGCATATATAGAATGGCTCTACCAAAGATAAATTTGCCAACAACAAGAGTAGTCATTAACGCCGCCGGCCAGGCAACATGATATTGGTGGGCTTCTAAGCCAGATTGTCAAATGTATCGATGTGGACGTGTTGAATCTCCACATTGTGGATCCACATTCTCCGCACCACATCCACATTACTCACAATGGAGCTTTTTTAACTGAGCCTTATCATCTTTTTTAACTGAGCCTTATCATTCTCCGCACCACATCCACATTACTCACAATTGAGCTTTTTTAACTGAGCCATCTTACAAGCCAGTAAGGGTTTGATGCAAAATTGCCGAATGTGTAGATGTGGACATTTAAAATCTCCACGTTCTCCACGTAAGATCCAAATTTGCTCCACATTACCTCCACAATTTCAATATGGAGATGTGAAAGTAACACGTTTGCAACGTGGAATCGTTAATGTAAAGGTTAAGGGACAAATAACATGACAATTTAAAGGCCACCTCTAGACCTATTGGAAGTTTACGAAAATAGTTTCAGCAACAAACTCCAGATACGAAGGTGCCAAAGGTCGTCCAAAATTGAAAAATTATACTTGCACCTTTTTCAAACTGCTACGTTATTTCAAGTTTAGTGTGAACAAACTTTTAGTTACAAACTCCAGAGACTAATTTATTTCTAGACAAAAGTTCCGTAAAACAGATATTTGAAACAACTATGTTACGAGTATTTCAAGCGTAGTCTAAAAGAAAAATAAACCAAAACAACAACAACAACAACAAAAACAACAACAAACCTTCTACCTACAAAGTCAAAAGATTACGTTATTTCTAGAAGGTTATTAACCCTTTTAGTACCAAATGGAATCTTCCTCCTTATATATAAGAGGAGTCAATTCCAAAATTAAGGGGTGTCAGGTTTTTTTTTTAACAAAATTCATTTGGAAAATAGTTGAACTTTAAGCAAACAGTGGAGGCCCTGATCTGACGCCGCGTTCTGATCTGGGCCTGCACTGTTTGCCAAGGTACCCCTTTAGGGGTTTCTGGTACTGAATGGGTTAAGGTTCCTCAATACAGTTACTTAGCTATATTTGAGGTACTAAAAAATCATATTTGCAAATAATTACCCAAAAAGATTTTTTCATCAGATGGTAGTCCATGTAAATGTAAGAATATGGAAGCCAAAGATTTTTATTCGAAAGTCACCATTTTTGTAATTTATTGCATTTTTCCTTGGTTTTGCAAAAAAATGATATCTCAATCCACAGAACCACAACGTGTAAAATACTGTCATAGAAATGTGGCTCAAGGTTGCCTTTAGGCACTGCAACAGAGGAATTTCAAGTAAAATACCTAAATAGTACTGAAAATTAATGATTCCTAAAAATTAAAAAATGTTATTATCTCACCTGGTACTATTTTAAATTCAGTGTATGGTAGCCAAAAATGATCAGTTCTACCAATCTGGCAACAATCTCATTGATTGGGTTGAGGTGTTGAAATCTCTTGCATTTAGCTTGTAAAATGATTGCCCTTCTTTGGTGCTTTCAGTTATTCATTTTATATATTTCAGTCATGCAATTTATAACAATTCATGCAATCACTGCACCAAAGTTTCCCTGTGTTACTGATTGTGTTTACTGGATGGGTGATTTGATACTTGATAAATCAAAAACAAAAAATTGAAATGAAGAGAAGCCAACAGTCTATCCCCATATTTGAACTGAAGGACTGAAAGCAGCCTGTTCAGCACCAGAAACTTTGTGCAACTGCCAATAACTGCAATGGTATAGAAATGATTTTTACCCATTGGTTTGTTACATTGGTTCACATGAGCCACCATAAACAAATCAGTGATTTTTTGACAGGTGAACTTCTGGACAACACAAAGGTTATATTTATCTAATCTATTAAATGATCTGTTGTGTCACCTACCTACCAATGTGTAGGCTGGTTAAAACTCACAGAAGCCCAATGCATGGAATATGTTATGATGAAAAAAGCTTGAAAACTTTATTTTTTTTCAATGTGTTTACTTGTAGCTGGACCGAACAACACAATCAGGACAATGTTACACAAAAAAATAGTTTGGAAAATGAATGCATACTTTTCATAAAGTAACAAACAAATTATGTTAGAAAGTATCTGAAATTTGTTGCAAGACAGTTTCAAATTTGAATATTACGTTTTAAATTAAAAACAATGGTGTACAATTGTTATTTTTGGGAAATTAGTTCCAAGGCGTATGAATACAATTTTAGTTGGCAAGATGGATAATTCCTCAATTTGACAGCTACTATAATTTATCAGTGATGACAGGCTTCCAAGATAGGCGATGTCATAATGCTGTATGCAGGGAGGAGGCTACATAGCTGAATTTTCAAGGTATATTCATTGATGATGGGCAAAATTAAATGTGGAATGCATAAATGATGAGCATTCTGAGCATTCAAATTTACCGCAAAAAAAGAAGATGGCGGCGCCCATGAAGAAAAACATGTCAAAGTTTTTTTTTTGGTTTTCAATTTACGTAGGCTTTTTGATAGAAAGCTTGGTCCGAGTCACTAGTATATGATGTGAACTATTGATCTGCAGCTGTTTTAGTAACTTGTAAAAAGGCTAGAAAGCAGTTTCATTTTTTTCCTGGTAAAAGTGAAAATACAGAATTTCATTTATTTTCAAAGGCACAGAGATGTAGCTAATGCAAGAAAGTACTTGCTGTAATAATCGTTGGAATCTCAAGACCTTTTTCTTCTAGGACAGGCACTTTGAAAGGAAATCAGGGTCATATTTTGGGAAAAAATAACATGCAAATCTCACACCTATATTTTTCTTGTGCAAATGTATTGAGGAACCTTAACGTCCCCCAAAAAGGTGCAAACTGAAAACATATAGCACCTATATCCTTCGAACGGCCGAGCTTTTGTCAAGTCCTGAATGAAATGGGGGTAGAGGAGATCATTTCACTTTTGAACCTGATCTTTCGGGTCAGTTGGCATTGTCTCTCCCATTATTTAAAGCAGTTCGGTATGGTAGATGACGTCAAGGGTCACACTATTCTTAAATATGCGCACGGACCTATTTTGTTCGTTTTTCTCTAATTTATTTACCCCTTATGCTCTCATTTCTTTCTAACCCGAGATATCTGGCTGTAGTGACCTACAGCCAGAGAAATTCCACACTTGAAAACTCCAATATTGCCGATCCTTCCAAGGATCGGGAGGGTGTGGACTCCTTCAAACCCGGTTGGGTGCGTTTATATATTAATGTGTGTGATTTTCCTAACACAGGCCTCTTCAATACATATTTTTGCACTATTGTAATTAATTACCTAAAGATTCCTTGTTTACAAAAAGTATTCCTCCTCACTTGAATTTAAATCGTGTGAAAAAAATCGCCACATTTGTTTACAAACTTGAACTCTGGGTAATAAAGGTCATGCGATGAAACACGTAAGCGGTGTAGAGGTAAGAATTTATACCGACCTAATTCGACCGATTTTGACAGATGGCGGGAATATTATATTCTATCTCTTCCTTATATACTAAGTCGGTCACATTTGGCCATTACCTGAGTTGGATTGGTGGTTAAATTTAGAATTTAGCTTTAAAAAAGGAGGACCCTGGATGAGTCCTTAAAACTATTTACAATCTGATTAACAGAAGTATACTAAAAAGCATACCTCTGAGTCCCGATCTTTGAACTCATCTGCGGACTTGGCATCTACCGCAGACGAGGGAGGACTATTCCACTGAGGAATAATTCTGGGAAAAAATGAATGATTAAGGGCATCACTATAGGCCAGGTACCTGCGATATTGTGTTATTTGCTTTGTGGCCACGTAAAATCGATTTAAGCACCCCCCCCCCCCCAGTGGAATTCGTTTCCGCTGACCGTTCAAAGGCGATTCTTCTGTCGCGGTTTATTTTGTTATGCTTTGTCTTTGGGTGTTTGTATCGCTTATATTATTTGATTTTGGATAGCCTATTGGCCATTTTGTGGGAAAGTAACTGTCCTTTTGGCTTTCCGCTGTTGGTGTTTCCGTTGGAGTATGTTGCTTCATGTTTGTGTTTCTTTCCCTTTGGTGTCTCTGATAGGAGCTGTGGGTTAATTAATTGTACCGGTTCCTGAACATTGCCTCTATTTCTATTTTGAACCCGTCTAAAGCTTTAGGACCTGGTGAGCTTCATCCTAGAGTTCTGAAGGAACTAGCCAATGAGTTAGGTCCAGATTTTGCTTATCTTTTCCAACAGTCTCTCGATACGGCTGAAATCCCCAAAGAATGGCTCCTTGCGAACATCTGCCCACTTTTCAAAAATGAAGACAGGGCGTTTGCTCGTAATTATCGCCCGTTGTCACTGACCTGTGCTCTATGTAAATTGCTTGAACACATAGTCTGCTCAAACATCATGGCCTACTTTGATGAGCATAAACCTTTGTCAGAGAGACAACATGATTTTAGGAAAAGGCATAGTTGCGTAACTTAGCTCAGCACGGTTATTAATGATTGGGTAAAAATCTTGGACAAGGGGGGAGGGGGGGGGGGGGACAGGTGGACACATTTATTTTGGACTTCGAGAAGGCTTTTGACACCCCACCTCATGAACTACTTAAATCCAAATTATTTGGTAATGGAATTGGGAGGAAGAATCTCAAATGGATAGATTCCTTCCTTTGCTACAGAAAACAGCGTGTTGTTGTTCATGGTGAATCTTCAGTATAGGCACCAGTTTATCTGGTCCGCTATCAGTTTGACTGTTCTTGGTCCGCTGCTATTCTCCCTGTACATTAATAATATTTCCACTGAGATTGAGTCAGACATAAGACTGTTCGCAGACGACTGTGTTTGGTATCGGGAAATCAGAGCTACAGAGGACTTAATGAAACTTCAGAAGGATATAGATAGATCAGGATGTTGGGCACGAAAATGGGACATGAGATTTCAGCCTGTTAAATGCAATGTTATGAAGATAACTCGGAAGGGAACAAATAAAATTGGGGCTTCATACACTTTAGAAGGAACGGTTCTCGAAAATGTGACTTGGTGTGACAATCACACACGATTTGAGATGGAATACACACATGAGCAATGTGTACTAAGGCGAATAGAACACTTGGTTTCCTGAGGCGAAATCTTCACCAGTGTCCTCAGGATGTGAAGGAGACAGCATATAAGGGACTTGTTTACCCAGTCTTGGAATATGGAGTTGCATCTGGGACCCAAATGGAGTTAATGAAGAAATTGAAAACGTTCAGAATAGAGCTGCTAGATTTGTAACAAGCAATTTATGCTTTGAAACGCATGACTGAAATTCTAGGAACATTAAGATGGGGGTCTCTCAAGAATAGGAGAAGAGACAGTAGGCTTATTTTCTTATACAAACGTCTAAAGGGTGCTGCCAACATTCCAACAGATGGCCTTGTTTCCCCAGCTAGTCACTGTAGAAAGCACCATTCATTGACGTTTCAGACCCTTGCTGCAAGAACTGACCTTTATAAAGAAGTGTTCTTCTCCCGAACCATTAGAGAGTGGAATGCCCTTCCCGATTTGATTATTTCGACAGCTGAAGGTGCTGAGGATTGTGTGGCTAAGTTTACCTCTTTGGTTAGAGCTAGGGACTAACTTCCCATATCACAGGTCCTGGTGTATGAGTGTCATTTGACGTGTCACCAGTAACAATTCTGATTCTGAAAATTGTCATTTGGGGAGGTAAATCGGCGGAGCCGTAAAACGTAATTTGCGATCGTAAAACCGACGATTTACCTCCACAAATGACAATTTTCAATACAGTTATCACCACTCTAATGCATTTATTCATTTGATTTGTTAAAAAATGTCCTACTTGCACAAAACTGCAAGCACTGCGAGCTGCGTAAACCCAAATACCAGCCAATCAAAAACGTTTCTTGATGAGTTCTGGTTTCTGACAGTATATCGCAGAATATACCGTCGCAAATGTTCGACGTTATAGAATCAGACGTCGCGTTACATACGCGAGTGCATTAGAATTATGAATACTAAAAAGGACAGGTCCAAGTACCGAACCTTGTGGGACACCAGATAAAAAGGGGCGCTTGGCCATCAAGTGCAACTTTTTTGTGTGCTATGAGCTAATCTACGTATTTGTGGATCCTCTTATCTCACAATATTCCTGTTTGTACAATAGCCTTCTGAATGGTACCGTGTCAAAGACCTTGGTAAAGTCCATGATAATAAAGTCAGTCTGTTAGTGGCCACGGTTATTATGGCCGCATCCAGATTGCTTAAAATGTCATGACAAAATTTGACTTATTGGGTTTCACAAGACCTTTAGCTGCGGAAACCATGCTGACTGTCAGCAAGAATGCTCTCAAAGGCTAGATGCTTGTTAATATGACTAATTTAGTATATGCTCAATGAACAGATAAAAATGAGCTGCGCGTGTTGTTCTTCTGTCTTACGAAGTTAAACAAAAAAGGTTTTAAGCGAGTCTTACGCCTGATTACACTCTTCTTGAGTCCATGTATGTTGATCTGAACATTGATTTTTGCCATTTTGTCTATGGACTAATGATTTTGGATTAACGCTTTGGTACTACGACCTAAACTACTTAATAGAAGGGAGATTCAAGGATGGACCGAGTATTGCCTCGACTCTTAGCAAGAACTTCGCGGTTTCTTTTACGCCAGGTAAAGAGGTCCTCATATGAGATTCCAGTACTACATGTAAGTCAATTAGATCAGTGGATGTAAAAAGGAAACAGCTCAGTGAAACCGAGGGGAAGTTCCGAAAAATTCGCAAGCGTGTTTCCTATATTGCCACAAAATTACAAACAACGCCAAGCAGACGGGAACATCCTTCGAAAAAAACTACGTGTTCTATCCTCGCGCATCATAAGTAAAAGGTATCCTTTACTTCAGGTTAAGTATTTAATTAATAAACCAAAACACTTAACCAAGAGAACAAAGAATATGTATTCATTTTAATCTTAATAAAACAGCAAGTGAATGTCATTTTAACACTGTATCCTATATGAAAAAAGCCAATGTTATTTTGAAACCATTGACATTCCTTTATAGGCTGTTGTGGCTGAGTCCCAATCTATACCGTACAGCCTTTGAACGCCTCTGTAGTTTTGGCATTTACCACATAGGAGGGAAGACTATTCTACGGAGGAATAGTTTTATGGAAGAAGGAATTCTTCAGGCCATCACTCTAGGCCTGGTACCTACGATATTGACAGTTGTTTAATTTTGATGCCCTTGTTTGAGTTGAACTAGTCACACGATTCAGGTAGTTATCTTTATTAAGAGACACTGTATCAGAGTGTATCTTATAAAAGGAGGTAGAAAGGTGAAAGCTGTGGGTTGGGCTAGGAGTTTAAAGATGACAGTTCATGACGGGTCTCCAGCGATGGCCATTCCAACTCAACAAGCATATCTCCCACACTACTTTTGTTCCGTCATCGCCGGCAGCTCCATCGAGCAACCGTCCACCGGACATTCTAGACCTATTGTATCTGAGTTTTGACATGGAGGTGCCAAACAGGTGATGCATACTCAAGTTGAGGTCGAACCAATGTTTTGTATGCAACATCCCTTGTCTGCCTTGAAGCAAAAGCCAAATTAAATCTTAGAAATCATAATGTATCAGTTGCTTTGGATGTAATCTCAGAAACGTACTGACCCCAATCGAGATTGTCAGTGATGATGAGAGCAAGGTATTTAGCGGATTGAACCTGCTCGCATGTATGCTGGTGTAATGAGTAGCCGAATTTAAGTGCCATGACACCCTCTTTGAGTGACATCTGGTCACACTGAACTTCATCTGCCAGTCGGCCTCCCAAAGTGCTGGGCTATTCAGGTCATCTTGTAAGATAAGGCACTCAGAAAGAGTATATATATTCCTGTACAAAACAATTATCAGCAAATAAACGAACAGATGATCTGATGTTATCCAAATACAAAAGAAAAGGACCAGTTTGAGTACCGAGCCTTGGGGGAGACCAGATAGAAGAGGGATTGGACCAGACGCTTTGCCACCCAAGTACAAATTTGTGAGCGCCTAGATGGTCATGTGCCAAACTATCTGAGTGTAGATCCTCTTATCCCATAGTAATCCAACTTATACAAACAGCCTCCTGTGAGGTACATGTACCATGTCAAAGGCATTGGCGAAATCCATGATATAAATTAACAAATGGTCTTGCCATAGTCGGTTGGTAACATCACAAATGTGTCCTTGAAGTACACGGTCAATTATCTCCCGCTGTTTTTCTTTTATGGCGAAGTCTTTTTTTTTTCTTCTCCAAAATGGAGCGTGATGGCTCATTGGTTAGTGCACTTGCCTCTGTTGCTAGAAGTCCCGGGTTCGACCCCCGGCAGCGGCGATAAAACTTCGGTGTCCGAACACGCTCTTTGGCATCATTTGCAGGAATGAATGTCATAAAGTGCACCGTCCTTCGGATCGGGACGTTAATTGGAGAACCCCCTGTGCACTGTGCAGGTTAAATAACCCTACCGTAATTACATGATTACTGTGTAGGCTTTCATCCTGCAAAACCTGAAGCGTATGTAATGTACACCTGCGAGTAATGGCAAAATGTGACCGATCGCAGTATCAGTAGAAAGAAAGAAAGATAGAAAAGAGGAGTTGCACTCGTCCTCCAACAACCTCTTTTACCCGGATAATATATCGGTGGTAAAATTTAATGTTTACACCAACATGACGTCACACATTTACATACACAAAAGGTCAAACCAAACAAAATGGTGTCTTGATGAGTTTTTCTATGGCTCGACAGAAAACTTGGTCAGAAATACTGCCTTCAAACGTCAGTAAACTTGTTTCGGCGATTCAGGGGTGATTATTAATGTTTTCTCAATCGATCACTTATCACGGGCTTTCATCTTATGGCAAAATCAGTTCAGAAATCACTGGAAACTCTGCCTAGCTGCTAAGAAATCCAGTATTGGAGTTTTCCCTCTAGGTGTTCCTCTGACGTTAAAGCCGCCAAATCAGAAAATAAAAAAGGCTTTTAGAACGTCAGAGAAGGCTCGGGTTAATTTCTTTCCTGCACTTTCTTCTCTCTTTCTTCTATTTTCTGATTGTCGTCATTGTGGCCGCACTTGTTTAGTATTGAGAGCACGCTGTCTCAAAAGAAGCAGGTGAAAATGGAATTTTCAGAGGCTTTTTTTTTGTCTTTTTGGCTACTTTAGCTTCTGGTGTTAGTCTAGTATCTCAGCCATTTCAAAAGGTTGAATGAATATGAAGGAATGAGGGTCGTTCAAAAAGTGTTGAGCAGCAATTACGCAGAAATACGATACGGATGTCGAAAGGTTATGAAACAACTAAATTATTTCAAGTTTAGCCTGAAACAATAGAAACTTTCACTACAAACTCCATAGACTAAGTCGAACTTTAGAAGTACATGTACTCACAATCCTCCTAGCCTAGTCAAGCTTAGGTAAAGGGATGTCAGCTTTGGCATCCCGTCCGGAGACTAAGTCCAAAGCACAAAAAGCCGCCTACTGAAAATCCGTGCATGCGGAGCACGGATTTAGTTTCCGGACGAGGTGCCAAACTGACCCTCTTTACTAAGTTCATTAAAATTTACAATTTTGAATAACAAACAGTGTAGAACCTGGTCAGACGGTTTCTGTAGATCTACATTGTTTGCAACGGTAGGGGTTTCGTGATCAACAAATTAATGGTTAACCCTTATCTTCATTTCATTTAAGCCACACCCATTCTGTCTATCAACCAATCAAACTACTTGAGGTTCAGAAGCCATCTGATCTGGATCTACACTGTTTGCAAAGATAGGGGTTGTCGTGAACAGCAATATAAGGATTAAGTGTCATTCAGAGTCAGTTGATGTATTTTATTTCTTGTCGCTTCAAGATTCATCTTTAGTAAATGTGGCGCGCGAGTGTGTGTTTGTGTGTGTGTTTGTGTGTGTGTTTGAGTGAATACGGGTTTAACGTCGCTTTCAACAATTTTTCAGTCATATCACGACGGTGTCTGGTTGTGACAGGGAGCACAATGCTCACTTTTATAGTGCTGCCTCACTGCAGTATCATGTCCCAGACACATTACATGAGACCTCACCCAGTCACATTATCCTGACACTGGGTCGACAAGTCTTAGTTCTACCCCGTAAATCTGAGTGCCAAGGGAGGAGCAGCTAGTACCATTTTTAACGACTTTGGTATGTCGCGGCCCGGTATCGAACCCGTGACCTCCCGTTCCCCGGAGCGGACACTCTACCAACTGAGCTATCGGGGCCGGTAGAGTAAATGTGGCGCTATAATACAAAACATCTGCTCGGGGTCGAAAGGAAGCTGGTCCGATTCACAACACATTACGAAAACACCCTATACAAATACTTTGTAAATTTTACCACCGAAACATGAAACTTTCAGCTGAAAAATTTCGATTTTTATTTTCTTATTTCTGCTCACAACATAAATTGTGGATACTCGATAGAACCGCCTCGACGAGGCGGTTCTAATGAGTACCCACAATCTATGATTTTGAGCAGAAATAAGAAAAAATAATGTATACCTCTGCAAATCCCAATTTTACTATATTAAAGAGAGGTTAAAGGGGGTCAAATTTACATAGGCGTGTTTTCGTGATGAGAGCTCTATTATAGAGCTCATCGCTTAGTATTGGTTCGCAACCAGGAAGTCCTTCCAAACAATACCAAACAAAACAAGGCGTAGGCAGTAGTCGATCATTTATTTTGTGCGTATGTGTGTGTGTGTGTGTGGGGTGGGGGTGCTTTTTAAGAGTATTTAACTTGTTTCGAGCTGATCGTTAATCACGGTTGCGCGAAATCCGGTATACCCGAAGGAAAAAAAAACATCTGACCTTCCGTTGCAGAACTTGGCGTCTCACATGTGATCCGAACGTGGCTCGAACCACACCAGTGGGAGACTTAATGATTAAGAGTTAGCGCTCTTACCCACCAGTATTCGAAGACATTCTACCAACGGGCCTCCGTGGCCTAGTGGGTATGAGCGCTGACTCTTAATGATTAGGTCTCTCACCGCTGTGGGTTCGAACCTGGCTGGGGTCACATGTGAGACGCCGAGTTCTGCAACGGAAGGTCAGATGGTTTTTCTCCGGGTACTCCGGTTTTTGCCCACCTCTGATTAACTATCGGCTCGATATGAGTGAAATAATTTTGAAAGGGCCATAAAACCAACAACAAAAAAAAAGTCTTCCGAATCGCATATGCTTCCATTCATTTTGTTTCGATAAACAAAGATTTACATAAATTAAAACAACGTTTGAACCTCATTTGGGCCCCGTCAAGCGATTTTGGTACTTATCGCCTATGCGAGCAGCGAAGGTTCAGGCGAGCCTGCAGTCTCGCCAGAACCTCCGCTGCTCGCTCATTCAAGCAGTGTATCAAGAGGAACCTTCAGACAGAAAGCCATATCCCTGGCCCCTCTGAATGGCTGGGCATGCCCAGTTAAAATTTGTCATGACGGAATGCTCGAAGACACAAATTCGCTTGGCGGGGCTCATTTAATAAAACATTGAATTTGATTCTTAATGAAACGCATTTATTTTGATACAAAAGCGGTATTTTATGGAAACTCTGTGGGCTTATCGGTGCTTTGTTTACAGATTTTACACACCTCACCCACCCAGTCGATCAGCTGATAGCCAATGTCATACGGCTGTGCACAGCTTTACAGAAAGATGTCTTACTGATCTGATGCTTAATAAGTCCGTGTAATGAACACCAAGCAACCCCAACTTTAAATAGAGAAAAGTGGGGTTTTCAGGGGTATTTGCAATATTTTCCTGGTTCTGCTCAAAGACATATGTAGTGGGTACTCGTTAGAACCCCCTCAATAAGGCGGTTCTTTCGAGCATGCTCCCACACCCTATGTTTTGAGTAGAAATAAGAAAAATGACACAGACTTTCATTAGAATATTAACCATTTTGGAGATATGAAGGATAGGATAAGCCTTAGTGGCTCGATCACCACCCCACAACGCCCCCCTCCCCTATGTTACGTGTTACAGTGTATGTATATGAGCGTTGTATATGATAAACTTATTGGTTCCAGCATCGTATCGGAATTTATTTCTTATCGTACAATATGGCATTTCGCCCTGGGATACGTACGGTGGCTTATACTTGTATTGCTGTGAGCAAACCAATATTATTATTATGTTCTGTCAAGTAGCTCATCATCTTGGTTCTGCACAAAGTAGGAATCAATGGAATAATACAGTGTGCAACTAAGTCCTAGTTCGCGCAGAGACATTAACTTGCACCTCGACAATAAATCGACATCACGATAACAAACCCGTGCAACAAAGTGCATTTTTCACATCTCCAAAATGGCTATTTTTTTTTATGAAAATCCGTGATACATTTCTTATTTATACTACCAACATAGGTTTGTGGCGTTCGTTTGAACCGCCTCAACTTTGAGGCGGTTCTAACGAGGATCCACAACCTATGTATTGGAGCAGAAATAAGAAAAATAATGAATACCCCTTTAACCCAAGTTGTATCTATATGAAGTGGGATGCAAGGGGTTATTCATATCACGGACTTGTTCACGTGATGATAAACCAATGACAAACAATCCTATGATGAATAGTTGCGCAAAGTGAATATCATTCAACGGTTGCCCTTGCAATATGATAGCAGGTAACAGCCCCTTCGCCGTTGGGCAATATTACCAGCTCTGGTGAACAAACGTCATAGTCCCTTCGCCCTCGGCTCGGGTGAACACATCGATATATTCCGCTCAAACAAGGGCAACAAATGTTTATTATACCGAATTATACCAGTGCACGCGACTACCAGCCTGAGTGCAAATGTATCTCGACAAAAATACATTTGAGCTTCAGGGGGACATTAATCATTTTTCTCACATGACGTCGCGTCTGAGAGTGTAATAACGTCATGTAATAAATTCGATAATCCACTAGTGGATTAGATATGCAAATTAGTTAGATATGCCTCATAACGGTACTTATTATATACCCAGAAAATGTCCCGTTTACTTTCTACAGAAGTTACCGGTCAATATTTTTCCATATTGCCCGTAGTCAAGTTCATATTGCCCGTAGATAAGCAGTCATGTTCACAATAGAACTACTTTCAGTTGTCCATTTCGATACTAAAAATCGACAGCCATCTTGTCGTGCGTATAGACTGAATGAACGTAAAACAAAACGAATATAGGTTCTGACAAAGTGCATAAACCGCATTTTATGCTGTCAAATATGACCTACCTGCAATCTGTTCAGATTTTCAATACTTTCTTCTAAGAAATCAAGAGTATTTTGAAAGAAATATAACCGACGCTTCGGAAAAGATGGCGTCCTGTGTTGGGAAACGTCAATGTGTTTAATGACGTCACATCCACCAACGTTAACGTCGTCTTCACTTTTGCGCCATTGGGCGTGGTTTTTCAACGTGTAGGGAGACACTTAACGACCTTCATTATTTTCCATTTCAAACCACTTAAAGATGTATAATCTGATTTTATGTTCAGAAATTCATACCAGGCAATCCTGAATTCTAGCCGGCATTTGAAATTTGGGTATATAATAAAAAGGTTATTGACTTTATATTGTGAAATATTCTGCACTCGTTCATATGGCGAAGACGCACTCGCAAGCTCGTGCGCCTTCGCCATATGAACTCGTGCCGATTATTTCACAATATAAAGTCAATAACCTGTAAATATACGACGTCCTTAACGACGTCGCGTTTACTAATGGCGGAATATTGACATTTTGTTAACAAATCGTGAATAAAATGCGTTTTAAAAGTCATATGATAAATAGAATCTTACATTCGTGTTCATGTATTATTGAATTTATTAAACTCGTTGAGGAAAAGGGATAAATTTTATCCCTTTTCCTCAACTCGTTTAATAAATTCAATAATACATGAACAACTCGTTGAGGAAAAGGGATAAATTTTATCCCTTTTCCTCAACTCGTTTAATAAATTCAATAATACATGAACACTCATGTAAGATCCTCTATATTGCACTTGTGTAAGGAGACTATGACGATTTGTTCACCCAAGCAGGTACTGTTGCCTGTAGTATTGCCTGTCGAGGGTGAACCCCTCAAACAAATGCAACAACTGATTTATTATTCCGAATTCTGACATCTATCTATCTATCTATCTATCTATCTATCTATCTATCTATCTATCTATCTATCTATCTATCTATCTATCTATCTATCTATCTATCTATCTATCTATCTATCTATCTATCCATCCATCCATCCATCCATCCATCCATCCCCGGACACTGATAAAAAATCAACGCTGCTGGGAATCGAAACTGGTGTATCTAGCATCAGAGGTGTAACAGTACAGCCGTAATAAAAGATCACCTAAAATTAAGTCTAAATCTGCGTCTAAAAGCTCATTGAGAAGGTTTCAGCCATGTTTTCTTTATATTTTCTACAGCCAGTGTGTCCTAATAAGAGTCCACCTTTGTGACTGTTCAAAACTGGTCTGCATATGAACAAATTCGACACTTATAAAAATCATCGCTGCTGGGAATCGAACCTTGTGTATCTAGGATCAGCGGAGTAGTAGTACGGCCATAATAAATGTGTATATAGGTACATGTATTTAGAGCGCAAAACTAACCGGTCTAACTTGACCTTTTAGTCTAGTGGTTGTGTCACTCGCTTTGTAACCTAGGGGTCGTGGGTTCAGTCTCCGGTCGGGGCAATCGACTGGAGTTTTCTTTATTGATTAAAAACAACAACAGAAAAATAAATAAATGAATAAAAAAAAAAAAAAAAAAAAACAACAAAAAAAAAAAAAAAAAAAAACACTGGAAATGTGATAATATTATGATAATTATAATATAAATAATTCCTATATAAACATTTGAAACAAATGTCTCTTTGTAGGATGGAGGAATGTATATATAGATTATTCATTCTCCTAGTTGAAATATGGGATTTATAAACCGAGGGAGGTAAAACAATCCGATAAAGAAACGAGTGCGAAGCACGAGTTTCTTTAACGGATTGTTTTACCTCCCGAGGTTTATAAATCCCATATTTCAAATAGGAGAAATGTATAGTCTGTATATTACATGCACTTCCATAGACTTTTAGGAGAGTTTGGATTTTGAATTTTGGATCTGAATGCCCGTTCAGTTGACTGTTTACAGCCCATGTAAACGGTTCAATCAGCGAAGTGTTACAGAATCTGGGTGGTAGAACAACTGGATGGGCGCCATTTTGAAAGCGCTTTCTACAGTTTTGAACAAAAATAGAAGAAACAAAGTGTTTCAGTGATAAAACAAGTAAAACGTTAGATTAAATAAAGCAAAACTTACATCCTAATCAATTGTCATATCCATGTTTTCTTTTGTTTCAGCGTTGCATCCGACTCAAACGTCACGCATTCTGAACGTCTGTTGATATTTCTTAGACGCCATTACAATGACGTCATGAATAACGTCGCCGAGATTGAAACTTTCCCGCGTTTGAATAGAAAAATTTCACTGCAAAGCGGTATCTCGTATCTTGTACATAAAGTAGTTCCAGCTGAAGGGATTTATTTCCCCGGCTAAGAGGAAATATTTCTTCTTAGCAAAAAGGAAAATACCAAGTTTATGTCTGGTAGAAATCATGGTATTTCTCTGTAATGCATGTAATATATATAGATTATTCATTCTCCTAGTTGAAATATGGGATTTATAAACCGAGGGAGGTAAAACAATCCGATAAAGAAACGAGTGCGAAGCACGAGTTTCTTTAACGGATTGTTTTACCTCCCGAGGTTTATAAATCCCATATTTCAAATAGGAGAAATGTATAATCTGTATATTACATGCACTTCCATAGACTTTTAGGAGAGTTTGGATCTTGAATTTTGGATCTGAATGCCCGTTCAGTTGACTGTTTACAGCTCATGTAAACGGTTCAATCAGCGAAGTGTTACAGAATCTGGGTGGAAGAACAACTGGATGGGCGCCATTTTGAAAGCGCTTTCTACAGTTTTGAACAAAAATAGAAGAAATAAAGTGTTTCAGTGATAAAACAAGTAAAACGTTAGATTAAATAAAGCAAAACTTACATCCTAATCAATGGTCATATTCATGTTTTCTTTTGTTTCAGCGTTGCATCCGACTCAAACGTCACGCATTCTGAACGTCTGTTGATATTTCTTAGACGCCATTACAATGACGTCATGAATAACGTCGCCGTGATTGAAACTTTCCCGCGTTTGAATAGAACAATTTCACTGCAAAGCGGTATCTCGTATCTTGTACATAAAGTAGTTCCAGCTGAAGGGATTTATTTCCCCGGCTAAGAGGAAATATTTCTTCTTAGCAAAAAGGAAAATACCAAGTTTATGTCTGGTAGAAATCATGGTATTTCTCTGTAATGCATGTAATATAGTCTTTTAAAATGCAGTGAGACTTGACTGCACTTTTAATTTTGGACTCGTCCGTGTTTTAGGAAAATCGCCTTTAGATGGGATTTTACGTTGGGCGATATAGATTTTGTGAGATTCGTAGTGCATCACATTAACCACTTGGCAACGACTTCTACTTAATGTCGTTGTCAAAAACTTAATTATATTTTTTAAAATATATATATTAAAAACGATATCCGAAACCTGCTTCTCCTAAAACATGGATTGGTTTTGTCACGCTTAAACTATGAACTCTCAAAGGTCGTTGACAAACTGTAGTAGTACGCCTTTGACGCACAAACAGTTTTGTAACATTTATTATCACAATAATTCTTCACAATCTCCAGACGTTTCGGCTTTTTACAGCCTTTTTCACGGATTTTTCTTTCAAGCTATCAAAAATCCGTGAAAAAGGCTGTAAAAAGCCGAAACGTCTGGAGATTGTGAAGAATTATTGTGATAATAAATGTAGTAGTACGGCCATAATAAATATGTATATAGAGTGCATAACTGACCAGTTTAACTGGTCCGGACCATTTTGTCTGGCGGCAGTGTCGCTCGCTTTGTAACACAAGGATCGTTGGTCCAATCCCCGGTTGGGGCCATTAGCCGTGGCCATAAAAACAGACTGACCTAGTTGTCAAGGATTTGCCAAGGCCATCGGCAAGGTGCCTCGCAGGAGGCTATTCTTTTAATTGGATTATTATGGGTTGAGGGGATATGGTCCACATTCGGGTTGATTGGCTAATAGCCCTCTGGGCGGTCGCAGCTGGCTGTTTTTGATGGCCAGGCACCGGGTTCAGTCCCTGTATTGTCTGGTTTCCCCAAGGTTTCGGTGCTTCGGTCGGTCCTGTTTGTGTTGCTTGGTGATTTTCTGGATGACCTCTGGACATTTGTTCGTTTGTTTCCTGGCGGTTGTGTTTTGTGTACGAATGTATATACTGACTGTCTTGTCTTGGAGAATTGCCTGGCACGTTGCAAAGCCGATTTGGGTGGGGCTCTGTGTGGCTGGATGTCGTTCAGTGGCACTGTTGCGGCGCCTTCTAGACGGGCGGGTTGGTTTTAACTGTTCGTTGTTCTAGAATACACTGGAGCGGGTTCGGTCCTTTAAATGCCTTGCAATCATCATCACTGACGATCTCGATTGGGGTCAGCATTTTTCTGAGATTACATCCAAGGCAGCTGGGTCGTTGGGATTTTTATACGGGGTTTTGCCCCTTGGCGGGAGGGGAATGTTGTATACAGGACATTGGTTCGGTCTCGGCTTGGGTGGGCGTTGCAAGGTTGGTGCTCCCGTGTTAAGGCTTGTATTCGGCAGGTTGGGATAGTCCAGGGTAGAGGGACAGCTGTTGGGTAGGCCTGCCGGCGGTGGCGGAGCAAAAGTGGAGTTGATGCTGTGCTTGGTGGGCGGGAGTGGCCCTTGCGTGGGGCCTGTTGTGGACCGTCCACTTTTGTATAATACACGCTGATAAGTCTCTTGGTGGGGTGAATGCTTGGTCTCTGTGGCTAGTTCAACGCAAGCAGGAGCATCGAAACTGAACGGCAGTCGTAAGAACAAGGCCTATAGTGATACCTTGGGGAATTCCTCCTTCCCTGGGACTGTTCCTCGGCGGGGCAGGAGCATCAAAATTGGACGGCGGCCAGTTTCGAAGGTACCAGGCCTATTGTGATACCCTGGGGAATTCCTTCTTCCCAGGGGCTGTTCCTCGGTGGGTTAGTTTTCCCTCCTCTGTGGTGGAATGGGGGGGGGGGGTGTTCGGAGCCTGGTGGTGTAGGCTGGGACTAGATGATCTATACTGTTTGCTAAAAGTGCAGGAATTCCTCCTTCCGTGGGGCTGCTCCTCGGTGGGGTAGGAGCATCAGAAATGGACGGCGGACAGACCCGAAGGTGCCTGGCCTATAGTGATACCCTGGGGAATTCCTTCTTCCCTGGGGCTGTTCCTCGGTGGGGTAGTCTTCCCTCCTCTGTGGTTGATAGTGAGACTGTGGGGGAGATGGGAGCCTGGTGTTGTAGATTGGGACTAGAGGATGCCTCTGTAGGCGGATTGTGGGTGGTTTTGGGGGCTCATCCCGTTCAGTATTCGAAGATAGATATCTTTTATTAGTCTATCGAATCGCAGTTTTCCATTATTTTGTTTCGATAAACAAAGATGTACATACATTACAACAATGTTTGACCAGACGCCACATAACGCGGCCTTTGATCAGGATCTATACTGTTTGCTAAAAGCAACAAGCAACAAGCGATGCGATGGCTCATCTGAGATTTCCCAGGTATCTGGAGCTTAATCGCCAGTTCATGGGAAAAGGTAATCATCGTATACGGGACCAAGCAAGTCTCAGTCGAGCCCACGCAGGCAACTGCTACGGACAGATGCGTGGCTTCTATGTCGCAACTACATGCCTGCGAGAAGCAAAGACTCTGACGAGCCTGCGCATGTGCGCAGGCTCGTCAGAGTCTTTACTGCTCGCATATGTGAGGTACTCTTCGCTCGCACAACGTCTACTTTGAATGCTGCGGTGTATAACAAAATTTGCAAGCTGGCATAATTTGTCACCGAAAACTTCGACCATCTTCCGCACCAACGCGGTATGATCAATGTTCTGACAGACTGTGAGCGCTACATGTATCTGTGTGTAGCTGGAACGAAATTTGAGCACGCTTATCAAACAAACATGACAAAAAGCACACGGTAAATCTTGCTTGCCAGACACGCAAACTAAATCAAGCTGTTTTGCATTGATCGATGATGTGTCATCCATTTAATGTTGTCTAATTCGCCAGGGGCGCAGAGTCTGTTTATTTTAACCATAATGAACTTTATCGCCCGGGTTGCGTTGCCCCAGGCAAAGTGGTGCGAGTTTGACGTACGTACGTCCCTGCATATATAAATGGGCGGTAGAGCATCTCAGTGCAGGGTAAAAGTCCCACAAAATCTCTTAAATGACCTTATAGTGTTTACGGGGCCGTAAAATCTCAACACAGACAAACAAATAGTTATGCGACAGAGGGCAAAACGAAATGTACGTAACAAACTGCGCATGGCAAAAGAAATGCCATTCTTATTTCAGGTCTTTGAAATCTCGCGCGCACTCTCCTTAAGGGGAAACGGTAAATGGAAACTGTAATTGGCTGAATATTAATGAAGTTTTGTTTGTTTGTTTGATTTGAGGTTTAACGTCCCCGTCAACAGAGTAAAGGTCATTTTGGAGACGTAGCGTTTTCCCGACTCTGTTGCCCAATGAAACCAATAGGCATTGGCAGACTGACGTGCACCGCTTTGCCTGGGTAAGCTTAGAACCTCTAAGTACTAATGCGTGGTTGGTTTCAGCGCTGCGTGGAAGCATCATGCGCATGCTTCAAGCCCTAATTGGCGGGGGCGGCAAGTTGAATGATGTAATATTAACAAATCCATGTGCTGAACACCCATGTAAACCCCGCATTATACATGTATAGAGAAAAGGGGGATTTTCAGGGGATGGGGTTGGTGGTGGCTACGATTATTGTCCTATTTTATAAAAAAACATAGATTGTGGGTACAGAGGCGACGTACACCTATAATCTAAGTTTGCAACAGGAATAAGACATTATATCAATCAGAAATCAAAGCACTGACAGCACTGTTGGGTCGATTGTTTCTAGGAAAGGAAAGTGGACCAGGGGCGGAGAATTGGGCTGTTTAAACCTAAGACCGTAAAATTTTTATCCTTTAAGTATACAGTTTACACATTGATTAGACGCGGCTGTAAATTGTTTGCAAATAACCTAGCTCTTTCGTCGAGTCAATAATTAACAATAAGCCTTCTTTTACACAGCACTCTGACGTCACAACGGCAAGAACAACGCGGCTTTTTTTCTAAATTAATCGTGACAGGGATTTAAGGTTGTCACGATTAATCGTATATTCGATTAATCGATCGATAAATTCCAGAAAAATGATTATCATTTCTAATTTGCTTGTAATCGATTACTTGACAGGTACAATTTACTAACCAAAGTTATGCCTAAAACAGCTGGATGAGTGGCAAACAGTGCAGACCCTGATGAGACGCCGCATTCTTCGGCGTCTCATCTGGGTCGGCACTGTTTGCTCAGGCCTGTCTGTTCAAATATACATATAGTAAAGTACAACATATGGTAATAGACATGCTCAGACAGGTAAAATTATGAAAAAAAAAAAAAAAAACATAGCGATTACTTATCGATTATCGATTGCAATGTCATTACTGATAATCGATTATCTTTTCAGCTCCGATTAGCCAGCCTTACCTGGATTTCATATAAGTGCCACACCAGTTATCTCCTCATTACGATAACACACATGTATGGTAAAACAGCATCTTTTATATCTCTAGAAGAAGCTATTTTTGACATTTTACTTACAGTCAAACTTCAATGGCTCGAACACCTTTGGGACCGCGAAAATCTGTTCGAGACAGGGGTGGTTCGAGCCACTTAGGTTACTGCCAGGAGGCATAACGAGATACTTTTAGACATCTTTTCGGTGTTCTATGGTGAAAATTTATGCTGTCTGTTCTAATTAGAATCGCCTCATCGAGGCGATTCTAATGAGTACACACAGTATACATTTGCAAGATAAAAGACGATAATCAAAATTATCTCGCACCCTTTCTTATGTAAATGACTTCATTAGGGGCTCAAGAACGAGTTCGACACAGCCATGGTAAACGAGCCATCGGTGTTCGAGCCATTGAAGTTCTACTGTATTTCGCCCCCGCCCATCGGGGCTTGAAGAAATATATGGGCTGCATGATACTTCCACGCAGAGCTGAGACCGACTCGCACACGAGTACTGGTAAACTGCTTAGAGGCTCTAAGACTGCCCAGGCAAATCAGTGCGAGTCGGCCCGTCTATGCTGATAAACCCTTTGGTTTCATTGGGCGTCAGGGATTGAGTTGTCATTCCATCTCAATGTCGGGTAAAAGTCCCACAAAATTGGAAGCAACGTCTCAAAAATGACCTTTACAGTGTTGACTGGGACGTTAAACCTCAAATCAAACAAACAAACAAACAAACAAACTTATTTCTGTTGCATACATATAGCTTGCGGGTGCTCGTTAGAACCGCCTCAATGAGGCGGTTCTAACGATGGCCCACAAGCTATTTTAAAAATTATGTTTACCCCTATAAGCTCCACTTGTTCTATATAAAGTGGGACTCAAACGGGTTTTAGTCATACGGACGTGTTAACTTGAGTGACGTGATGTGTTTTGGGCGCCTCTAAACTGAAATGGGTCCATTGGTTTTAAACATATTTTATTTCAGCACGGATGGGTCTACATTTCAGTTTAACGCACATACTTAGGTATAAACCTGTCTGGATAGACTGTCGATCTGGGTCTTTTTTATTCGCGTAATGGTGGGGTTTGGCTGCGCCCCGGTTTATTTGTTGTTGAGGTTTTACGTCTCCGTTTACAACATCTAGGTCATTTTGGTGATGTTTTTTTTCCGATTTTGTGGGACTTTGATATGAAAAGACACCTCAAAACCTCCAGCCCAACGAAATCGCTAAGGATTACGGAACGGTGCGACTCGCACCACTTTTCCTGGGCAGACTTAGATCTTCTAAGAAGCTTACCAGTACTCAAGTTCGGTCAGTTTCAGCTCTACCCAGAAGTACCATGCAGTCCAATCTATTTCTCCAAGCCCCAATGGGCGGGGGCGCTCACAGACTTAGGTATAAAACTTGCCCAGGAAACGTGCGGCTGGATATACTACCGATCCGACCGTCTCAGTATAAGAAGATAGATAGATAGCATGGTTCTTTCGCACTAAGCTAAAATCGACCGCCCATGAGTACTGGTAAACTAAGAGAATATAAGCCTGCCCAGGCAAAGTGGTGTCAGTTGGACCGTCAATGCATATAAATCCTATTGATTTCACTGGGTGGCAGGGCTTGAGATGTCATCTCATCTCAATGCCCGGTAAAAGTCCCACAAAACTGCAAATGTCTTCATAGCACGAAAACACGCCTATATAATTTTAACCCCCTAGTAGTCCGCTTTTAGTAAAACTGGGGTTTACAGGGGTAAACCTTATTGTTCTTATTTCTGCTCTAAAATATAGATTATGGGCACCCACCTCGGTGAGGCGGTTCTAACGAGTATCCACGACCTATATTTTGAGCAGAAATAAGAAACATATTACAATTTTTCCTCCTAAAATTCTCGTTTTTTTCGGCGGTAAAGTGTACAATGTATTTGTATAGACATGTTTTCGTGATGAAAAAAATCCGTGTTGACGGGAACGTTAGACTTCAAATGAATCAAACAAACAGATACAGACTGTACATGTACCTCTAAGTAATCCCTGTTACATGTAAGCTTCCTAGCCTGGCTTTTGATTTGATTTGTGGTTTAAGGTCCCCGTCAACACTGTAAAGGTCATTTTGGAGACGTTGCTTCCAATTTTGTGGGACTTTTACCCGACATTGAGATGAAATTACATCTCAAGCCCTGTCGCCCAATGAAACCAATAGGGTTTATTAGCATGAACGGTCCGCCTCGCACCGCGGTTCCTGGACAGGCTTAGATCCTCTAAGCGGTTAACCAGTACTAGTGTGCGGGCCGGATTAAGCTCTGCATGGAAGCATCGTGCAGCCCATATATTTCTTCAAGCCCCTATGGGCGGGGGCACTTTGTTTAATCCATTGCATACTAGTGGGCTCGTTCATTGCTATATGTTGGAAAAGTCCATTTGTCATATAATATAAGGGGTTTTCATTCTATTTTTGACGGAAAATTCTGCTAGCAAACAGTGCGTTCTGCGGCGTCTGATCTGGGCTTGCACTGTTTGCCAAGGTATCCCTTTAGCGGTTTCCGCATTCAATGGGTTAACCGTGTGTGCTCTAATAACTCCCGTCTCGAACGAATGCCAATAGTAATTGGAGCGGGTTCGTTGCGGGGGTAGGGGTATTGGAGTTAGACTGTATTGTAATGCACGACAAGGAAACTTAAATGATCAAAACAATGCATGGCAACACTGATTTCTCGATTGTCTCCGAGGGAACGTTTAATAAATGGTTCTGAAGAGGGACTTAGACTGTTTATTTTCCATACTTTAAGGAAATGAGTGAGTGAGTGTTAGAGTTTTACGTCCCACTAACAGCTTAGGTCATACGGAGACGGGACCTCGGTTTAAAGACTCATCCGAAAGTCTGGTGAAGCCCGGGATCGATCCTGCGATCCCTGGTTTACAAGGCGAGTAGCGTAACCACTGCACCACGGAGGCTTCTTCTTTAAGGAAATAGTTTTGTCACTGATCGTATACGCTTTATGCGGCGTCTGATCTGGGTCTACACTGTATCACAATGCCACAGCGCATGACAAAGTCTGTTTTACAATGTGCAAGCGCATGCGCAGTCTTTGTTTTTCAGTATTAATGCCTCTTGCACAGTTCCAGTGTAAAGCCTACTGTAAACCTATAGAAAACAATGTAGTCCATACTGAGTCACATGATTTTCAGTGACGTCAAGTGACGTCAGTTTAAACCATGGTTCACAACGATCTGTTTGGGCGTTGGCGACGTCAAAGCTGTTCCGCTCTTTGCCGAAAAACGGCGTATAAATAATTTTAACCTTATAAGCATATTCGCCCAGTGATGTAAATATAAGAAATAAACTATTATTTCTGCTGTTCCTGAAATTATGAATTAGCCACTCCGGGTTCATTCATTTTGCAGTCGACCCACTGCGTTCATACTTTCATGAACAACAGAAATATAAAATTCATTTCTTTAATAAACAACTGTTTCCTGGATTTCATACAAATCAATGATAGTCACATGGATATTAGCAATGTAAAGCTACTGCTTAGTAAATGTGGGTCGATTGACAAACAATCGACCAAAATAACCTATGGCCCAATACGTAACTAAAGCATCTCAAGGAGAACAAATTCTTTCAAGTACACTGCTCAATGTGTTTTTATGGAAAACGCTAACGGTTTTTATTTGATTTCAAGTATTTTTTCATTACGCACATGCGTCGTATGCGACAGATATCTACGCACTCAATATACCATGACCGACCCCGATAGCTCAGTTGGTAGAGTGTCCGCTCCGGGGAACGGGAGGTCACGGGTTCGATTCCGGGCCGCGACATACCAAAGTCGTTAAAAATGGTACTAGCTGCTCCTCGCTTGGCACTCAGATTTACGGGGTAGAGCTAGGACTGGTCGACCCAGTGTCAGGATAATGTGACTGGGTGTGGTATCATGTAATGTGTCTGGGACATGATACTTCAGTGAGGCAGCACTATAAAAGTGAGCATTGAGCTCCCTGTCGCAACCAGACACCGTCGTGATATGACTGAAAAATTGTTGAAAGCGACGTTAAACCCGAATTCACACACACAATATACCATGATATGTATTGTCTTTCATACATTTTTCCTGCCAAATGCAATATCCCGCTATTATTTCGCCGCTGGCGACTGATAATTCAAACCGAGCACAGCGAAAAAGCATCCGTGCACCTGAAAGTCATCCGTGAACAGCGTGGGCCCGGACCAAACAGCGCATTTGCGCATTTCGGTCAGAGCCTGCGCTGTTCACAAGCAAGCGCCATCTTTTTGCAGTGTTACAGAATAAATGAGTCACAGCGAACAGGAGGTTTATTTGTTTGCATGCATGTTTTCTTCCTGCGCAGACGCAAAACAATACTGAGTCTGGGCACAGCATTTCCTACAATTTACATGTGCGCCCAGCGAAGAATCAGATTAGCCTGTGTATCCATATAGTCTAAACAGAGACTTCTCTTGCTGCATGAAGGAGTATTGGGCCCTTAGCTATCCTTAGGGCGCACAACAAAGACTCTGATCAGACTGCGCGGATGCGCAGGCTGATCTGAGTCTTCGTTGGGCGCACATGTCTTATTGTAGGTTTCGTCCTGCGCAGGCGCAAAATATATTCCTCTGTACCTCTTTTTCGCCAGCCGCTCGTACTTAAGGCAAGACGTGTAGTTGTTGTTCCTGTGTTAAAACAAAATGGAAATTAAAAATACCATCCTTATTTGTTTGACGTTGGCAGTTCTTGTCAAAGAAGGGTAAGTATAGTATAATTGTACTTGACGTCTTCTTTTTCGTATAAATAAGAAGCATTATCGTGTACAAGAAAATTTGGCTGGATTTCAAATCCTGACTGTAGATATCGATTCGTATTAACCGAAATAGCTCCGTTTCTCATCTGATGTGTTCTTAATTTCCCCCCATATTCTGAAACAGGGAATGTGTGTGTGTGTGTGAATGCTTTCAACAATTTTTCGATCATATCACGACGGTGTCTGGTTGCGACAGGGAGCTCAATGCTCACTTTTATAGTGCTGCCTCACTGAAGTATCATGTCCCAGACACATCCTGACACTGGGTCGACCAGTCCTAGCTCTACCCCGTAAATCTGAGTGCCAAGCGAGGAGCAGCTAGTACCATTTTTAACGATTTTGGTATGTCGCGGCCCGGGATCGAACCCGTGACCTCCTGTTCCCCTGAGCGGACACTCTACCAACTGAGCTATCGGGGACGGTCTGAAACAGGGAACAAAAGCAAGTGCGGACGTACATGTGGCATCGGGTCTGTCTGTGCGTACGGGTATGCGTTCAGTGTTGGGTGTGTCACTGGATGCGTTTGTATGTACGTACGCCCCATGAAGGTAGAATGTGAATATTATGCATTTAAGTAACACGCCTATGTTATAGTTGTTAAAAATGTCCATTAATAAAGACAAATACTTAACCCCTGCGACAGTTTCAACCCGAACAAGGGCATCAAAAGTAAACAACTATACCAGTCCTATAGTGATACCCTGAACAATTCCTTTTTTCCTGGAACTATTCCCCTCACTCTTCTGCGGGGAATGCCTGGACTGCAGAGGAGGTCAAAACCCGTACACTGTAAGATTGAGACTCAGCGGTATGCGTTTCAGTATACCTCTGTTATTCAGATAGGACTCATCCAGTGACCTATCCCTCTCTTTTTTCGAGCTAGCTACTGAGCAAATATGACCGACTCAGTATAAGATAGATAGATAGATAGAAATAACTTTTCATGTGAGCAGTGATAGTTTGACCTATTCACCATATTTGCATTATTTGCTGGCTCCCAGCTTGCACATCGTCAATACTGGAAAAACAGGTAACCAGACCCTCCTGACCTTGAAAGGTCAGGGGGTCTGGTTACCTGTTTTTCCAACACTGATACATGTAACCTTCAGACTAGGAACCAGCAGATAATGCAAATAAGGTGTATGGTGTTCAACAACCCTTTTTAAGCAGACTTCTCTCTATTAAATATTAATCAAAACACTGACAGCACTGGTGGACATATCCAAATTAGACGAAAATAGCATTAGCGAGCCTTTATCAAAGCACTGACAGCACTGGTGGACATAACCAAAATAGCATTAGCGAGCCTTTATGTTGCCATGGGTGAGAAAGTTCAGGATTAATCCTTATTTCAGGATTGAGAGCTTTGACATGATGCATATAAATTTGTAATTTATTATTATCCATTTGAAGTTGTAACTTGTCTTAATTAAATGGTTAACTACAACTTAGCATGATATTGGAAGGGTAAACCCATTTATTTTCGATTTCAAGTTAACATTAGGGTCACTTCAGGATTCAAAATAGCAGATTTTCAGGATTGAGATTTTTGGACTGTTCTCACCTCTGTGGTACATTTTTTATAGGTTGTTTGGCTTTCATGCCACTTAATTTTACTTCGAATACTGCCTACGCCATCGCTGGCATTTTCGGCAGGTGTACTTTACATACAGGATGAAAGCCTACACAGTAATCAATGTAATTACGGTAGGGATCTTTAAACTGCACAGATGATGAAAATCACAGCTCGGAAGAGCGTGATAGGTGATGTCGTTAAAAACTCCCAATTTATTACGCCACTAGTCGATTTCCTTGACGTTAGACGGTGTAACGTCATTTTCTCGAATCGAAAACTTAGAAAAAGGATATGAATGCGTGCGTTTCAGTCAATAATTTTAGCGGGATTTCTCCTAAGAATGGCGAAAAGGTGTGAGATTTTGAAGGAAACAACAACATCATTCCCGATTTTCAGCGTGTTAGAATCGAAATAGATCAGCTCTAGTCTGTGATTTGTTGAGCAATAAATCACAGTTTGTCTGTCATTTGTAAGTAGACAAATCACGCGCGCTACGCGCTCGTAATTTGATCTACTTTACAACTGATCCCAAACTCTAATTTGTTACTCAACTAATCATAGTTAGAGCTGATCTATTTCTTAAATAAAAGTCTGATATTTTTTTTTAATATTGGGACGATTGTTTATCAATCGGCACAAAGTTATAAAGCGCAAGTATCTCTTCAGAGCTAGAGACCACGTGACTATCACTGAGTCGTAGGAAATCCAGGTAACGTTTATTTATAGAAAACAGCCGCATTATTTTTATCGCTGCGCGGTCAGAGTGTTGCGTAAGAGGGTTATCTATAGAATCTGAACTAGAATCATAGGTTGGGCTTGGCAAACAGTGTAGACAACGCACAACGCGGCATCTGATCAGGGTCTACACTGTTTTTTTTATAATTTATTCTGAAGACATACATAGACAAACACAGCAAATTACGTGTATAACAAATTAATGAATATTTCCCAAGTACCAAGTACATATATACATACATAGACCTGTACACATATACATGCATACACATACATATACTACACATATACACCCACAAATATAAGTGCAATAGGACATAGGCACGTCACATATACACACATACATATATTCATGCGCATATGATCCTACATATACTCATATACACGTATACGTGGACTTGTGTTGCAGTAATTAAGCTCAATTATTCACAATGGCTTTTAAGACGACATTTTTACTATCGTAGTTAAAGGTTCTCAATTACGGTCAGACTACTTTTTGTCAGGCTTAATATAAGTCAGTTCGAATCTTCAAATATTGTTATCCATTTGCCCCAATATTTTTGAAATTTTGTATAGCGATAGTTTTTAATAGCGATCATTTTTTCTGACGCCAAAGCATTTTTAATTTCAAATTTCCATATGTTAAAATTTAAGGGTTTATTATTGATTCTACACTTATAAATAAAGTATTTTTGTCAAAATAATGATATAGTTGAATGGCTTATTGCAATCTTGGTTGTAGGAAATACCAAAAAAAGACACAAAACATAGCTATACTAATAGACCCATTAATTTTTTCATTAATCCATTTTTCAATTTGATCCCAAATATCAGAAACTATTCTACAATTCCAAAATAAATGAACTAAAGTCTCGGGCTGTACGTGGCAAAAACTGCAGAGATTATCATTTTTTATATTAATCTTATGGAGAAAGTCGTTGGTTGCTAAAATCCTGTGGAGAATCCTATATTGAAACCAATGCAATTTTGTGTTAGTACAGGATTTTGCAGGTATGTTATATATAGTTTTCCAATCTAGTTCTCTGTTAAAAATTTCATTTCATTTCCGTTGACCTTTTAACGTAATTACTTTTTCATTAATAAGATTATAAATATGTTTGCTTCCTTTTTTGTGTTTCATTATTTCTTTTATACTTAATGGAAGATAGCAATTACTCAATGGTATAGGCGTTAGTCTGACATTAACATTTCTGACATAATTTCGCACAGATGAAATTATGCCAAAATAATCAAGATAGTTAGTATTTATATCAAATTTCTGTACAAACTGATCATAATTTAAGAAAGATCCATCTTCGCTTATAAGATCTCTTATAAAGCATATATTTTTTTTCAAACCATCTTTGATAAAAAATCGATTTATTATTTATTTGAATATTGTTATTGTCCCATAGATTTACTGATAATATATCTTCAACAACGGAAATTTTGGTATGTTTATTTACTTCGACCCAGGCCTCTAAAACATCATTCCAAAATAGATTTGTATTATTAGATCTTATTTGTTTTATAAATTCTGTTCCTCGTTTCATTAACTGGTCTAAAGGAGCATATTTAGATTCGAAAAGTGTCTTATATTTAGTGTCTTTTACAATTAATCTCCGTATCCATGTGGATTTAAGAGCTACTATATAATTTACTAAATTAATCATCTTTAAGCCACCGTATTCATAGTCTTGCACGAGTACATCTCTTTTCACTCTATCTACTCCGGATTGCCAGATAAAATTAAAAAAATTCTTATGAAGGCTATTAAAAGTATCCATTGATGGGTTTGGTAATGCTATGAATAAGTGATTTAACTTAGATATTATCAAGGTTTTGAGAATTGTTATCCGGCCAAATGGCGTTAAAATCCTTTTAGACCATTGTTTAAGCTCTTTCTCAATCTGCGTTATCTTATCTTTATAGTTCAACTCTAATATATCATCTAGGTTACAAGAAAAATTAATTCCTAATATTGTAAAATTTCGCTCTGTCCAATCTAATTTGAACCTATGGTTAAAGGTTTCTCCACAGAATTTTCTGCTCCCAATCCAAACCGCTTTGGTTTTAGAAGAATTCATTTTTAAGCCTGACATATGAGCAAACATATTAAGAGTATCAAGCGCCTCTGTTAGTGACTGCTCAGATCCATCTAAGAGTATTGTGGTGTCATCTGCATACTGCAATAGTGTATACTCTACTCCACCAATGTTGATTCCTTTAAGATTAGTGTTATTTTTTAACATAAGGGACAAGATCTCTGCACATAGAAAAATATAGGGAGACAGGGGGTCGCCTTGGCGACAGCCTCTTTGTATTGAGAAAAATTCTGACACAAATCCGTTTTGTATAACCGAAGATGTTATTCCATTATAAAATGTATTAATCCATTTCTTTATTGAATTACCAAAATTAAAAAAAAGTAAAACTTTTTGAATAAAGTCCCATGAAATTGAATCAAATGCTTTTTCAAAATCCACGATTAAAAGCAAACCTGGTATATCTTCGTCATCGACATATTTTAAAATATCATAAATAAATCTAGTATTTTCACCTATATATCTTCCGGATATGAAACCGGTTTGATCATGAGAAATAAGTTTTGAAAGTTTTGATTTAATTCTTTCAGCGATACATCCCGATGCTATTTTATATATAACATTTAACAAGGTAATTGGTCTCCAGTTTTTAATGAAATGCCTTGCTTTTTCTCCCTTTGGGAGACACGTGATTAAACCCTGTCGCTGGGTAACCGATAACATCCCTAATCTATAGCATCATTTATTGCCTTAACAATGAAATATTTTAAATCTGAATAGAAAAATTTAAAAAATTCTGCTGAAAAACCGTCAGAGCCCGGGCTTTTATTGTTTTTCATTTTACTCAGTACAAAAGCGACCTCCTGTTCCCTTATTTCACCTTCTAATTCATTTTTCTCCTCTTCTGATAAAACGGGGTAATCTATGTTTAAAATTTCGTTGATGTTTAAATCATTTATATCCCTATGTTTGTATAGATCTGCATAAAATTGTTGTACCGCCTTTAAAATATCATCTTGCTTCGTAATAAAAAATCCGTCATCTGTTAAAACCTTAGGTATTGTTTTATTAGTATAATTTCCTGACTCTAAAGCACAAAAATACTTTGTAGGTTTTTCGCCTTCTTCGGCCCATCTTAATCTTGCTCGTACCATAATACCTTGTATTTTTAGGCGGGCGTAGCCCGTCTATAGTCACCGTACACCTCGTATATCAGATTTTTGTGCACCTCTTTAGACATGCCTTCTTGTA
Organism: Lucinisca nassula; assembly: GCA_963580285.1. Lineage (NCBI taxonomy): Eukaryota > Metazoa > Mollusca > Bivalvia > Lucinida > Lucinidae > Lucinisca > Lucinisca nassula. Next base: position 51,293,264 of record OY757023.1, on the reverse strand, counting down.
GTCCTCCGCTCAAAAAAGAAAAACTAAAATGGAAAAGCAGTACACGCAATAAATCCAATCAAGTTCGACCGGACTGTTTGAAAAATGAATACTGTTTGTAAAAATAGACCTGCTTATTAGAGTTCACGAATAAATTTGCGCTGAAAGCTGAGTATACAAATCCGGCACTATTTTTCTACGCCGTTGCTGTTAATGCTAGAAATCATTCCCTTTCATCCCCCAGTTTCTGGACAGAACCCTTCTAGCTTTGATATTCAGTGAACCAATTCTTATAGAATGGTGTGTTGTTCAAGTCATTGACAGTTGGCGAACGGTGTAGAATCTGATGAGACTGCTCGTCACATGCCGTCTGATCTGGATCTGTAAGGTTTGTATCGGTACCTAAATCGGTATCTGCAGCGATGTACAGGGTTGAAAGGGTTGAGACGCTTCTCTGTACTGATCGACATCAAACATATCCGACCGCTTTGGAGAGGTCTAATTACATGTATAATTTCAAAATATGAATTTTTTTTTGCTGTGAGTTTACATGAAGTTCCGTGCTTTAAGCAAATAATGAAGGTCCTGATCAGATGCCACATTCTGTGTCTGTAATCAGGGTCTTCAGTATTTTCGAATGCTCCAGTAAAGGGACGCTTGTCACTGGTGGGCAGATAGGCTGCATCTGTCTGATCAAGGCATACAGTCTAATAATTTAAAATCCAGAAATTAAAGGGTCAAACGACTGACATGGTAAATTTAGCGAAACGTTTTGTCTTTTTATGTCCCCTCTTCCAAAGGAAATGGGCTGGCGTGTCCGTTAGGCTTTGACATTTTTACAGAGTGGGAACAGAACAGAGCAAAACAGGATAAAACAGAACTTTATTTAAAGGACACGGGAAATCATTCTCAATAAATAACATCTTAAAATCGCCAGTTAACACTCCATGATGCTGAAATTCCGAGATTTATACACAGCGTAATAAATAAATAGTAGCCAGGTAAACATGTGCATTTGTCTGCTAGTGTAGTGTGCGTGAGAAAATTCCGATAATTAATCAGCTGCCGAATCACGTGGTGTAGTGACGTCAATATTCCCACTTTGCTATAGTAAACCAACGAAGATGTACATAAATTCGGCCAGAAAACAAAGATTTAAAAAATAAATAAATAAATAAATAACAAAATGCAAGCGAGCTTGAAGCTGAAACCAGAAATACAGCCATATATATAATCGCAGGCCCCTTACGCGCACCTAGATAAAAAATCTATAGAATGTGTGATAATTTCCAAATAAGTACGGGGGATGCTTTTGTACCCTCGCAACCCCCTCCCAGCGCACGGGTCTGGTTTGAGCCCGCTGAGTTGAAGCAGGACGAAGCCGAGGACTCCTCTTGACGGCCTTAGTGGAACACAAAGGATGCAAGATACAAATTGCATGGCCAGTATGGCACTGCCTTCTTTGTACAGAATTGTCGATTTGATTAATGCAGCGTATTGAAAAAATATTTTCGAACGGCATGTTAGGTCATATGTTCTATTCAGTATTTTTTACATTCATCCAACATCGATATATTTTAATAAAAGCAAATATAAAACAAAATAATATTATACGGATATTTTGTCACGTCGTCGCATCAACGTTGACACGAAGTCATTTCAAATATATATACCCGCTTGGAAGTTTCCTCTGCAAAGCGCTAATTGTAGGCGCCCTTTTTTTTTTTTTTTTTTTTGTTTTGTTTTTGGCATTTGTCTTATTATAAACATTATTGGTCTCCACTTGAAAACTAGCATCACGAGCTCTAATATTAACTGACGTAGATACAGTGTTATCAGTGCCATTTATAAGACGCTGACTGACATTATGTGCCGATCTCGGTAGCTCAGTTTGTTTGTTTGTTTGATTTGAGGTTTAACGTCCCCGTCAACACTGTAAAGGTCATTTTGGAGACGTTGCTTCCAATTTTGTGGGACTTTTACCCAACATTGAGATGAAATGACATCTCAAGCCCTTTCGCCCAATGAAACCAATAGGGTTTATTAGCATGGACGGTCCGCCTTGCACCGCGCTTCCTGGACAGGCTTAGATCCTCTAAGCGGTTTACCAGTACTAGTGTGCTGGCCGGATTCAGCTCTGCGTGGAAGCATCATGCAGCCCATATATTTCTTCAAGCCCCTATGGGCGGTAGCTCAGTCGGATGCGCGTTAATCAGGAAGGCGCGGGTTCGATACCTGCCGGGGTCGGCAACATTCTTTCGTGGGGATTGATCATGAAATCTTTTCTACGGTCATTCTCTCCCTTCCGATGATTCGAGAAGGGCAGTTGTCAGTTTCTGGCGAAAGAATGCGCACTGTACTCGTTAACCGCTTACGTATAAGCCTGCCAAAGAAATGTGTTAGGTAAACTGACCGGCTCAAAAATGACCTAAAATAGTATTGACTGGGCCGTTAAACTCCAAAACAAACAAACAAAGACTGTCATAATGCCGCCTTTCCACTTCAGGCTGTACTTCAGCTAGCAGTGTACCAACAACCGAAGATACGAACACATGAGCTATAATTTGTTTGTTTGATTTGAGGTTTAACGTACCCGTCAACACTGTAAAGGTCATTTTGGAGACGTTGCTTCCAATTTTGTGGGACTTTTACCCGACATTGAAATGAAATGACATCTCAAGCCCTGTCGCGCATTAAAACCAATAGGGTTTATTAGCATGGACGGTCCGCCTCGCACCGCGGTTCCTGGACAGGTTTAGATCCTCTAAGCGGTTTACCAGTATTAGTGTGCGGGCCGGATTCAGCTCTGCGTGGAAGCATCATGTAGCCCATATATTTCTTCAAGCCCCTATGGGCGGGGGCCGCACATGAGCTATAATAATAATAATAATAACTACAAATTAGTGAGTTATGATGTTTGTGGGTGGGTGTGTGTGTTCGTGTTTAACTGCACAGGTGGCGTAAAGTTGAGCTATTATCTCGAATTTACGGTATTAGCATGAAAAACAAAAAGGAACAGGCTCGTTTATGTTTATTTATTTATTTAGATTTATTTATTTATTTATTTATGTTTGCATTTCCTCCGCCGGATTTAGTATGTCTCCCTTTTCGACTAAGCCATTTTAACCATTTCGGATCTAGAGATCAGCTTTGTTTTTTTTTGGGTGGGGGGTTGGTTTTACGGCCCTTTCAAGATTATTTCACTCATATCGAGCCGATCGTTAATCAGAGGTAGGCGAAAACCGGAGTACCCGGAGAAAAACCACCTGACCTTCCGTTGCAGAACTTGGCGTCTCACATGTGACCCGAGCGAGGCTCGAACCACAGCGGTGAGAGACCTATAATCAAGAGTCAGCGCTCTTAACCACTAGGCCACGGAGGTCCGTCATAGAGATCAGCTTAATTGACAGTATAATTTGGCCTAATAAACCAACCTCCCTCAGTATTTTGATTTCATTTGGAAGAATAAAATTGTATAAATAAAGTTTGTTCCGACTCAGTGATCAAATGCAGCGGAATACGAGTGTATTGAAAACATCAGTATTACTACGAGTGCGATACACGAGTGAAATTTCTGATGTTTTCAATACACAGGATGATAATTTGTAGGTTGACCTCAGTGTATAGCTATGTAATTGTCAGTCGGCCCCCGCCCATCGGGGCTTAAAGAAATAGATAGGCTGCATGATGCTTCCACGCAGAGCTGAAATCCGACCGCGCACGAGTACTTGTAAACAGCTTAGAGTACCTTAACCTGTCCAGGTAAAGCGGTGCGAGTCGGACCGTCCATGCGTATAAACCCTATTGGTTTCATTGGGCAACAGAGCTTGAGATGTCATTTCATTTCAATGTCGGGTTAAAGTCTCACAAAATTGGAAGCAGCGTCTCCAAAATGACCTATACAGTGTTGACGGGGACATTTAAGTTAAACCTCAAATCAAACAAACAATGTGATCGTCAGCAAAGTTGGTGCAAATTAATTAAGATACAGGAAGGTGCATTAAATAAATAAATAAATCATTGAACAGTTTCTTCCAGCTTGAAAAGAGTCAACTTCTTGGAGACCTGTGTCGTGTCTGTGGTCTTTTATTGAAATAGCCCGTTTGAAGACAAATACCCTCAATGACAAATTCAAGAGCAATTACGTGTGACTGTTGTCATTATTTTTTATACGCCCGTTTTGAAAAAACGGTCGTATTATGTTATGGGGTCGGCGTCCGTCCGTCCGTCCGTAAACTTTTCGTTTCCGGATAACTCCTCCTACAGTTTTCATCCGATCAAGCTAAAACTTGGTAGGTAGTAAGACCATGATGTGTAGATGTGCGTAAAGTTTCGAGAATCAACGTCCGCCAAATATTAACAGAGTTATGCCCCTTTGAAATTTTTGTAAACATTTTCGTTTCCGGATAACTCCTCCTACAGTTTCCATCCGATCAAGTTGAAACTTGGTAGGTAGTAAGACCATGATGTGTAGATGTGCATAAAGTTTCGAGAATCAACGCCCGCCAAATATTAACAGAGTTCTGCCCCTTTGAAATTTTTGTAAACATTTTCGTTTCCGGAAAACTCCTCCTACAGTTTTCATCCGATCAAGCTGAAACTTGGTAGTTAGTAAGACCATGATGTGAAGAGGTGCGTAAAGTTTCGAGAATCAACGTCCGCCAAATATTAACAGAGTTATGCCCCTTTGAAATTTTTGTAAACATTTTCGTTTCCGGATAACTCCTCCTACAGTTTCCATCCGATCAAGTTGAAACTTGGTAGGTAGTAAGACCATGATGTGTAGATGTGCATAAAGTTTCGAGAATCAACGTCCGCCAAATATTAACAGAGTTATGCCCCTTTGAAATTTTTGTAAACATTTTCGTTTCCGGAAAACTCCTCCTACAGTTTTCATCCGATCAAGCTGAAACTTGGTAGTTAGTAAGACCATAATGTGTAGAGGTGCGTAAAGTTTCGAGAATCAACGTCCGCCAAATATTAACAGAGTTATGCCCCTTTGAAATTTTTGTAAACATTTTCGTTTCCGGATAACTCCTCCTACAGTTTTCATCCGATCAAGTTGAAACTTGGTAGGTAGTAAGACCATGATGTGTAGATGTGCAGCGTAAAGTTTCGAGAATCAACGTCCGCCAAATATTATCAGAGTTATGCCCCTTTGAAATTTTTGTAAACATTTTCGTTTCCGGATAACTCCTCCTACAGTTTTCATCCGATCAAGTTGAAACTTGGTAGGTAGTAAGACCATGATGTGTAGATGTGCGTAAAGTTTCGAGAATCAACGTCCGCCAAATATTAACAGAGTTATGCCCCTTTGAAATTTTTGTAAACATTTTCGTTTCCGGAAAACTCCTCCTACAGTTTTCATCCGATCAAGCTTTAACTTGGTAGTTAGTAAGACCATGATGTGTAGATGTGCGTAAAGTTTCGAGAATCAACGTCCGCCAAATATTAACAGAGTTATGCCCCTTTGAAATTTTTGTATACATTTTCGTTTCCGGATAACTCATCCTACAGTTTTCATCCGATCAAGCTGAAACTTGGTAGGTAGTAAGACCATGATGTGTAGATGTGCGTAAAGTTTCGAGAATTATCGTCCGCCAAATATTAAGAGAGTAATTTCCCTTTGAAATTTTTGTAAACATTTTCGTTTCCGGATAACTCCTGCTACAGTTTTCATCCGATAATGCTATAAGTGCTCGTTTTTATGTGTTGTAAATAACTGATGAGATTAATTCTAGTTCTAAGCTGTCTGCTGTGGAAAGAGCAATACAGGGAAAAGGAAGAAAGCTCTGTGATGCCCTAGCTCTGGCTTGGCACTGTGCATGCTCTTCTTGCATTTGCTGTCACCCATTGAAACTTGAAAAATACTGTTTTCAGGTTTCAGTCTACCAAATATGAATTTGCCACGGGCGTATAATGCCCCGCTTGCGGAGCTCTTGTTTTCAAGTTTTAACGAAAGAGCGTTGTAAATAGATGACATTACTCGCCCGCCTCTCAGTACTTTCAGTACTTTGATTTCTTTACGTAAAGTTTGCAGTTCTGTTTTCTTTTCCTCTAATAAAGGTAGATTTAAAGTATCGGATTCTTCAAGATGTTTTATTTCTTTTTCTAATTGTTTTTCTTTAAGATCTGTTTGTTTCTTTTTATAGGCAGCACAGGAAATAGTTTTACCCCGGATTTCAATAAGGAGAGTTTCTAAAAATAACTGGTCTGAAATAGTAAATTGTAAATCATTACAGTTTCTGTTTTCTATGTAATCTAGGTTATATACTGGTAACATATATTGCTCTTTAACTTTTTTAATGCATTTTTGAATAGTTTCTACATATTCCCTATCTTTTAAAAGGCTATTATTGAATTTCCATAAACCTTTACCTTTTTAAACTCATTTAGTAAAATTGACAGTACTACTAGGGTCTACACTGTTTGCTTACAGTACATGAATGTAAGGATGAAACGGAATGTTACTGCACTCAGAGACAAATGTCAGTGCCTTGAATTTTGAAAGGTTATCAACTTGTTAGTATAAATGTCAAGTTTATTTGGTAGACTAGAGTGTCCAAATCCGAATTTCTGTAAAACAATAATTGACGGTTACGTTAGATCCAGCATGATTTACAATATGCTGGGAAAAATGGACACTCCTATCATTTAATCCATTGGAAGCAACGTCTCCAAAATGACATTTTCAGTGTTGACGGGGACGTTAAACCTCAAACCAACCAACCAACCAATTATCCTGCTAAATATTCAGTTTTACCACACCCATTTTTGACTTTGAACCAATCAGATTACTTGATGCAATTAATTTCTACAAATTCTTAAAACGAATGTCTTAACATTTTTGAACCTGATCAGATGGCCATCTGACCTGGATCTACTTTGTTTGCAAAGTTGGGGGTTGTCGTGAACAGCAGGATAAGAGTTAATTTTGATATGATATCTAGCATTCACCTTATTTGCATTATCTGCTAGTTCCTATTCTGAAGATTATCAGTGTTGGGAAAACAGGTAACCAGACCCCCCTGACCTGTTTTTCCAATATTGACAATGTGTAACATAGGAGCCAACAAATAATGCAAATATGGTGAATATCAAGCAGTGTACACCATACTGTACCGACCCGACTAGATCGTCCGCCTCGGAACCCCGAGCGGGAGGTCACGGGTCCAATCCCCGACCACGCCATACCAACAACATAAAAATGGTAGAGAGAGCTCCCTTGGCTGACGCTCGCATTTTCGGGTGGATATTGGAGTGGGGGGGGGGGGGGGTTGGTAACTAGGAAGATAAATGAAAGAATGTAGGTACATGTCTTTGCTACAGGACACTTTGTTTCTTACAAAAGGCCCTCCAGAGCTCTTGTTAGTTGTTTCTAATAAGCGATATTAAATTAAGCTTCAATCTGTATTTTGGGGTCGATTGTGTTTATCAATCGACCCTAAGTTATAAGGACAAACTGGAGTCCACGTGACTATCACTCCATGTTACTCATTTTATTACGCAAACACGCCTATACAAATACATTGCCACCTTAATCGCCGAAAAAATGCAAATTTTATGATGAAAAATTGTGATATTTTTCTTATTTCTGCTCAAAATATAGATTGTGGGCACTCGTTGGAACCGCCTCATCAAGGCGGTTCTAACGAGTACCCACAATCTATATTTTAGAGCAGAAATAAGAAAAATAAGGTATACCCCCGGAAACCCCAGTGTTACTATATAAAAGTGGGGTTCAAGGGGGTCAAAATTATATAGGCGTGTTTTCGTGATGAAATAATTTAGTCATTTAAAGAAGTGAGGTCAGCGTGTTTGCGTAAAAAGATTTAACTTATCTGTAGAATCTGGACTGGAATCAGGGGCTGGGCTTGGCAAACAATGTGGACCCAGATCAGACGCCACAGGACGCGGCGTCTGATCAGGGTCTTCACTGTTTGCTTACAGTACAGGAATTTGAGGGCCAGACACCGAAAACCGCAGCGTCTGATCGGGGTCTACATGGTTTGCTTACAGTACAGGGATTTAAGGTTTAAACGAAACTGTCTAAGTCCCCGTTCAGGCGCTTTTTCCCAATTTACACTCAAGAGACAATTGACCTCGAGCAATTGACCCACTAGTATCTGCCATCTAATGAAACAGCTCTTCAAGATTTACATTGTATCATTATTGGTGTACAGACTTAGAAGTGTCAAAACCTACAGCCTCGAAACTAGAATCAAAGTACTGAGAGTTCTGATGACAGTTGATTAATCAGTAGTTATACAACAGTATCAGTGATAGCCACCGATTCTACCGAAATGTTTGTTGACAAAGTCCCATTGGGTAAGAATGGCAAAGTGTCGAAAAAGGGACATTGCTGTGCCATGTCAACACCGACGAACACAAAATCAACAAAATACGTGACCACTCATTTTTCATTCTTATCCCCTTTTATGAAATTTCTGTACTTCTATGCTAAAAACGTAACCGAATGGACCATGCCGCACCAATATGTCTTCAACAATTGCTATCCCCGCTGGGTCCATAAAAATATCTGCACTATGACAAGTCCGAAAAGAAATCATAATTGATCCGTCATTCCATGTATGAATATTTAAAACCCCAGCACAAACGAAATAACGTATGTTTCTTCATTTATTTGCTTCAACAAAATATTTAATCACTATAATGCATTTGCATATCGAGGATAGCTTAAGGGGAATGGGAACACCTTCAGGGGAGGCAACTCCTGCAAAAGTATTTTCTCTCCCATGTCAATAGGGGTCAACTCTAAAAGGAAAGAATTTGTTCCTGAGGAGCAAATTCTTTCCTTTACGAGTAGACCAATTTTTCAGTGGGACAGGGCTGGTTGAAAAGCGATCAGGAAGTCCTGAAAGTTGTCTCCCTTTGAAAAATGGCGGAAAAATCAGCATGGTGTTCACATTCCCCTTAAAACGCTGACTCACAGGATCAATCAATTTTCAAATAAAACCCAACGCGGCAGCCAGAGAACAAAGAAAAATATGGGGGAAAAGCACATTAGAGGAGATGATGAGCTACTTGGGGAAACCCCAAAAGCTTTCTGTAAGTGTGAGGATGGAGTTCATTACGATAACACATCTGCATGCATGACACATCCAAAACGATAATTTTTCTGATCATTATGAAAACACGCCTATACAAATACACTGCAATTTTTTCCACCGAAAAAATGAAAATTTTCCAATAAAAAATTGTCATCACGCAAATAAGTCCGTGAAATAAACACCCCCTTACACCCCATTTTATATAGAGAAAACTGGGGTTTATGGGGATGTACATTATTTTCCTTATTTCTGCTCCTAGACATAGGTTGTGGGTACTCTTGAGACCGGCTCAATGAGGCGTTTCTAACGAGTACCCACAACCTATATTTTGAGTATAAATAGGAAAAATATCACAAATTTTCTTCAGAAAATTTACCGTTTTGGGGATGTAAAAAATGCACTATGACGCACGGATGTGTTATCGTAATGGATAATTTTCTTATTTCTGCTCAAAATTAAGATTGTTGGTACTCGTTAGAGCCGCCTCATCGAGGCGGTTCTTACGAGTACCCACAATCTTTATTTTAGAGCAGAAATAAGAAAAATAAGGTTTATCCCTGTAAACCCCAGTTTTACTATATAAAAGTGGGATTCAGGAGGGTCAAAATTATATAGGAGTGTTTTCTTGATGGCAACTTTGTGTATTTTTTATTTATACTCCAAGCACAGATTACTCGCCTCAACGAGTACTCACAACCTTATCCTTGCCAAATGTTTGGGCATGTCATCACAATAACCAGTCCGTGAAACGAAGACCCCTCTAAACGCCACTTTATATAGAGAAAAGTGGGGTTTAAGGGAGTAAACAATATCTGCCTTATTTTAGCTCAAAAACATAGATTGTGGGTACTCGTTAGAACCGCCTCAATGAGGCGGTTCTAAGGAGAACCCACAATCTATGTTAAAAGCAGAAACAAGAAAGATGTTACAAAGTTTTATCTAATATTTGTCACTTCTGACACCATGTTGGACGCCATTATTTCACACGGACATGTTTTCCTTATGTAATGAAAAGGACAAGTATTGTTTTCTTTTTATCTTTCACTTGAAAATCATTTCGAAAACACGCCTATACAGATAGAAAAAATACGTTTACCCCTGTAAACCCCAGTTTTACTATATAAAAATGGGGTTCAGGGGGGATCAAAATTATATAGGCGTGTTTTCTGGATGTAATTTTTTTTCATTTATACTTCAAGCAAAGATTATTCACATCAACGACTACTCAGAACCTTATTTTTTTTTATCTTTCACTTAAAAATGTTAGGAATACTTTGTAGCTAATCTCTAGGTTTGTGACCTAAGATAGCGGGGGATCTCTCAGTAAATAGATTCGCCATGCATGTGAAACGTATATAAATATATATTACATGCATAACAGAGAAATACCATGATTTCTATCAGACAAAAACATGGTATTTTCCTTTTAGCTAAGGAGAAATATTTCCTCTTAGCTGGGGAAATAAATCTTTCTGGCTGGAACTACTTTTGACACAAGAAACAAGGTACTGCTTTTGCAATGAAATCGCTATATTCAAACGCGGGAAAGTTCAGACACGTCGACGTTAATCATGACGTCATCTCAATGGCGTCTGAGAAGATATCAACAAACGTTTAGAATGCGTGACGTTCGAGTAGGATGCAAGGTTGGAATACAGATTATCTGGACATAACTACAGAATGAGGGGTACGTTTGGTGACCGTTCTCTCGCATTTTTAATTGTTTTATCATTATAATACTTTATTTCTTCCATCTGCATCTATACAATAGGAACCGCTTTCAAGATGGCGTCTATACAGTTTTTGTTTCAGTCAGCTTATGTATCACTGCGCCCACTCCCTTTTGCATAGACTGTATGTTAACAGTGAACTGTAAACAGAATTAGATGCAAAATGATCCATCAGCTCTATCAAATGCATGTAATATATAGTTTATTGATTCAGCCCATTCTAAATATGGGATTTATAAACCTCGGGAGGTTGAACATCCTATAAAGAAACTCGTGCGCAAGCGCACTCATTTCTTTATCGGATCTTCAACCTCCCTCGGTTTATAAATCCCATATTTAGAATGGGCTGAGTAATAACATCTATTTATACACCATATCCTCGTTATAACACGGTTCATTATAACACGGTTTGGATATAACACGGTTTGAAGATCCCAAAAATGTGAAGATTATATAAACGGTCATTTTTTCTATATAATCTACACATTTTTGTTTGGATATAACACGGTTGTTTAACTAACACGGGTTCTGCTTTGGACCCCATTAATAGTGTTATAAAGAGGTTTTGGTGTAATACATAAAAAACGTCAAATATCAGACTAGTAGCTGATCTACAACAACCGAATGAGGATACGGATTACGGATGTGTTATCGTAGAGAAATTGGTAATTTTCTAAAATCGATAAATGATAAAGGCCGTAACCGTTACTTCAGGGCAACTTCTAGCCCCCCCCCCCCACATCCCCCTCCCCCAACCCCACCCCCCCCCCCAAAAAAAAAAAAGAAATAGTATGATCCCAAGCTAGAGCAAAATTAAAACCAGATTTCTATTCTCCTCGAAAGGGTCCCAGCCAAAAATCAAAGAAACAACCCCCCCCCCCCAAAAAAAAAAAGAGTAAAAATAATAATAATAAAAAAAAAATTAAAAATAATAATAATAATAATAATAATAAAAATGAATAAATAAATAAAAAAATGTAAAAAATAATAATAAAAAATCGGACAAATCACAAAAAATTTCTTGTTATTTGGTCAGTGAAAATTAAGAGATCATTCGAAGAAAGCAATTGTGTCTGAGTTAGATGATGAAAATCTCAAAAGCTTCTTACAGTTTCATGCAGGTTTAAAGCCATTTCAGAATTGTCAAGGAAACATCCGAAAATCTTGAGTGCTTGCAGGTCCGTAATTAAGTTTATTGCTTTTTTATTACGGAAACATGCCTATACAAATACACTGTAAATTTTACCGCCGTAAAAATGAAACAGTTAAGATGAAAAATTGTAATATTTTTCTTATTTCTGTTCAAAATATAGATTGTGGGTACACGTTAGAACCGCCTCATCGAGGCGGTTCTAACGAGTACCCACACTATATTTTAGAGCAGAAATAAGAAAAATAAGGTTTACCCCTGTAAACCCCAGTTTTACTATATAAGTATGGGGTTTAAGGGGGTCAAAACCATATAGACATACTTTGTATTTGCGTGATGTATTTCAACAGATTCTCCGAACGGCTTTGCTCAGCATGTGGGAAATTAACAGACAACTATGCTTCGCACTGTTTGCTGTCGTGTCCAAAGGCATAGAATGTGGTTTGGAATATGGCAGAAAATGTTCTTTTATTGGAACAAAGACCAAGCTTTTATTGCTATGTAGCGCGATTCCTCAATATTCAGAAAGTTATCAGCGATGACAATCTTAGATGCGATGGCAGTCTTAGATAACTATGGAACGCCACAGCTGTATTATGTTAACCAAATGTAAGACATGGTGTCATTATTTCGTTACATGATGTCCGCTGTTCTTAATATGATGCCCATTGTTCTTTATCTGAGGTCATAACTTCTTTATATGGTGACGTTTTTTCATTATATGATGTCCACTTTTCTTTATATGATGTGCATTTTCTTTATCTGATGTGCAGTTTTTTATGTCATGTGCAGTCACATCATTATATCTTGTCTATGCACATTTCTATTATGTCTCATGGTCATTTTATGATGTCTGTAATTGCTTATGTTCTGTGCGATTATCGTTTTATTTTGTGAGTTAGCCATTCTATGTTGTGGCAAATCACCAGGTTTATGCGTTGTCAGTTTATGCATATGTCCTGTCAGTTTAACATTACGCGGTGCTGTAACTTAATTCCATGGTGTGCAAACTTCATTATGATGATGACTAAACTAGCGATTTAACCAAGACAATTCTTGCAGTAGAAAATTTTACTAAAACACCTGGAAAGCGGTTCTCTTGATTGATAACTTGAGTATTTTTTTCAAGGATTTTCTTCAAATTTTGTGTATGCATTGGTATTGTGGGTATGTAGTTTGGGGTTATTAACGGGCAAAATAGGTTTACATTTAGCAAACTATCACCTATGGTGCTAGAATACTAAAGCTCATTCAATACGTTCTATCGCGCACATGCCTGATAAATTTGATTTTTTTTTCAAAAACAACTTTTAGCGTATGTAAGAGAAATGCTTTCCAGCTTTCCAGGTGCTGTAGTAAAATTTTCTACTGCAAGAGTTGTCCTGGTTAATTCGCTAGTTTAGTCATCATCATAATGAAGTTTGCACACCATGGAATGAAGTTACGACAACACGTAATGTAAAATTGACAGGATATAAGCATCAACTGACAACACATATCGCCATATACAATGGCTAACCTACAATATAAAACGACAATCGCACAGAACAAATGCAATTATACAGGCAGTGAGACATAATAGAAATGTGCATTGACAAGATATAATGATGAATGGACATGATATAAAGAAAAGTGCACATCATATAATGAAAATACGTCACCATATAAAGAAGTTATGACATCAGAGAAAGAACAATGGGCATCACATAAAGGGCAGCGGACATCATGTAACGAAATAATGACACAATGTCTCACATTTTGTCAACATAAGACAGCTGTGGCGTTCCATAGATAACCACTTGTACTGTGTACATACATTGTGATTTCGAACACATATGGAGCACTGTTAGACTGTGGTAAATTGAAAACATCGTCCTATGATGAAACGATCTACATAAACTCATCTTTTATTCAATTCTCAACATTGACGTTTCCTTTCTTTCTTTCTTTCTTTCTTTCTTTCTTTCTTTCTTTCTTCTTCTATGTATGCATTTGTATTGTATCACTTGTTTTGTATATAAAGGAGAGAATACTTATAGTATGGCAAGCCGGTCTGTTGTCTGTCCGTCGTCTGTCGTCTGTTGTCTGTCAACATTTTCAAACATCTTCTCCTCTGACACCACTTGGCCAATTGAAGTCAAATTTCATACGGAAGATCCAAGGGATCGGAGAACGAAATTTCATGCGCCGGGTCCATTTCACATGACCAGATTGGCCGCCATTGCCATATATGGTAAACACCCTTCAAACATGTTCTCCTCCGGAACTATAGGCCGGTTGCCATAGACTTTTGTATGGGGTGGTTCTAACGAGTACTCACAACCTATATTTTGAGCAGAAATATGAAAAATGTCACATTTTTTCATCTTAAATTGATCACTTTTACATCGGTAAAATGTACAGTGTATTTGTATAGGCGTGTTTTCGTAATGAATGGTAAAAACCCTTGAAAAATCTTCTCAGAAATGAAATGGCTCCACTAAATCTCAGCACTCAGGTGAGCGGCTCAGGACAATTGGTTTTCTGGTTTTATAATAAGCTACTCCCCTCATAAACCAGGGGTTCCCCAGACATTCGGATGAGTCTGTAAACCGAGGTCCCGCCTCTTCTTAAGCTGTTGGCGGGACGTAAAACTCAAACACACTCACCTACTCAGTCCATTCATTTCCTGTATCCAGCAGCGAAAGTCATATGACTGCCTCACTAACAAGCAACAAAAGTAACAAGACTGCCTCAATGTGGTGGTTCTAACGTATACCACATGAAGGAAAATTTTATTTTCCATGTATACGCCATTTTTATCTATATAAAGTGGGATGCATAAGTTTGTTTGTGTTGTCCCCGCCAACATTTGACTTGGCTTCCGATTTTGAGGGACTTTTTCACGGCATTGAGATAAATTGATATATTTATAACAAAATGGGACCGGCCAAGTTGTTCAAGACTAACGACATCGTTAGTTAACGTATCGTTAAAACTTTGATCATTTAATATTGCAAATATGCAAATATTTTTGCTGAGAAAATGAGAGCAGCTTTTGCAAATGCATTTTTTCAGCAAAATACCAAAATTTTCGATATTGTACTGGCTAGAACAGTTAACAATATGACCACTAACGAGCTCGTTAAGCCAACGATGCTTTGAACAATTGGCCCTGAAGTATAAAGGTATTACATTGTGTAAACTTTTTCGTGCTGTATGGGCCACAGCCAGCGAAAAGGAATCCTTGAGCAGGTTCCCTCAGCGACAAGTACAACTGTATGCAGAAAACAACCTGTAGAAGCTATGCGTCATTGATCTTCCATATACATGTATATCATATAGCAAATTTTGATTGTTTGATTTGATGTTTAACTTCCCCGTCAGCACTATATAGGTCATTTTGGAGACGTTGCTTCCAATTTTGTTGGACTTTTACCCGACATTGAGACGAAATGACATCTCAAGCCCTGTCGCCCAATGAAATCAATAGGGTTTATAAGCATGGACGGTCCGACTCGCACCGCTTTGCCTGGGCAGACTTAGATCCTCAAGGTGGTTTACCAGTACTCGTGTGCGGTCGGATTCAGCTCTGCGTGGAAGCATCATGCAGCCCATATATTTCTTCAAGCCCAAATTGGCGGGGGCCGAGACAGCAAATTAGGCGAATATTTGATAATAATTGAAGGATAATTATCCTTATTTCTCTATTTGAACCTATGTTATGGGTTTTCAGCGCAGTTTCTAACGAGCACCCACATCCTATATGTTTGCAATGTAAATAGTAAAAATGTCTTGGATTTTCATCAGAAAGGTATCCATTTTGGAGAAGTAAAAAAAAGCACCATGTCGTTCGGATGGTGTTTGAGCAAGAATAAAGTAAAAAATGTATGTCCCTGTTTGTAAAGCCCCGTTTCTCTATATAGTGTGTGGCTTACAAGGGTGTACATTACACGGGATTCTTAAGTTAACGTGATACATGAAAACACCGATGATACACACACTTTCTCATTCCATTGTGTGTCTTCGTATGATCTATTATATTCTTGAAGCATTGTTTACGCCGTATTTTGCCCTTGGCAACTCAAAAATATTTATAAACATTCGCACGTAAAACATGAACAAATCTCGTAAAGAAACAAATGTGGCTTTTGTTTTAAGCTCACCTGAGCCGAAGGCTCCGATCAGACACCGTCCGTTGTCGTCTGGCCGTTCACAATTTCTTTAAACGACATCTTCTGAACAAACTACTGATCTGATTCTTACCCAACCTGGCAGAAATAATCCTCTTGCGGCTGCCAGCAGTCTATAGTTGTTTAAAGAAGAACTATGGTTGCCATGGCAACGAAAAGACGAAATTAAGTAAAAACCTTTAAGAATTTTCGTGACTAAGACCAGAAGGCCTAAGGCTTTAATGTTTGGTATGTAACTTCTACCAAAGTTGTCTAAATTATAGCCCTGGGGTCAAATATGGCCCACACCCTACGGGTCTCTTGTTTTACATAGACACTTCTATAGAAAATACAATCTTCTTGTCTGAAACCAGGAGGCTCAGGCCTTTGATATTTGGGAAATAGCTTCAACTAGTGGATCTCTACCAAAGTTGTTCAAATTATAGCACTGGGGCTAAATGTAGCCCCGCCCCGGGGGTAGGGGTGGAGGGTGCAATTGTTTTACATAGACCTGTATAGGAAAACCCTTTAAAACTAATCTTATCTGCAACCAGAAGACATAGGCCTTTAATATTTTGCATGCAGCTTCACCCAAGATTGATAAAATTATAGCCCTGGGGTCAAACATGGCCCCGTCCCAAGGTCACTTGTTTTACACAGACCCATATAAGGAAAAAAATCTTCTTGTCTAAAACCAGAAGGCCTAGGCCTTTGATATTTGGCATGCAGTTTCATCTAGTAGACCTTTACAAAGATTGCTCAAATTGTAGTCCTGGGTTAAAAATGGCCCCGTCATAGGGGTCATTTATTTCTACATAGACTCATATCGGGATTTTTTTATAAATCTTCTTGTCCGAGAGGCCTTTGATATTTTTGGTTTGTAGTTTCAGCTAGTTTACCTCTACCAATATTTTCCAAACGAAGACCCTTGTTTTACCAACCGTGGGTATTTGTAGGGGTAAGCCCACCCACTCCAGTTCATATAAGGCTTAATATCTTAAAATTACATAGCCATTTTATTGTTGTTCGTTATATATAATAAGATGCTTACAATGATACTGTTGACTGGTCTACGTATTGCTGTGCTTAGTTTAAGATGCACTCAATCACACTGACCAGTGATAATCCTAGAAGGTGTCCTGTGGCTAAAAGACCCATAACTTTTCGAAAAAGCCTTTTCGTCTAGAAATTATAGGCCCTTTTACAAGGTAAAGGTATTAGGAACTTCTGTTTTGTGGGTAGTTTTCTCAAGAATTTCTTCTAGAAGGCCTATGATGATGTCTGTTAGCCAAACCCGTCCCTGCTGAAGAGGGGCCCTGAGGGGTATGCCCCATCCCTCCAGTACATATTATAGGCCTAAGTTTTAATATCTCAGAAACCGTTCAAATTCCAAACCCTAAACAGAAATAAGAAAAAAATAATGCATACCCCCGCAAACCCCAATTTTCTCTGTATAAAGTGGGTTTAAGTGACTGTGGGGTGTTCATTTTACGGACTTGTTTACCTGATTGGAATCGCATAACTCTGTTGGACCGTGTACCACGTTAGTGGCGTATTTTTTACGTTGTTTTTGTCACGCATTGTCGCAATTAATTATTCATGTCACATGAATCATCAACCATATTTTTGTTTTAAAATATAAGCTGCTATATAAGCTATGGAGACCATAAAATGTCAACTGATCTCTTGATTTTAGGACGATTTTGCCCGATGGATTAAGTTTTGTCTTACTATTAATATAAACATTAATTCCGATGCCTGTGAGAGAGTCTACATAACGAAAACACGCCTTTATAATTTTGATCCTTTGAACCCCACTTTGTCGAAAGTAAAACTGGGGTTTATAGTAAAACTGGGGTTTACAGGGGTAAACCTTATTTTTCTTTTCTAAAATATAGATTGTGAGGACTCGTTAGAACCGCCTCGATGAGGCGGTTCTAACGAGTCCCCACAATCTATATTTTGAGTAGAAATAAGAAAAATATTACAATTTTTCATCTTAAAATTCTCGTTTTGTTTCGGCGGTATTGTGTACAATGTATTTGTATAGGCGTGTTTGCGTAATGTGGCAAGAAATTCAACTTAGAAGACTTCCCATAATATTCATTTTTGACAACTAAAGAAAAGAACCGACAAACCACCGGAAACTCCAATTGTCTCTATAATGAGTAGCTTCTTCTGTGCGGTTATCCCCGTCCTTAACGTGACCTACATAAAACTGCACATATTAATTATGTTGACAAAACAACTGATAGGTATAGGATAAAGTATATGAATAAATATCGTAAAGAAACAAATAAATAAACAAATAAATAAACAAAAAACCGTTATGTAGAAAAAAAATAAAATTTGGTACGAAATGACCAAAGTGGATACGAAATGACCGAAGTGGGTACGAAATAAAGTTACGAAATGACCAAAATGGTACTTGAGTAGGAAAAGACTTAAGTACAATATGACCGGTTACCGGTGATACATTGTACATTGGTATATCGAAGATCTCTAACCATTGTTGGTTGGTTGGTTGATTTGATGTTTAACGTCCCCGTCAACACTGTAAAGGTCATTTTGGAGACGTTGCTTCCAATTTTGTGGGACTTTTACCCGACATTGAGATGAAATGACATCTCAAGCCCTGTCGCCCAATGAAACCAATAGGGTTTATTAGCATGGGCGGTCAAACCATTTTCATTACATGTAAAATTTATACAAGAACAGATATACAAGTAGTGCCATATCAAGTAACACGATTACTATTTCGGAAAGGACCAGGCGATGATATCTCATTATTAAAACCGTTCGTTATAGTTCAGTTATAAATTTATAAACTAGAATTACTTGAATTTGCAGTATCAAATTCAGCAAGACTGATTGTCTTGTTTTATTTCGTTTTTTTTTTTTTGCTGAATTGATTTAGGACCTAACTTCCCATGTTACAGGTCCTGGTGTATGAATGCCATTTGATGTCTCACCAGTAACATTTCTGATTATGATAGACTTATCTATATCGACAGTTTGATGTTTGTGGATATCTGAATTGAAATCAACGGCGTAAAATCTGACAGAGTTGAATTCGACAGTTATTAATCAGTGGGCAAAAAGCCTCCGCAAAAAGACTGGTCTTCTGTATACTTAGCACCCTGCTTTGCACTTTCCAACACCAAGAACAACACACGTCAATTAATGCCCTGTTTTTACATTGTCATTGTTATTATTATTATTATTATCATCACCGTGGCCACTTTAAGTCTTGATCAACTCTTCTTGAAACTTAAAATCAAATAAGCTCTGATGAGTTCGAAAACTGGCGAGGTCGTCCTATCTATCGTAGAGTTTAGCCCCTTGTTTGATGAAAACGCCCATTTTTGACCTCACCACCGTAGCCCCCTCAGTTTTCATTTTTAAACTTCTATGTAAGTACGTAAGCTATAAAACCTCGGCTGAGTTAAAAAATGATGAGGTCGGCCTATATTTCATGAAGTCATGTCCCCCTTGATTACAGTTAATGCCTATTTTTGACCTTGTCATCACCATAGCCCTTCAGTTTTTATCGGATCTTCTTGACTTTAGTTTCCGGATAACTCTTGCTAAGGGTTTCATCCGATCAGCTGCAACTTAGTAGATAGTAAGACCATGACCTCGTGTAGCGCATATCATTTCGAGGTTACGGTCCACCAAATATTCACAGAGTAATACTCCTTTGATTTTTTTTGTAAACTTTTCGTTTCCGGATAACTTCTCCTACAGTTTCATCTGATCAAGATGAAACTTAGCAGGTAGTAAGACCATTACCTGATGAAGCGCATATTCTTTGGAGTTATGCCCCTTTGAGTAGTTCTATAAATATTTCGTTTCCAGATAACTCCTCCTACAATTAACATTCGATCTAGCTGAAACTTGATATATAGTTAGACTATGGTGTGGAGCAGTGCATATTATTAGGGCCCCACACTGGCTACAACTATATTGCTATTGTCCGTTTGTTTGTAACGCATTTACCAAAAAACGTAACGTAGGTCATAACTTCAAAAGGATTTGCCCTACTCTCATGAAACCACAGACACATACCATCACAAGACCTATATTTTGACAAAGAACCATACCTATATTACTTAAGTCCGTGTGTTTGTCTTTCCTTAACCCCAAAAAAAATATGTTACCCTGGTCATAACTTCAAAAGTAAATTTTGCCTTTTCTCATGAACATTCACACAAATAATAACCATCACAAGACCTACATTCTGACAAAAACTTGTACCACACCTTTTTGATAGATCTATGTGGGGCCCTTTCTGACGTAGTCAGTGATCTGGTTTTGAGGTTATGGTCCAACAAATAAAATTAAAGTTATGCCCCTTCGAAAGTTTCTGTAAGAATTTTGCCTGCAGTTTAGAACCACTCAAGCTGAAAGTTGATATATAGTTAGACCAAGCCGTGGAGCAGCGCATATTATTTCGAGGTTGCAGTTCTCTAAATATTTATAGAGTTATGCCCCTTTGAAAATTCCTATGAACATTTTGTTTATGGCTAACACTTCCTACAGTGAACATTTAATCAAGCTGAAAATTGATATATAGTTTGACCAAAATGTGGAGCAGCGCATATTGTTTCGAGGTTATGACTTACCAGATATAAATAAAGTTATGCCCCGTTGAAGATTTAACGGCTAACTTCTCCTACAATTAATATCCGATGAAGCTGAAACATGGTATTTATAGTTAGACCATTATGTGGCGCAGTGCTTTTTTGTTTTGAGGGTTACGCTGCACCAAAAATGAATCGCGTTATCCCCTTTGAAAATTTCTGTACCGAAAAACTGTAATTTATTACTCAACACATCACAGACTAGAGCTGATCTTTTTCGATTCTAACACGCTGAAAATCGATAATAATGTTGTTGTTTCCTTCAAAATCTCACAACCTTTCCCCATTGTTAGAAGAAATTCCGCTAAAATTATCGACTGAAACACATGCATTTATATCTATTTCTTACGTCTTCGATGCGAGAAGATGACGTTACACCGTCTAACGTCAAGGAATCGACTAGTGACGTCATAAATTAACAGTTTTTAATGACGTCACTCGTCACGCTCTTCCGAGCTGTGATTTGTTGCAGAATAAAACACAGTTATTTTCCATGGCCTATATAGGCGCACTGTGCTATAATTTTAGATATGAGGACATTTTGAAACTGTTTTGAATATAGAGCAATGTTTTCTCACGGATGTCTCTTGCCAAGAGTCTTGGCGGTGATTAGACCATCTGTATGAGGCTAAATTTTGGTCTTATTTTAAATCTGGGTCGATAGTCGACTACAATCGAACCATTTGCCATGAGCAATCATTTTCTCTTTGTGATGCTGAAGTTTTAAATTCGCCCTCTCACCTTCCCATAAGTACACTCAAAGCTTTTTGGCCCCCGCCCATCGGGGCTTGAAGAAATATATAGGCTGCATGATGCTTCCACGCAGAGCTGAAACCGACCCGCAAACGTGTACTGGTAAACCGCTTAGAGGATCTAAGCCTGCCCAGGCGAAGCAGTGCGAGTCGGCCCGTCCATGCTTATAAACCCTATTGGTTTCATTGGGCCGCAGGGCTTGAGGTGTCATTTCATCTCAATGTCGGGTAAACGTCCCACAAATTTGGAAGCAACGTCTCCAAAATGATCTTTACAGTGTTGACGGGCTACGTCAAACCTCAAATCAAACAAACAAACACTCAGTGCTTTGATACAGTGACTAGTCTACTTAAAGGCTTGCTACTTAAAGACTTAAACTTGCAAATGCATGTAACTAGGACAGGCATAATTCCTCGGCTAAGTTAGAGCATGATAATGTTTATTCGATTCGCTGTAGATAGCATCGTCTGTGTTTATATAGAGAAGCTTGGCAATGGAATATGTTTATTAAAAATAGATATTGGATTGTGACTCGTGTGGGGTTTGGCAAACAGTGTAGACCCGGATCAGACGCTGTAGAACGCGGCGTCTGATCACGATCTACACTGTTTGCTTACTATCCAGGGCCATTTTCGAAGCCTAAATTCACAGGCAATAGACCTCCAAGTCATGTCAGTGCTTTGATTATAGATCGATTCTACATGTGTGTGTGTGTGTGTGTGTGTGTGTGTGTGTGTGTGTGTGTGTGTGAATTCGGGTTTAACGTCGCTTTCAACAATTTTTCAGTCATATCACGACGGTGTCTGGTTGCGACAGGGAGCTCAATGCTCACGTTTATAGTGCTGCCTCACTGAAGTATCATGTCCCAGACACATTACATGATACCACACCCAGTCACATTATCCTGACACTGGATCGACCAGTCCTAGCTCTACCCCGTAAATCTGAGTGCCAAACGAGGAGCAGCTAGTACCATTTTTAACGACTTTGGTATGTCGCGGCCCGGGATCGAACCCGAGACCTCCCGTTCCCCGGAGCGGACACTCTACCAACTGAGCTATCGGGGCCGGTAATCGATTCTACATGTATTTGCATGTTCGATTTATTATCGCGCTTGCTTTAACTCTTATCTTGCTGTTCACGACAACCCCTATCGTTGGAAACAGTGTAGATCCAGATCAGATGGCTTCTGAAGAAGCCATCTGATCAGGATCTACAATGTTTGGCATTCAGTTTATGAATTTGTAGCAGTAAATTACATAAAGTAATTTGATTGGTTGATAGACAGAAATAGGTGTGGCTTAAATGAATATTCAGCAAGATATGGGTCAAACATGGCGCGTTATAGAAGTCCAGTGTTCCGCCCACTAATCCGTTCGTTCGTCAAAATTTGCGTTCACCCTAGCATTCACCCTTATGTAAGAATTCATTTCTCAAGAACTATTAGAAACTTATTAATGTTACCTGATACAAACTTGCAATTTGGGATGGCAACTTTAATGCAAGCGCCCATATTTTGACCTTGACCTACATTTCATGGTTCACTGACTTTGTAAACTAGTGCGTCAACCATAGCGTTCTCCCTAATGTAAGAGTCCATTTCTCAAGAACTATACGAGCTTTATTAACGATACTTAGCACATTCTTGCTGTTGCATCTATGTATGGCAACTTTAATGCAAGCATCCATATTTGACCTTATCCTACATTTCATGGTTCACTGACCTGGTAAACTATGGCGTCAACCCTAGCATTCACCCTAATGTAAGAGTCCATTTCTCAAGAACTATACAAGCTTCATTAATGATAATTGGTACAAACCTGCATCTAGGGATGAAAATTTTATACAAGCGTTCGTATTTGACCTTGACCTACATTTATGGTTCACCGACTTTGTGAAATACTGTGTCAACCCAAGCGTTCAAGCTAATATTTAAGTCCATTTCTCAAGAACTATACAAGCTCCATTAATGATACTTGGTATAAATTTGCATCTAGGGATTCCAATTTTAAGGCAAGCATCCATATTTGACCTTGACCTACATTTCATGGTTCACTGATTTTGTGAAATATTGCGTCAACCCAAGCGTTCACCCTAATATTTAAGTCCATTTCTCAAGAACTATATAAGCTCCATTAATGATACTTGGTACAAATTTGCATCTAGGGATTGCAATTTTAAAGCAAGCATCCATATTTGACATTGACCTACATTTCATGGTTCACTGATTTTGTGAAATATTGCATCAACCCAAGCGTTCAACCTAATATTTAAGCCAATTTCTCAAGAACTATACAAGCTCCATTAACGATACTTGGTACACATTTGCATCTAGGGATTGCAATGTTAAAGCAAGCGTCCATATTTGACATTGACCTACATTTCATGGTTCACCGACTTTGTGAAATATTGCATCAACCCAAGCGTTCAACCTAATATTTAAGTCCATTTCTCAAGAACTATACAAGCTCCTTTAATGATACTTGGTACAAATTTGCATCTAGGGATCGCAATGTTCAGGCAAACATCCATATTTTACATTGGCCTACATTTCATGGTTCACCAACTTTGTGAAATATTGCATCAACCCAAGCGTTCACCCTAATATTTAAGTCCATTTCTCAAGAACTATACAAGCTCCATTAATGATACTTGGTACAAATTTGCATCTAGGGATCGCAATGTTAAGGCAAGCATCCATATTTGACCCTGACCTACATTTCATGGTTCACCGACTTTGTGAAATATTGCATCAACCCAAGCGTTCACCCTAATATTAAAGTCCATTTCTCAAAAACTATACAAGCTCCATTAATGATACTTGGTACAAATTTGCATCTAGGGATCGCAATGTTAAGGCAAGCATCCATATTTGACCTTGACCTACATTTCATGGTTCACCGACTTTGTGAAATATTGCGTCAACCCTAGCATTCTTCCTTACCTGTGTGTTCAAGTTCATTTCTCAAGAATTATTAGAGCTTTTCCGACACTTCGTACAAACCTGCATCTGGAGATAACAACTTCTGCAAGCATCCGTATTTGGCTTTGACCTACATTTCATGGTTCACTGACTTTGTGAAATATTGTGTCAACCCTAGCATTCAACCTAATGTTCAAGTCAATGTAAGAGCTCAATAATTGATGCAAGCTACAAACTAGCATCTAGGGATGACAACTTTTATGCAAGCATACATATTTGACTTCGGCCTTCGTTTCATGGATTGGTGACTTTGCACCACCCTCCTCAACATCACGAAAACACGCCTAAATATTTTTTACCCCCCTTGAACCACACTTTTCTATAGTAAAACTGGGGTTTACAGGGGTAAACCTTATTCTTCTTATTTCTGCTCTTAAATATATATGTGGAGCGTGATATCTCGGTGGTTAGTGTACTTGCCTCTGATGCTAGAGGTCCCGGGTTCGATCCCCGGCAGCGGCAATAAAATTTCGGTGTCCGAACACGCTCCATTGGCATCATTTGCAGGGATGAATGTCATTAAGTGCACCGTCCTTCGGATCGGGACGTTAACTGGAGGCCCCATGTGCAGGGAGAACCATCCCCTGTGCAGGTTAAAGAACCCTGCCATAATTACATGATTACTGTGTAGGCTTTCATCCTGCAAAACTAGTGTATGTAATATACACCTGCCTAGAATGTCCGCGAGGGCGTATGGCAGTATATATAGAAAGAAAGGTTGCGGGTACTCGTTAGAACCGCCTCGGTGAGGCGGTTCTAACGAGTACCCAAAATCTATAATATAGGTTGAAGTACTCATTAGAACCGCCTCGGTGAGGCGTTTCTAACGAGTACCCAAAATCTTTATTTTGAACAGAAATAAGAAAAATATCACAAATTATCGTTTTTCTGCGGCGGTAAAATTTACAATGTATTTGTACAATGAAGGCGCGACATAACCTTCAACGGAATTCTTGCCTCTGGCATGATAACAAACATAATTCTACATATTTTGCGTTACCTTTAGGTGCACATGTTCTGCAAATAAATTGGTACTTGGGTTATAAACTGCAATAGGATTACTTGATTGTTAATGTTTCCCCTAATGAGCTCTAGCACCCTGCTGCCCTTCTGGTCCTCCTTGCGGCCATTCTCACCCACCATGCTGCCCTTTGTTGGTGTGAAAGCATTTTCTGGAGCAAATCTGTCAAAACAAGTTCCTGTATATAAAAGAAGCCTTTTGTTCATCATAGCAGATTACAGTATGCTCTTAAATATTGTTATAAAGCATGTGAAGCCTTTATTTAGGCTCTGGTAACAAAGTGCCCTTTTTCTGAATCAGCAGCCTGCCCTTTTTTCAAGTCTGGTGGTGGGGGGGGGGGGCACTTTTTGTCAAGTAGCAAATAAGGCCCACTAACAAGCGCTTGTTTGGGTCGCTTGACAAACAAATCTAACAAGCGCTTGTTTGGGTCGCTTGACAAACATTTTGTTTGTCAAGCGACCCAAACATACGCTTGTTAGAGGGTCTTATTTGCTACTTGACACAAAGTTATATACAGTCAATCCTCTTTATACCGGCATTCGATGTAACAACAAAACTTGTTGTATCGACAATTTCAATGGAACGAATCCTTAACTCAAGATGTGACGAATTATGTAGATATTCAAGAATGCTGTTATCAGTTAATACTCCAAGAAACAAATGTAGTGAATATTCATTACGCAAACACGCCTATACAAATACATTGCCCCCTTTATCGCCGCAAAAATGAAAATTTTATGATGAAAAATTGTGATATTTTTCTTATTTCTGCTCTAAATATAGATTGTGGGCACTCGTTAGAACCGCCTCATCGAGGCGGTTCTAACGAGTAGCCACGATCTATATTTTAGAGCAGAAATAAGAAAAATAAGGTATATCCCGGAAACCCCAGTTTTACTATATAAAATTGGGGTTCAAGGGGGTCAAAATTATATAGGCGTGTTTTCGTGATGGTGTTATAATAAAACGTAGGTCAGCAGGTCAAATTATACAAAAATCTTATGAGCATTCCAAAGGCTACACTTTTGTACCAATCCTTATTAAACTTGCTCAGAATGATCATCTTGACAATATCTCACTCAAGTTCGAACATGGGTCGTGTCGGACCAAAACGTATCTCAGTAGGTCAGTTCATAGAAAAACCTTGTGAACACTCTATAGAGACCACAGTTTTGGTCCAGTTACGAATTTTGCTCAAAATGATCATCTTGACATTTATCTCGGTCAAGTTCGAATATGGGTCATGTAGAATCAAAGCTTATATAATAAAATAATAATAATAATAAAATAACTTTTTAACCGTTTGAGATAGTCTTCATATCTGGCATGTTAGTTCCATGTGACCAGGGCTTCCCAATCATACCAAAAAATAAAAAAACGACCTGTGGTCTTGACCTTGACATGTGACCCACTTTATCATAACTTTTGAACCTTTCCGAGATAGAGCCTTCATATTTGGCATGTATGTTCCTTGTGTCAAGGTCTTCCCACCCATACAAAACGTTTGACCTATGACCTTGACCTTTGACCTACTTTGTCATAACTTTTGAAGCATTTGAGATAGAGCCTTCATATTTGGCATGTAGGTTCCTTGTGACAAGGGCTTCCTAGTCATACAAAAACATTACCCGTTACATTGACCTTGACATGTGACCTACTTTATCACAACTTTTGAACCATTCGAGTTAAAGCCTTTATATTTGACATATATGTTCCTTGTGACAAGGACTTCCCACACATACAAACAAATTGACCTGTGACCTTGACCTTTAACCTACTTTGTCATAACTTTGAACCATTTAATATGGAGCCTTCATATTTGGCATGTAGATTCCTTGTAACAAGGGCTTCCCACTCTTGCAAAAATATTGACCCGTGACCTTGACCTTGACCTGTGACCTACTTAATTAAAGCTTTTCAACCGTTTGAGAATGATCCTTCATATTTGGAATGTATGTTCCTTGTGACAAGGGCTTCCCATCCATACAAAAATGTTGACCTGTCACATTGTCTTTTGACCTACTTGGTCATAACTTTTGAACCATTTGGCATAAAGCCTTCATATTTGGCATGCGGGTTCCTTGTGCATTGGTGGTAATCAGGGGAACTAGCTCGAAAATGAGTCAATGGAAATTTGTTCCCTCGACACATCCAGGAGCTCTCGAGCTAGCTCCATCACCAGAAAACTTGAAAACAAAGGTAGGTCTCGAAGAGTTTTATCACCATTTTTTTCTTTGTAAACTATTTATAAAAAAATCCGGCAATGCAGTTCCACATAGAAATGATTTAACTTTGTACCCCGCTAGAATTTGCCGTGCAAATTTTCAGCGCTGGAGTATGAATGAAACTAAACTTTTTATCACGGACCTGAAAAATTGTCAATTTATGTCAACACGGAGATTTTGGCCGACGATTTTTTCATTTTCGTCAAAAGTACGCCCTTCACACCCCCAGAAGTAACAGTCCTAGTGAAATGAAACATGGAACGTTTGAAATAAGCAAAATATTTTGGCCTTGATTACGTAACTTGCGACTTATGACGAAATTATTGTCCGAGCTAGTCTTTTCGACAATCGAGCTAGTTCACTCGACATGGAGATAGTGCCCTCAAAGATGAAACATTCATCAGATGACTGGGGCCTGATTCGATGTCTTTCTATTGTCCCACCCAGTTTATCCAACTGGTTTCTTTACCTCTGGCTAGTGGGCCTGGTGGTTAAGTTCGCTGTCTGTCTGGTTTAACCATTTAGCTGCAAACTCCAATTGAGATTTGACATAATACATTTTTATATTGAATGTTCGATTTTCTGTTCAGATGCGCGATTTCCAAGGAAAAAGTTCCAAAGGACTATTCCTGAGCAGAAATATACCGGACATGCAACCAAAAAAGTATAAATATATATTCCTGTGCTAGATAATCGGGCGCCTCTTTACTTTTTATTCCCTTGATTATTATAGTTATTCATGAATCATTCGACTAAGTATCATCCCTACATTTTGAGCATTATATCCGACAGAGGCTTTTGTCTGTCTATCTGTCTGTCTGTCTATCTGTCTGTCTGTCTGTCTGTCTGTCTGTCTGTCCATCCGTCTGTACGTTTGTTCGTTCGTTCATCTGTCTTCCAATGGACCCATCCAACTAAATACCCACTTACTTACCCCTCTCTGTAGTGTACCCATCCATCCAACCAACATCCATCCATCCATTGATCCGTTCTAAATTGGAAGCAACTAGGTGGGCGAAATGACTCAGGGGGGCGAAAAGACCAGGCTTTGTGGACGAAACAGCTATGGGTGCAAAATGGGGCGAAACTACCAGGGAGGAACGACTGAGGGGCCGTCTTGTGGGCATAGTATCTTGTTACTCCACTTGCCTGAGGTAAAAAAAAAACCAGTTGGATAAATTACCATAGAAAGACATCGAATCAGGCCCCAGTCATCTGATGGATGTGTCATCTTCATTTTTGAGGGCAATATCTCCATGTCGAGTGAACTAGCTCCTTGTCGAGAAGACTAGCTCGGACAGTAATTTCGTCATAAGTCGCAAGTTACGTAATCACGGCCAAAATATTTTGCTTATTTCAAACGTTCCATGTTTCATTTCACTAGGGATGTTGCTTCTAGGGGTGTGAAGGGCGTACTTTTGGCGGAAAATGAAAAATCGTCGGCCAAAATCTCCGTGTTGACATAAATTGACAATTGTTCAGGACCGTGATAAAAAGTTTAGTTTCATTCATACTCCAGCGCTGCAAATTTGCACGGCAAATTCTAGCGGGGTACAAAGTTAAATCATTTCTATGTGGAACTGCATTGCCGGATTTTTTTATAAATAGCTTACAAAGGAGAAAATGGTGATAAAACTCTTTAACACCTACCTTTGTTTACAAGTTTTCTGGTGATGGAGCTAGCTCGGGAGTTCCCGGATGTGTCGAGGGAACAAATTTCCATTGACTCAATTTCGAATTAGTTCCCCTGATTACCACCCGTGTTGTGGCAAGAGCTTCCCACTGATACTAAACTTTTTTACCTGTGTCCTTGACCTTTTTCCCTACTTTGTTATAACTGTTCAAACATTTTAGGTATTGCCTTCATATTTGGGATGTAGGTTCCTTGTGACAAGGGCTTCCCACCTATACAAAATAAAATTTGAAGTCTGACCTTGACCTTGACCTGTGATCTCCTTTATCATAACTTTTGAACAATTTGAAATAGAGCCTTCATATTTTGCATGTATGTTCCTTGTGACCATGGGATCCCACCCATACAAACATTTTGACCTGTAAGCTTGAACTGTGACCTACTCTATCATAACTTTTGAACAATTTGAGAAAGAGCCTTCATATTTGGCATGTATGTTCCGTCTGACAATGGCCTCCCACCCATACAAAAAAACGACCGTGACCTTGACATTTGACCTACTTTGCCATAACTTATGAACTATTTGAGATAGAGCCTTCATATTTGGGATGTAGGTTCCTTTTGACATTGGCTTCCCACTCGTGCACAAATATTTTGACCTATGACCTTGACCTTGATCTGCGACCTACTTTATCAAAACTTTTGAACAATTTTAGATAGAGCCATCATATTTTGGGTGTACGCTCTTTGTGACGAGGGCTTCCCCCCATACAAAAAGTTTGACCTGTGGCCTAGACCTACTTTATCATTACTTTTGAACCATTTGAGATAGATCCTTCATATTTGGCATGTATGTTCATTCTGACAAGGTCCTCCCACCCAAATAAAAATTTGACATGTGACCTTGACCTTTGACCTACTGAGTCATAACTCTTGAACCATATGAGATTGAGCCTTCATATTTGGCATGTAGGTTTCTTATGACAAGTCTAGCCCCTTTCCACCCAGTCACCAGAACTACCCATACAAAAAAGTTTGACCTGTGGCCTTGACCTACTTTATCATAACTTTTGAACCACTTGAGATAGAGCCTTCATATTTGACATGTATTTATCTTCTGATAATGGCCGCCCATCCATACAAAACTTGTGACCTGTGACCTTGACCTTTGATCTACTTTGTCATAACTTTTGAACCATTTGAGATAGAGCCTTGTGACAAGTCTAACCCCCTACCACCCAGTCATCAGAACTAAAAATATACAATCCTTAAAATGACTTCTACTCCTAAATATACAGAATAATTTCACAGAAATGTTTCTTGGGTCACTGTAAAAACCAAAAATGCTCAAACCATCCAATCCAACTTATATTACCTACTGTTTTTTTTTAGCTCACCTGTCACGTAGTGACAAGGTGAGCTTTTCTGATCACTTTTTGTCCGTCGTCCGTCGTGCGTCCGTGCCTCCGTCCGTCCGTCCGTGCGTGCGTCCGTAAACAATTTCAAATAAGTATATCTCTAATACCCCAATGTCAATCTTGATCAAATTTCATGAGAAGCATCATCAGGTAGGGGGAAAGGCTGCATAAGGTTTTTGGGCTGATCAGATTGGAATTGTGGTTGCCATGGCAACATATAGCTCCCATATACTTACAATGGGAAAAAGTTAAAATATCTTCTTCTCTGAAACCACAAGGCCCAGAGGTTAGATATTTAGCATGTATTAACGGCCAGTGGTCACCTACATAATTCCCGCCAATCATGCTCCTTGGGTCCAAATTGGCCACGCCCCGGGGCCCCTTCGCTCTGATAGACTCATAATGGAACAAAAAGCTTCAAAAATCTTCTTCTCGGAAACCAAAAGACCCAGAGCTTAGATATTTAGCATGTAGCAATGGAAAGTGGTCACCTACATAATTTCTGCCAATCATGCCCCTGGTGTCCAAACGGGCCACGCCCCGGGGCCCTTTAGCTCCTATAGACTCATAATGGAAAAAAGCTTCAAAAATCTTCTTCTCTGAACCACAGGACCCCGAGCTGAGATATTTGGCATGTAGCAACGGCAAGTGGTAACCTACATAATTCCAGCCAATCATGCCCCTGGTGTCCAAATGGGCCACACCCCGGGGCCCCTTAGCTCCCATAGACTCATAATGGAAAAAAACCTTCAAAAATCTTCTTCTCTGAAACCACAGGGCCCAGAGCTTAGATATTTAGCATGTAGCAGCCGCCAGTGGTCACCTACATAATTCCTGCCAATCATGCCCCTGGGTTCCAAATGGGCGACGCCCCAGGGCACCTTCGCTCCCACAGTCTCATAATGGATCAAAAAGCTTCAAAAATCTTCTTCTCGGAAACCACTGGGCCAAGAGCTTAGATATTTAGCATGTACAAATGGCAAGTGGTCGCCTTCAAAATTCCTGCCAATCATGCCCCTGGGGTCCAAACGGGCCACGCCCCGGGGCCCTTTGGCTCCTATAGACTTATAATGGAAAAAAGCTTCAAAAATCCTCTTCTCTGAAACAACAGGGCCCAGAGCTGAGGTATTTGCCATGTAGCAACGGCAAGTGATCACCTACATAAATCCTGCAAATCATGCCCCTAGGGTCCAAATGGGCAACGCCCCGGGGCCCCTTAGCTCCCATAGACTCATAATGGAAAAAAAAACTTCAAATATCTTCTTCTCTGAAACCACAGGGCCCAGAATTTAGATATTTAGCATGTAGCAAGGGCAATTGGTCACCTACATAATTCCTGCCAATCATGCCCCTGGGTTCCAAATTGGGCCACACGCCGAAGCCCCTTTGCTCCCATAGACTCATAATGGAAAAAAGCTTAAAAAAATCTTCTTCTCTGAAACCACAGCGCCCAGAGCTTAGATATTACGCACATAGCAACGGCAAGTGGTAACCTACATAATTCCTGCAAATCATGCCCCTGGGATCCAAAAGGGCCACGCCCCGGGGCCCCTTAGCTCCTATAGACTCATAATGGAAAAAAAAGCTTAAAAAACCTTCTTCTCTGAAACCACAGTGCCCAGAGCTTAGATATTTAGCATGTAGCAATGGCAAGTGGTCACCTACATAAATCCTGCCAATCATGCCCGTGGGGTCGAAATGGGCCATGACCCAGGGCCCCTTAGCTCCCATAGACTCATAATGGAAAAAAGCTTCAAAAATCTTTTTCTCTGAAAGCACAGGGCCCAGAGCTTAGATATTTAGCATGTAGCAATGACAAGTGGTCACCTACATAATTCCTGTCAATCATGTCCCTGGGGTCCAAATGGGCCACACCCTGGGACCCCCTTAGCTCCCATAGACTCATAATGGAAAAAAAAAACTTCAAAAATCTTCTTCTCTGAAACCACAGCGCCCAGAGCTTAGATATTTAGCATGTAGCAACGCAGGTGGTCACCTTCATATTTCCTGCTAATCATGCCCCTGGGGTCCAAATGGGCCACGCCCCGGGGCCCCTAAGCTCCCAAAGACTCATAATGGAAAAAAGCTTCAAAAATGTTCTTCTCAGAAACTGTGAAGCACAGAACTTAGATATTTGTTATCTAGCAACATAAAATAGCCAGCTACATAAATCCTGCTAACCCTGCCCCTGGGGTCAAAATTGGCCTCGCCCTAGCTCATCACCTCCAATAGACTTATAATGGAAAAAAAACTTAAAAAAATCTTCTCCTATGAAACCATTAGGCCCAGAGCTTAGATTTTTAGTATGTAGCAACATCAAGTGGCCACCTACATAAATCCTGCCAGTTATGCCCCTGGGATCCAAATTGGCCCCACCCCAGGGCTCTTTAGCTTCCATAGACTTACAATTGGAGAAACTTCAAAAATCTTCTTCGCTGAAACCACAGGGCCCTTATAATGAAAAAAAAAAAAAAAAAAAAAACAAACAAACTTCAAATGGGGAAAAAAATCTTCAAAAATCTTCTTCTCTGAAACCATAAGTCCCAGAGTTTAGGTATTTAGCATGTAGCAATGTCGAGTGGTCGCTTACACAAATCCTGCCAATCATGCCCCTGGGGTCCAAATCCTGTGGCCCCTAAACTCCAACAAACTTATAATGGAAAAAGCTTCAAACATCTTCTTTGAAACCATGAAGTACAGACCTTAGATATTTAGTATATAGCAACACACAATGGTCGCCTACATAAATCCTGCCAACCATGCCCTTTGGGTCAAAATTGGTCAAGCCCCAGGGCTCATTAGCTCCTATAGACTTATACTGGAAAAAACTTAAAAATATCATTTTTCTCCAAAACCATAAGGCACAGATTTTGTTTGATTTGTGGTTTTACATCCCCGTCAACACAGTATAGGTCATTTTGGAGATGTCTCTTCCAATTTTGTGGGACTTTTACCAGACATTGAGATGAAATTACATCTCAAGCCCTGTGGCCCAATGAAACCAGTAGGGTTTATAAGCATGGACACCGCTTTGCCTGAGCTTAGATATTTAGTATGTAGCAATGTCAAGTGGTCTCCTACACTAATGATTTTCTGGTACACAGGTGAGCGATATAGGGCCATTGGGCCCTCTTGTCTACAATAAGGATCAGGTGAGCGAAACCAGGGCCACTATGGAAAGAAAAGAAAAAGAAGTATAATGATGATGATAATAATAATAATAATAACAATGATAATTAATGATAATACTAAGAAGAGAAGTAGCAGTGAAGAAGAAGAAGACTAGAACCGCCTCAATGAGGCGGTTCTAACGAGCACCCACAACCTATGTTTTGAGTATAAATAAGAAAAGGGTACTCCGGTTTTCGCCCACCTCTGATTAACGATCGGCTCGATATGTGTGAAATAATCTTGAAAGGGCCGTAAAACCCAAACCAAAAAAAAAAAAAAAAAAAAAAATAAGAAAAATACCATAAATGTTCGTTGGAAAAGTAATCATTTTTGAGAAATGAAAGAATGCACTTAGTTACACGGCTGTGTTGTCGTAATGCATTTCTATTTATAATATAGGATTAACAGTTTTGTTTTGCCGGCCTCGGTACATGTAGCTCATGCGGATGCGCGTCTGACTGGTGATCAGGAGGACGCGTGTTCCATACCTGCCGGGATCGGCAACATTTTATTCGTGGAGATTGATCATGAATTTTTTTCTAAAGTCATTCTCTCCCTTCCGCTGATTCAAGAAGGGCAGTTGTCAGTTTCTGGCGAAAGAATGTGCATCGTACCGGTTAACCGCTTACGTATGAGCCTGCCCAGGAACAGTGTGTAAACTGACCGGCTCAAAAATGACCTAAATAGTGTTGAATGGGCCGTTTAACCACAATACAGTCAAATAGTAGTGTTCATAACACGGACTTGTAATTTTTGTTAAGGTTTTGTTTTGTTAGTTTGATTTGAGGTTTAACGTCTCCATCAGCGCAGTATAGGTCATTTTGGAAACGGTGCTTCCAATTTTGTGGGACTTTTACCGGACATTGAGATAAAATGACATCTCAAGCCCTGTCGCCTAAAAACCAAAAACCAAAAAGGTTCATAACCATGGACGGTTCGACTTGCACTGCTTTGCCTGGGCAGGCTTAGATCCTCTAAGCAGTTTACCAGTACTCGTGTGCGGTAGGTTTCAGCTCTGCGTGGAAGCATCATGCAGCTCATCTACAGTAAAATTCCTATATTAAGACCACCTTTGGGACTGTTCAAAAGTGGTCTTTAAGACCACTTTTGAACAGTCCCAAAGGTGGTCCCTGACCAGAGGACATTGTGTGCAGAATACACGAAGAAAGAATGACTACCCCCTTCTAAATAAGCTTTTTAAAACAGAATTAGTACCGATTTTAGGTGGTCTTAATAGCGGAATTTTACTGTATTTCCTCAAGCCCCGATGTTATCTGAAGGTAATGCTTGTTACATTTCAGCCAAACATTGAAATGCTACGTGTGCGGCAGCTTGACGGGCTTGACAGGCCTCGGGATGGATGAAAGCTGTTTGGATCCATTCAAAAAATCGGCGGACGGAGTTTCTACCACAGAATGCGCCGGGTCATGCGTGAAACAGAAGATTGAGAAAGATGATAAACAAAGTCAGTATCCTACCGAAGCCGGGAAGGGACATGCAAGTTATAGTCTTGTTCGCACAACATATTATCTTGTGAGGACAACATAATCTATCTTGTGCGCGAAAGATATTATCTTGTGCACACAAGATCTTGTGCACACAAGATATTGTGCGCACATTATAGTATCTTGTGTGCACAAGTTATTATCGTGTTCGCTCAACATATTATCTTGTTCGCACAAATTATTATCTTGTTTGCAAAACATAGATCTTATGCGGACAACATAATATCTTATCCGTCTGATTAAATTGTGCTAACAAGATAATGTTTGTGCGAATAAGACATAAGTTGTGCGAACAATATATTATCTTGTTACCACAAGATATTAAGTTGTGCGAACAAGAAAATATATTGTGCGCACAAGATATTACAATGTCTGCACAAGATCTATGTTGTGCCAACAAGATAATATTTTGTGCGAACAAGATAATAAGTTGTAGGCACAAGATATTATGTTGACCTCACAAGATCTATGTTGTGCATTGTGCGCAAAAGATATTAAGTTGTGGGAACACGATATTTTCTTGTGCGGACAAAATGATCTTGTTCGCAAAACATATTAAAATAAATTGCATGCCCCTTCATTTCATTATCATTGTTATATGACTATGAAAGTTATTTGAGTTTTTACCGCTCCGATGTTGTTCCTAGAAGCCTCTGTGGCGTAGTGGTTACGCTACTCGCCTTGTATACCAGGGATCTCAGGATCGATCCCGGGGCTTCTCCAGACTTTCGGATGAGTCTTTAAACCGAGGTCCCGTCTCCATATGACCTCAGCTCTTGGTGGGACGTAAAACTCACTCACTCCGATTTTGTTCCTTACCTGTATATGCTCAGTGCATTAACGATTAACCCATTTAGTACCAGAAACCCCAAAATGGGTATTGGACAATCAGTGCAGGCCCAGATCAGACGCTGCAGAACGCGGCGTCTGATCAGGGCCTACACTGTTTGCAAAAAGTTCAGCCATTTTTCTACTACATTTTGAAGAAAACACAACCTGACACCTCTAAATTTTGAAAAGGAGGAAGATTCCATTGGTACAAAAAGGGTTAATGTTTTAGTGTAAGTCTTGCATTTTTTTTTTTCGCAAAAACTCCGCTCCTGTTGTCCAGCTGATAACGTTTAACAGCCCGCAACATCATATGTAACAAAGGCCTCGCAAATGTTCCATATATATGTTCTGCGCAGAATAGGAATCGATGCGATTCCGGAATTGCCCTATGCAAAGTAGGAATTCTCCCTTTGTTGCGAAAAGTGAGAAGTCCAACCTTGCGCAAGACAATTCCGGAATTGTCCCTGCGCAAAGTGAGAATGGGTACAAAGTATAATTATATGTTCCCGTGTTCTTAATTTATAATTTATTGCTATTACGAATCTGCCAAGTTTTGGGTTTTATATTCCGATAACTGCCCTACTTGAATCAGCGGATGGAAGGAAAAGAACGAAAAAAGATTTCATGATCAATCACCGCGAAAGAAAGTTGCCTACGGTTTTGTCCGAACGTAATGTTTGTCCATCTCATGGAGGGGATTTTGTCCGCCTTGTAAAATTCGTGAAGGTTTTGAGTCCCGGTCGAGCCATATTCTCCCCCACGTGACATTTGGTGGCCAGTGTGGTGTGGGGAAGCACCGCGTCTGGGAACATTGAAGAGTTTGAAAAGTCAGTCTCACAGCCGGGCTTGATAGGACTTAGATGTTTGGGACAAATCTCATCAGGCATCGGGAATGAATGTAACAGGTCAACTGTGAGGCTCGGTAGCTCGGTCGGTGGAGTGTTCGCGAGTTATGCGAGAAGCCCTGGGTTCCAGTCCCTGTCGTACCATGTTCTTTGTCCTCCCGTGACATATCCATCTTGTAAAATTTGCGAAGGGCATTATATCTATCCCCCCCACCCCGCCCAACAAGGGAGCGGGAGGTTTATAGGGGTATGAATTGTCCCGTATATTTTAAGTAATCGACATTTATTTATTTATTGTATCATCCGACAACCGGCAACGAAAAATGGGATAGTGGGTGGGTGGGGGTGACAAGTCACCATTTCGTCGAAAAACTCTATCTGATTTGATTCTCATTTTCTCCAAATAAGTCCTCATCACGAAAACACGCCTATAAAATTCTGACTCCCTTAAACCCCACTTTTTTAAAGTAAAACTGGGGTTTACAAGGGTAAACCTTTTTTACTCGCCTGAGCAAAGCTCAAGGTGAGCTTTGTCTGCGTACGTGCGTCGTTCGTTGTGCGACGTGAGTCATGCGTCATCAACATTTACCTTGTTCATCCTCTAGAGACCACAGTTTTGCTTCAATCTTGACGAAACTTTACCAGAATGTTTGTCTTGATAATATCTGTGTCATGTTCGAATATGGGTCATGTCTGGTCAAAATTGAGGTCCGTAGGTCAAATCATAGAAAAAACATTGTTAACACTCTAGAGGCCACAGTTTTGGTCCAATCATCCTCAAACTTGCTCAGAATGATCATCCGGACAATATCTCGTTCAAGTTTGAATATGGTTCATGTGGGGTCAAAAAGTAGGTCAGTAGGTCAAATCATAGAAAAACATTGTTTACACTCTAGAGGCCACAGTTTCGGTCCAATCATTATCAAGCTTGCTCAGAATGATCACCTCTACAATATCTAGGTCGTTCGAATATGGGTCATGTGGGGTCAAAATGTGGGTCAGTAGGTCAAATCTTAGAAAAAACCTTGTTTACACACTAGAGTCCGCAATTTTATTCTAATTATCATCAGCCTTGCTCAGAAATTTCATCTTGACAATATCTAGGTCAAGTTCGAATATGGGTCATGCGGAGTCAAAAAGTAGGTCAGTAGGTTAAATCAAATAAAAACCTTGTTTTAACTCTAGAGGCTTCAGTTTTAGTCCAATAATCATCAAACTTGATCAGAATTGTCCTCTTTTGGTAATACCTTGGCCAGGAGGGGGTACTTTATGACTATATTGGTACCTTTTACACCCCCTTCCCCCGCCCCAACTCCCTTCGCCAACATTGTTAATTAGATTGAGCGTGTTCATCTCCTACTGGTGCACAAGGACCTGACTCTCAATGTTCATAAGGTGCCCTGATAGTGACATACAAGTCAGCTCTGTATTGTCCAAGGGATGGATAACCCCCTCCCCTCTCGTCATCATAAGTCATAGTTAGTTAGACTGAGCCCATTCATCTCTGTCTGATGCACTAAGACCTGACCCTCAATGTCCACAAGGTGTCCAGATAGTGACATACAAGTCAGCTCTGTATTGTCCAAGGGATGGATACCGCCCTCCCCTCTCGCCATCATGAGTCATAGTTAGTTAGACTGAGCCCACTCATTTTCGTCTGGTGCACTAGGACCTGACCCTGAATGTCCACAAGGTGCCCAGATAGTGACATACAAGTCAGCTCTGTATTGTCAAAGGGACGGATACCCCCCCCACCCCCCTTGCCGCCATGACTCATTGTTAGTTAGTTAGGCTGAGCCAATTCATCTCTGTCTAGTGCACTATGACCTGACCCTCAATGTCCACAAGGTACTCAGATAGTGACAAACAAGTCAGCTCTGTATTGTCAAAGGGATGGATGCCCCCTCCCCCCTTGTCACCATGAGTCATTGTTAGTTATCTAGACTGGGCCTATTCATCTCTGTCTGGTGCACTAGGACCTAACCCTAAATGTCCACAAGGTACCCAGATAGTGACATACAAGTCGGCGCTGTATTGTCAAAGGGAACTTTTGAATGACTTCTTCCTTAAAAGAGAAACATTTTGAAGGAATGTTCCATGAGCCTATACAAATACATTGTAAATTTTACCACCGAAAAAATGATAAGTTGAAGTTGAAAAAGTGTAATATTTGTCTTATTTCTGCCCAAACTATAGATTGTGGGTACACGTTAGAACCGCCTCATTGAGGCGGTTCGGTTCTAACGAGTACCCACAATCTATATTTTAGAGCAGAAATGAGAAAAATAAGGTATAGCTCTGCAAACCCCAGTTTTACTATATGAAAGAGGGGTTCAAAGGGGTCAGAATTATATAGGTGTGCTTTCGTGATGATACATGTGAATCGTCTGCTAGGTTTAGCAGAATTAAACCTAATTTAATTTGAAAGATAATTAAAAGATAAATACGCTAAAGTTTATGTTGCGATTTAAGGTTTACTGTCATGTAGATATGTTGTCCTTCTGTTTAGCATTTGATAGTGATAGGCCGTCTATAGGCCCATACATGCACGAGAGCAATCCATGTTTGTTTGTATAGGAGTTTAACGGCTCAGTCAACACAATTTAGGTCATTTTTGAGCCGGTCAGTTTACCTATCCACACTTTCCCCAGACAGGCTTATACCTAAGCGGTTAACCAGTACAGTGCACACATTCATTCGCCAGAAACTGACGACTGCCCTACTTGAATCAGTGGAAGGGAGAGAATGACCGTAGAAAAGATTTCTTGATCAATCTCCACGAAAGAATGTGGCCGACCCCGGCAGGTATCGAACCCGCGTCCTCCTGATCACCAGTCAGACACGCAGCCGACTGAGCCTCTGAGACCGGCTAGCAATTCATGACATAGTGCATTCGTTAATATCTCTAAAACGGTTACCGGCCCCGATAGCTCAGTTGGTAGAGTGTCCGCTCCGGGGAACGGTAGGTCACGGGTTCGATCCCGGGCCGCGACATACCAAAGTCGTTAAAAATGGTACTAGCTGCTCCTCGCTTGGCACTCAGATTTACTGGGTAGAGCTAGGACTGGTCGACCCAGTGTCAGGATAATGTGACTGGCAGTGGTATCATGTAATGTGTCTGGGACATGATACTTCAGTGAGGCAGCACTATAAAAGTGAGCATTGAGCTCCCTGTCGCAACCAGACACCGTCGTGATATGACTGAAAAATTGTTGAAAGCGACGTTAAACCCGAATTCACACACACACACTCTAAAACGGTTATTTTGCAGATGTAAAAGGACATCTCAAGCCCTGTCGCCCAATGAAACCAATAGGGTTTATAAGCATGGACGGACCGCCTCGCACCGCGGTTCCTGGACAGGCTTAGATCCTCTATCCTCCGGATTCAGCTCTGCGTGGAAGCATCATGCAGCCCATATATTTCTTCAAGCCCCTATGGGCGGTGGCTACATAAAAGCGTGATACTTTACTTATTTATTCTCCAAACACAGGGTGTTGGTGCTCGCTAGAACGGTTTGACTGAGGCGGTTAAAATGAGTACCCACACTCTATAATAGGAAACATAATGTATTACCTATACAGTTTTGTCCCCGTTTAATCCCACTTTTATTTTGTAGAACTGGGGTTTACAGGGGTAAACATCATGAAAACACGCCTATATAATTTTGACCCCCTTGAACCCTACTTTTATATAGTAACACTGGGGTTTGCCGGGGTAAACCTTATTTTTCTTATTTCTGCTCTAAGATATAGATTGTGGGTACTCGTTAGAACCGCCTCGATGAGGCGGTTCTAACGAGTGCCCACAATCTATATTTTGAGCAGAAATAAAAAAAATATCACAATTTTTCATCTAAAAATTTTCATTTTTTCGGCGATATAGGTGGCAATATATTTGTATAGGCGTGTTTTCGTAATGCTTAATTTTCTTATTTCTGCTCTAAAATATAGATTGTGGGTATGTATGTATGTTAGAACCGCCTCTACCACAATTTTTCATCATAAAATCTTCGGCGAAAAAATTACTATGTATTAGTATAGGCATGTTTTCGTAAGGCTGTGTTCTATATTCTGTTTTCAGTTGTTGCTCGATCCTGCTCCTTCGTAAAGCTGGATGATGCCTGCGAAGACAAGAATGACATCACAGGATGTTCCTGCAACACGAACCTCTGCAATGACGCGACAACATGGAACCTCTCAATCACCGCCTTCATTGTAACGATTGTCGGAAGCATGTTTGTCAAATACTTTTAAATGAAAAAAAAAAAAAAAATGCTGCCTTTCATTTTTTTTTAGATTAAAAAATTTTTAACCAGATCACAGGAAAAAGATGCCATTTTTCATGCCATTTTCGATAGTCAGTTTGGTAGACTTGTTGGGCTATAAATGAAATATTTGTCTCTATTTTTCTCATTTTTTTATCACGCGTGACTTCACACTGACATTTTTAACTTTACATTGGTAGCTTTGGAATCTACCGCCCGTATACCATGGCTATGGTTGCATTGGTTCATATGCATATCGGGGCTTGAAGAAATGGATGGGCTGCATGATGCTTCCACGCAGAGCTGAAATCCGACCGCACACGAGTACTGGTAGACCGCTTAGAGGATCTAAGCATGCACATGCAAAGCGGTGCGAGTACATTGTAGGACCGTCCATGCTTATAAACCCTATTGGTTTCATTGGGCGACAGGGTTTGGTATGTCATTTCATGTCAATGTCGGGTAAAAGTCCCACAAAATTGGAAGCAACGTCTCCAAAATGACCCATACAGTGTTGACGGGGACGTTAAACCTCAGATCAAACAAACAAAACAAAGCATTGGTTCATATACAGAAAACTCGGGCGAACAGTGAAGACTCGCATCAGCCTGTGAAAAAAATATATTATGTGTTAGGGCTTTCTTGTTGCTTAAATTTAATAACAAATTAATACAAATGTTAAAAAGTCATCGAAATGGCTTTTTTTTTCTTGTGAACTGGCTCATTTGATGTGAAAATCTCGTTATTTCGAAACTCTCGTGCTTTCTTCACTGATGCTCAGACCTAAATCATTATATCAATGCTATCTCAGACAACACATTTCTAGCTTAGGAGTTTTGAGATAACGAAGGTTGACTTTCGTATTATACAATATTACATTTTTATAAGCTTTGTCCGTATTTTTTTCGTTCCAATTGGCAAAAGAGAAACGGATAAGATTGGACAATGGAAAAGAACCAATATTTCTATAAACACAGTGAGCTTGATTTGTGAGCTTGTAAAGACATTGGTTGTTTATTATGTCTTTGTAATGCAACCTCGACTCCTGAATCAGAAACCTTTTTATCCCTAAACCGGGACAAAGTCTAAAGGCCTAGGCTGCTTACTGTTAGACTAGGAAGGTCGATATTGCAGAGAAAATATGCCTGGCTCCATTCCAGCTTTTGTGCCTTTGTTGAAAGTGCAACTGAAAATCAAAGCACTGAAAGCACTGGTTAGTCGGCTGTCTCCAAGTGTAGGCTGGGAAAATGGCGTTAAACGGGAACTTAGACTATTTCATCCCTGTACTTTAAACCAACAGTGTAGACCCTGATCAGACGCCGCATTCTGCGGCGTCAGATCTGGGTATACACTGTTTGCAAATGTCCCGGTACATGAGCCGAATCGGTTTTTACAGCAAGCTTTCTTTTACACAGTGGCGTTACTCACGTCAAAAATAGCACAGATGTAAATGATACCCGTACAAATCAGTGATATTCACGTGAAAATCAGCGACCTAAAGCTACTGTGCTAAGTAACTTTGAGCTGGTTGGCACATAGGAATTTTACACGGTCAGATTTGTGCAGGCGGAATTTGTGATCAGCATCTATGTTTATAGACCTCTGGTATCTTGGAAGTCTGGTTTGAAAAGAAAGGTGAAGGTAACGCGATCAAATTCTCAGTTAATCGATGCTTACAGAAATCTTACATCGTATAAAATGGGCTTAAAACCAAACAGTTGCCAATGCTGAAATGCCCATATTTGACCAAAGCAATACTCTACTGCTGCTTGTAAAATTCATTGCACAGCAACAGACATGCGCTTGTAAATACAATGTATTCTTCTATCATGTCTATAGTGAGTAAAACGTAGATTCTGTTTAATTGTACATGTTGTTTAATAAAGATAGCACATCCCTATGATATAGTGCATACTTTCATATCCCCAAAACGGCCCCCGCCCATAGGGGCTTGAAGAAATATATGGGCTGCATGATGCTTCCACGCAGAGCTGAATCCGGCCCGCACACTAGTACTGGTAAACCGCTTAGAGGATCTAAGCCTGTCCAGGAACCGCCCTGTCACCCAATGAAACCTATAGGGTTTATTAGCATGGACGGTCCACCTCGCACCTCAATGTCGGGTAAAAGTCCCACAAAAATTGGAAGCAACGTCTCCAAAATGACCTTTACAGTGTTGATGGGGACGTTAAACCTCAAATTAAACCAAAATATCCCCAAAATGATTACTTTTCTGATGAAACCATCCGATATAACACATATTTATACTCCAAACATAGATTGTGGGTGCTCGTTAGAACCGCCTCGTCGAGGTGGGCCGAATGAGTACACACAATCAATGTATGGAGAAGGAAAATGAAAAAAAATCAGATTATTTTTATCTGAAAATTTTCATTTTTTTTTCGGTGGTAAAAGTTTCAAAATATTTGTAAAGACGTGTTTTCTTAATGATACATGTGCGAGCTCACGAGTAACTTACCGCATAAGCTACCAGACAAGGCTTCGCCGAGTTTTTGTAGACAACAAATGGGGCCAGATGCATGGCTTTATGTATGAAGCTCTTTAAAGGTCTCTTTTATATGTCAGCGAGCATCAAAGGTTCTGGCGAGCCTGCGCATGCGCAGGCTTGCCTGAACCTTTGCTGCTCGCCCATTCCATAAGTACCATATTCTGGTGTGCTAGCCCATTATATAGCGAATGATGAGTCATACATGTATATAGTAATGAATGCACTCACCCAATATCCTGACGTGCCTGTAAGCTACTGTTTATACTCATCAAGGATCAAACGTATTTTTTTTTCTTTAACATTTCTGGATATTTTCTTTCTAAGGAACTGTTTAACATTTCGGCATTTATTATTTGTTTAAGCATCTCAAAAATGACTAAGTTTTCAAACGCTCTGTCATTAATTATTTCTCGGATAGCAGGCCTCGAGAGCTCAGTCGGTTGCGCGTCTGACTGTTGATCAGGAGATCGCGGGTTCGATACAATGTACCTGCCGGGGTCGGCAATATTCTTTCGTGGAGATTGATCATGAAAT
Organism: Lucinisca nassula; assembly: GCA_963580285.1. NCBI lineage: Eukaryota > Metazoa > Mollusca > Bivalvia > Lucinida > Lucinidae > Lucinisca > Lucinisca nassula. The sequence goes on along the minus strand of OY757023.1, from coordinate 51,248,845 downwards.
CTTTTCTACGGTCATTCTCTCCCTTCCGCTGATTCAAGAAGGGCAGTTGTCAGTTTCTGACGAATGTGCACTGTATTGATTAACCTCTTAGGTATAAGCCTGCCCAGGAAAAGTGTGGATAGGTGAACTGACCGGTTAAAAATGACCTAAATAGTGCTGACTGGGCCGTTGAAAATGAACAAATCGGTCTAAACGAATATACAAGCAACAGCGTTTCGGCGAACCGTCATTCTTCTCGTACGCTCAAGTGTAAACAAAATGAGTTTGTTTTTTCCGCATGTGCTACTGTTTTGTACGTTGTAGTCGTTGTATGTTCTCTTTGATACTCGAGGGAGAATCATTAAACATTTTATATTCCTGTCACACTGTGTTTCAGCAACAATAGTTTCGACATTCATTAGATTATGTAGAATGCTACACCCATGCTTGTTAGTGTTTTCTTTTACAGGGCTAAAAGCCAACATTTCATTCTGCTGAATAACTGTTGTACACAATTTTATTTCTGTCTTATGTTCGTACATGATTGACCAAAGATTGCGGGTGCTCGTTAAAAGCTTAGATTGTGGGTGCTCGTTAGAACGAGCACCAACAATCTATGCTTTGAAGCAAAAAAAAAAAAAAAAAAAAACATCAGAGATTCAGAGATTAAGGTAGAGTTGACTTCTACTCTTGTCAAATGTCATCAATACCAATCGAGTGGACCCCGTGGGTAAATCGAAAGTATAAACAACATGGCGGATGTTATTTTCACGGATTTGTTAACGTAATTTTAAACTAGAAAAATAGTATAGTAGTTTATGTTGTTTTGTGTGTTTTGATTTGTCAGTGATGGTGGTGACCACATAATGTGTTGAATAAGCACGGTTGGCCATCAGCATTTCATCCTTCTAGCAAAGTTTCATACAGTAGAACTTCGGTGGCTCGAACACCGATGGCTCGTTTACCATGGCTGAGTCGAACCCGTTTTTGAGTCCCTAGGGAATTCCTCTACATAATAAATAGTCAGGGATAATTTAGGAGATTTTAGTCTATTATCTTGCAAATGTATGCTGTGTGTACTCATTAGAATCGCCTCGATGAGACGATTCTAATGAGTACACACAGCAAACATTTTTATTCTAGAACACCGTAAAGATATCCAAAAGTATCTCGTTATGCCTCCTGGCAGTAACCTCAGTGGCTCGAACTACCCCTGTCTCGAACAGATTTTCGAGGTCCCAAAGGTGTTCGAGCCATTGAAGTTTGACTGTATTTGATAAAAACACGCAGGGAGATTGGTCATGTCAAGGTCTAGGAGCGAGACTACGATTTTTGTATCGCCACTAGGAGATCAATCAATATTAAACAAGAGCTTGAGCGCAAAATCGATTTAAGCTAGCTACATCCCAAAATGTCGGACTATGTATGCCGAGACCTTAAAAAAAACCTTTGGTACATGCACTTCAATGTCACATCATGTGAACAAGTCCGTTGAATGAACACCTCCTTAAACCCCACTTTATATAGAGAAAATTGGGGTTTACGGGAGTATTCATTATTTTTCTTATTTCTGCTCCAAGACATAGGTTGTGGGTACTCGTTAGAACCGCCTCAATGAGGCGGTTCTAACGAGCACCCATAACCTATGTTTGCAGTATAGATAAGGAAAATATCACGGATTTTCATCAGAAAAGTAGACATTTTGGAGAATGGGAAAATACACTATGTCGCACGGGCGTGTTGTCGTAATGTTTGCAGAGGCTAGGTTTGTTAGAATTCTAACTACGCCATCGAATAGATACGACGGTATGCTAATTCTGTTGCATGGTTTGGGATTTGCGTGATCAATACTGTATACATCTTAAATATCGGACATCAAACAGCGCTGAAGAATAAAACCTGAGCAAACGGTATAGACCCAATTCTGACTGTTCATTACGGTCTCCATAGTTTTGTCGGCCGTTTTGCCACTGACCGAAAGTCTTTGCGGCTAAAATACTTCAACACTAACAGGCTCTTTGAAATGCCTGAATATGAAAGGTAAACATGGCATTTGTCTAGTCTAAGAGGCAGGTCTACTATAAGAGTATGTATCATTTGTAAATTGCTATTGAATGCTACTCATGCCAGACTCTTATTTGCGTATTAAATCATCGCATACGGGGAAACCCTAAAAAGGTGACCTTGGCAAGCAGTGCAGGCCCAAATCAGACGCCGCAGAACGCGGCGTCTGATCAGGGCCTGTACTGTTTGCTAACAGGATTTTCCGTCAAAAATTGAATAAAATCGAAAAAATAGGCCTGACACCCCATACTTGTCAAATGGACTTGTCCAACATATAGCTATAGAAGAGTCCACTAGCATACAATGGGTTAATATTAAAACCAGTATAGACACAACTATATAACATGGAAAAGGAATTATTATGTAACCTCCCATCCATTATCTACCTTGCTACATCATATGCATAGCTTCTAGGTTTAAAACCACTCTCTGACAAGTGCGTCAGGGAGTCGACTCTTTGGCTCAGCGGTTAGAGCACTGGACTACCACCCGAGCGGCCCCGGTTCGAACCCCACCATAGGCGGGGATTTTTTCAGGCTATGCTTCTATCCTTCGTTACCATAAGATGCGGGCTCGTCCGGGATGGACTTTATATGCCGAAAATAGCTTCGTGCCGAAGTTGGCTTCACGTCATCATAAATGATGACTTTCATGAAGACGGGGTAATTGTTTGTTTGTTTGTTTGATTTGAGGTTTAACGTCCCCGTCAACACTGTAAAGGTCATTTTGGAGACGTTGCTTCCAATTTTGGGGGACTTTTACCCGACATTGAGATGAAATGACATCTCAAGCCCTGTCGCCCAATGAAACCAATAGGGTTTATTAGCATGGACGGTCTGCCTCGCACCGCGGTTCCTGGACAGGCTTAGATCCTCTAAGCGGTTTACCAGTACTAGTGTGCGGGCCGGATTCAGCTCTGCGTGGAAGCATCGTGCAGCCCATATATTTCTTCAAGCCCCTATGGGCGGGGGCGGTAAGAAGAAGACGGGGTAAGTAACCTCCCTTCCTATATCTACCTTGCTGGATCATATGCATAGCTTCTAGGTTTAAAACCACTCTCTGACAAGTGCGTGAGGGAGGCGACTCTTTGGCTCAGCGGTTAGAGCACTGGACTATCACCCGAGCGGTCCGGGTTCCAATCCCACCATAGGCGGGGATTTTTCAGGCTATGCTTCTTTCCTTTGTTACGGCTTTCATATCGTGAGTATACTCATACCTACTCCACGACCAGACTTTGTGTACTTCTTACTCAGTGAGGCGAGTTAGAAGCCTCCGTGGTGTAGTGGTTACGCTACTCGCCTTATAAACCAGGGGTCGCAGGATCGATCAGGGGCTTCTCCAGACTTTCGGATGAGTCTTTAAACCGAGGTCCCGTCTCCGTATGACCTTAGCTGTTGGTGGGGCGTAAAACTCAAACGCTCACTCACTCAGTGAGGCGACTTGGGCTAAATGTAGTACCGCACTCTATGTTCAGTGCGTAAATAAGAAACATTGAGCAAATTTTCTCCAGAAACAGGCCATATTTTATAAAGTTGATCCAGCTATGATAGATACAGTTATATCTCCACAGGCACACATCGTTAGGGCAACCTCGAATCAGAGTCGGTGCAACGTTGCATGGACGTAGATTTGACGATGCATAAACGTCACGGCGTTGTACTGACGTTGAATGACGTTGTACTGACGTTGATGTGAAGTAACAATTACGTCATGTGCCAGCTTGGATGTATACATTACATCGGCGAGCTATATGTGTCCTAATTTTGATACATATTTTATCCATACGCAGTGTTTAGACATTCCATTCAAGCCGTATCACACGGACACATATCAAAAAGCCGCATATCAACCGCGTCGCAACCACGTACCTTATCAGCGTGATCGTCATTACTGCACATCACGAAAACACGCCATATAATTTTGACCCCACTTTCATACAGTAAAACTGGGGTTTCCGGGGGTACACCGTATTTTTCTTATTTATGCTCTAAAATATAGATTGCGGGTACTCGTTAGAACCGCCTCGATGAACCCCACTTTAATACAGTAAAACTGGGGTTTCCGGGGGTATACCGTTTTTTTCTTATTTCTGCTCTAAAATATAGATTGTGGGTACTCGTTAGAACCGCCTCGATGAGGGGGTTCTAACGAGTGCCCGCAATATATAGATTGTGGGTACTCGTTAGAACCGCCTCGATGAGGCGGTTCTAACG